>OU342744.1:325651485-325977782 GCA_910589775.1 Avena eriantha
AAAATTGGGTTGAATCTTGCATAGTTCTTAGGGAAAACTTTCCCGGTGTTGATTACTCTTTGTAGTTGATGCTATTGAGTGGAACCATTGAATTATTGTTTATGTTCATATTGTTATACATCATTATTCCATGTCTGATCATGATCCATATGATGTCTTGTGAGTAGTTCGTTTTGTTCCTGAGGAGATGGGAGAAGTCATGTTGTTAGTAGTGAAATTGTGTTGAGAAAGATTCAATAGTTTGATATTTAAGTTGTGGTGTACTTCTTCTAGTGGTGTCATGTGAACATTGACTACATGACACTTCACCTATATGGGCCTAGGGGAATGTATTGTGTATTTGGCTACTAATCGTAGGGGTTGCCGGAGTGACAGAAACCTGAACCCCCGTTAGGAAACCATTGCACAAGAGACATAAGGGTCTTAGAGTTTAAAGTTGTGGTTAGGTTTCTACCTTAATTACTTTCTTGTACTTACGGATGTTTGCAAGGGGTATAATCACAAGCATGTATTAGTCCTAGGAAGGTTGGTACATTAGCACAGGTTCACCCACGCAACACTTAGCAACCTAAAGAATATTAATCAACTATATGAAGCGAAAGCACTTGACAGTCTTCCCATGTGTCCTCGAGAATGTTTGGTCATCATAAGTAATACAATCGGCTTGTCCTTTGCTGCATAAAGGATTGGAACACTTGCTGCATTTATTCCTACTATCTTTTATTTACTCGTACTTTATTTACTTGCTTTATCAAAAAACCCTAAAAATCCGTTTGCTAAGTATTTGTAGAGAATTCATGATCCATACCACTAGCCAGCACGTTATGCTCCTCGTTGGGTTTGACACTCTTATTATCGAAAATACTGCGATACACCCCCTATACTTGTGGGTCATCAGTGTGGTTCATTAAATGAACACACATCCAATGACACTGGTGGATCCTAATGTGGTTTGTGAAAACAACACACATGCAATGAATCTAGCTGTGGTTTGTGAAAAGGACACACATGCAATCACACTGGTGGATCCATATGTGGTTTGTGAGAAGAACACACATCCAATGACACTGGTGGATCCATGTGTGGTTTGTGAAAGAACAGACATGCACTGACTCTAGGCATGGTTCATGAATAGAACACACATCCAATGACGCTGGTTGATCCTTATGTGGTTTGTCAAAGAACACACATGGAATGACTCTAGCTGTGGTTTGTGAAAAGAACACACATGCAATGACACTGGTGGATCCATATGTGGTTTGTGAGAAGAACAGACATGGGATGACTCTAGCCGTGGTTTGTGAAAAGAACACACATGCAATGACACTGGTGGATCCATATGTGGTTTGTGAGAAGAACACACATGCAATGACACTAGGTCTGGTTCATGAAAAGAACACATGCAATGACACTGGTGGCTCCATATGTTGTTTGTGGAAAGAACGGACATGCAATGACTCTAATTCTGGTTAATGAAAAGAACCGACATGCAATGACTCTGATGCATCCATATGTGGTTTGTGAATAGAAGACACATGTAATGACTCTAGCTATGGTTTGTGAAAAGAACACACATGTAATGACTCTAGTGGATCCATATGTGGTTTGTGAAAAGAACAGACATGCAATGAACTCTGGTGGAACCATATGTGGTTTGTGAGAAGAACACACAACCAATGACACTAGTGGATCCATATGTGGTTTTGAGAAGAGCACACATGCAATGACAATGAGTGTGGTTCATGAAAAGAAAACACATCCAATGACACTAGTGGATCCTTATGTGGTTTGTGAAAAGAACACACATGCAATGACTCTAGCTATGGTTTGTGAAAAGAACACACATGCAATCACACTGGTGGATCCATATGTAGTTTGTGAGAAGAACACACATCCAATGACACTGGTGGATCCATGTGTGGTTTGTGAAAGAACAAACATGCACTAACTCTAGGTGTGGTTCATGAAAAGAATACAGATGCAATGACACTGGTGGATCCTTATGTGGTTTGTGAAAGAACACACATGCACTGACTCTAGCTGTGGTTTGTGAAAACGACACACATGCAATGACACTGGTGGATACATATGTGGTTGGTGAGAAGAACAGACATTTCAATGACTCTAGCTGTGGTTTGTGAAAAGAACATGCAATGCAATGACACTGGTGGATCCATATTTGGTTTGTGAGAAGTACACACATGCAATGACACTAGGTATGGTTCATGAAAAGAACACACATGCAATGACACTGGTGGATCCATATGTTGTTTGTGGAAATAACAGACATGCAATGACTCTAGCTGTGGTTAATTAAAAGAATAGACATGAATATAATGGATCCATATGTGGTTTGTGAAAAGAACACACATGCAATGACTCTAGGTGTGGTTTGTGAAAAGAACACAAATGCAATGACTCTAGTGAAACCATATGTGTTTTGTGAAAATAACAGACATGCAATGACTCTAGCTGTGGTTTGTGTAAAGAACGCACATGGAATGAACTCTGGTGGATCCATATGTGGTTTGTGAGAAGAACAAACATCCAATGACACTGGTGGATCCATCTGTGGTTTGTGAAAGAATAGACATGTACTGACTCTAGGTGTGGTTCATGAAATGAACACACATGCAATGAATCTAGCTATGGTTTGTGAAAAGAACACACATGCAATCACACTGGTGGATCCATATGTGGTTTGTGAAAAGAACAGACAGAACTCTGGTCGATCCATATGTGGTTTGTGAAAAGAACACACATGCAATGACACTGGTGGATCAATATGTGGTTTGTGAAAAAACACACATGCAATGACACTAGTGGATCCATATGTGGTTTGTGAATAGGCCAACTTTCATTGAATTGAAACCACAAAATCATGTTTGAAACAATTGAAAACCACCACTTCATACAGTCCAAACCACTCAAACATGTTCGCAAAAATTAAAACCACCACCTAACAACGGCTGCAACCACAATTGAAACCACCACTTCAAACACTTGAAACCACTAAAACATGTTTGAAACATTTCAAACCACTAATACATGTTTGAAACAATTGAAACCACCACATAACAAGAGCTGGAACTAGAAGATCAAGTTTCATTTAATTGAAACCACCAAATGATGTTTGAAACAATTAAAACCACCACCTCGAACTTTTGAAACCACTAAACCATGTTTCAAACATTTCGAATCACTAATACACGTTTCGAACAACCGAAACCACCACATAGAAAGAACCGGAACCACAAGACGAAATTTTATTTAATTGAAACCACAAAACCATGTTTGAAACAATTGGAACCACCACTTCAAACATTTAAAACAACTAAAACATGTTTCAAACATTTGAAACCACTAAAACATGTTTGAAACTATTGATACCACCATATAAGAAAAAATGGAACCACAAGACCAAGTTTCATTTAATTGAAACCACAAAACCATGTTTGAAAAAATTGAAACCACCACTCCAAACATTTGAAACCACAAACACATATTTGAAATATTTGAAACCACTAATACAAGTTTGAAACAATTGAAACCACCACATAAGAAGAAACGTAACCATAAGACCTAGTTTCATTTAATTGAAACCACAAAACTATGTCTGAAACAATTGAAACCATCACTCCAAACATTTAAAACCTCTAAAATATGTTTGAAACATTTGAAACCACCAATACATGTTTGAGACAATCACATAAGAAGAACCGGAACCACAAGACCAACTTTCATTTAATTGAAAACATATAACCATCTTTGAAACAATTAAAACCACCACTCCAAACAATTGAAACCACTAAAACATTTTTGAAACATTTGAAACCACTAATATTGTTTTAAAAAATTGAAACCACCACATAAGAAGAAATGGAACCACGTGACCAAGTTTCATTTAATTGAAACCAAAAAAACCATTTTTAAAACAATTGAAACCACCACTTCATACAGTTCAAACCACTAAAACATGTTTGAAACATTTGAAACCACTAATACATGTTTGAAACAATTGACACCACCATATAACCGGAACCGGAACCACAAGACCAACTTTCATTGAATTCAAACCACAAAATCATGTTTCAAACAATTGAAAACCATCACTTCATACAGTTCAAACCACTAAAACATGTTTGCAACAATTAAAACCACCACCTAACAACGGCTGCAACCACAATTGAAACCACCAGTACAAACATTTGAAACCACTAAAACATGTTTGAAACATTTCAAACCACTAATACATGTTTGAAACATTTCAAACCACTAATACATGTTTGAAACAATTGAAACCACCACATAACAAGAACAAGAACCAGAAGACCAAGTTTCATTTAATTGAAACCACCAAACCATTTTTGAAACAATTGAAACCACCACCTCGAACTTTTGAAACCACTAAAACATTTTTGAAACATTTCAAACCACTAGTACATGTTTGAAATAATTGAAAGCACCACATAACAAGAACCGAAACCACAAGAGAAAGTTTCATTTAATTCAAACCACAAAACTATTTTTGAAACAATTGAAACCACTACTTCATAAAGTTCATACATCTAAAACATGTTTGAAACAATTGAAACCACTAATACATGTTTAAAACAATTGAAACCACCATATAACAAGAACCAAAACCACAATACCAAGTTTCATTGAACTGAAACCACAAAATTATGTTTGAAACAATTGAAGCCACCACTTCATACAGTTCAAACTACTAAAACATGTTTGAAACAATTAAAACCACCACCTAATAACGGCTACAACCACAATTGAAACCACCACTACAAACATTTGAAGCCACTAAAACATGGTTGAAACATTCAAACCATTAATACAAGTTTGAAACAATTGAAACCACCACATAACAAGAAACGGAACCAGAATACCAATTTTCATTTAGTTGAAACCACCAAACCATGTTTGAAACAATTGAAACCACCACCTCGAACTTTCGAAACTACTAAAACATGTTTCAAACACTTGAAACCACTAATACATGTTTAAAAAAATTGAAACCACCACATAAAAAGAACCAGAACCACAAGACCAAGTTTCATTGAATTGAAACCAAAAAACCATGTTTGAAACAATAGATACCACCACTTGAAACATTTGAAAGCACTAAAACATGTTTCAAACATTTCAAACCACGTATACATATATGAAACAATTGGTACCACCACATAATAAGAACCGGAACCAAAAGAGCAAGTTTCATTCAATTGAAACCACAAAACTATGTTTGAAACAATTGAAACCACCACTCCAAACTTTTGAAACCACGAAAACATGTTTCAGATATTTGAAACCACTAATACATGTTTGAAACAATTGAACCACCATAAGAAGAACCGGAACCACAAGACCAAGTTTCATCTAATTTGAAACCACATTGAACCTTACTGAAACCAAACATAGCCTTGTTGAAACCTTTGTTGTCAACACCCGGATTTTTAATCCCAGATGCCTGTTATGCCATACATCGCAATCCCAGGATTACCATTTTTGTGAGACATAACAGATTGGATATCACAGTACATCATCCATTACAAAACATAATAAGGTCTTACAGAAATAAAGGATCTCATGATCTAGTCTTAATACAAACAAGCAGCGGAATAATAAGCATAGTAGTGGGCTCCATCTTTAGTGTCACATGCAATGCTGACGATGGGAGATGATCCTAGTTGTCGTAGCCGTCCTGCTGTCCATCTTCCTGATAGTCCTCCTCATAGTCTGGCCATGGGAATAGCCAGGGACAAAGCCATGAGTACTCTTTAAGTACTCCCAAACTATCACTAACAAGTAAGGTAGTTCTAGTAGGAATACTAAGCTCTAGGTTTATTTGCAAAAGCTAGATTTATCTTAAGCTGAGTTTAGAAGTAAAGAAAACTAATGTAATGTTCTAAAATCACCTAAGTGGGAAACCATATTTCATATCCACAACCCTGTTGTGGTAAGTCAAAATCACAACTCATTTCACAAGTAATTTTGAAAACATCTGACGACGGAACAGTATGGCCACTCCAACTATCCATGACCGCGGATGCGGCTATTCGAATAGTTTGACACTCTGCAGAGGTGGTACACTTTCACCACAAAATTCGATACATCCGTCAGGGATAACCCTGAATCATCATACTTAGTATGTGGACAATCAATCATAACCTTTCAATTACACACTCTAGTATAGGCACCTACCCTATGAGCTTGGCCTCCCAGCCATGGCCATCTGCCATCTTGGGCACTGCATAGGTGGACATCATAAAGAGGTAGCCTCAGCTCAAACCTCTCCCGCGAGGGAACCCATACTAATGCATATAAACTTCTGGCTAAGCCCTACCCAATTCAGGTATTGAGGTTGTATGGTAAAATTGGAATGGTATCGCATCCGAACCCAACCATCAGTTTTTGTAAAAGGGCTAAGGCTCATGCATCAACATTTTCATCATCAAATCCATTTGTTTTTCTAGTTCTAGTAGGAATACTAAGCTCTAAGTTTATTTGCAAAAGGCCAGATTTATCTAAACTGAGTTTACAAGTAAAGAAAAATATGTAAAGATTCTAAATCACTTTAAGTGGGGAACCTAGTTTTCATATTCACAACCCTATTGTGGTCAAGTCAAATCATAGTTCACTTCACAAGTCATTTTGAAAACATCTGACGACGGAATAGTATGGCCACTCCAACTGTCCATGACCGCAGACGCGGCTATTCGAATAGTTTGACACTCTGCATAGGTGGTACACTTTCACCACAAAATTCGATACATCCGTCAGGGATAACCCTGAATCATCATACTTAGTATGGGGATAATCAATCATAACCTTTCAATAACACACCCTAGTATAGGCATCTTCCCTATGATCTTGGCCTCCCAGCCATGGCCATCTGCCATCCTAGGCAATACATAGGTGGACATCATCAAGAGGTAGCCTCAGCTCAAACCTCCTCCGAGAGGGAACCCATACTAATGTATATAAACTTCTGGCTAAGCCTTACCCAATTTAGGTATTGTGGTTGTACGGTAAAATTGGAATGGTATCGCATCCAAACCCAACCATCAGTTTTTATAAAGGGCTAAGGCTCATGCCTCAACATTTTCATCATTAAAATCCATTTGTGTTTCTCAACACATGTCAAAAAATTTCAATAGAATGACTCATCATTCCAAGGTTTTCACAATCATTTTCACCAAGTATTCCCATCTAAAGTGATCAAGTTTTATGCTTAGCACTAGCCACTAAGTTAAGAGTGTTCACTAATGAGGGATGTTAATCTCAATCTCATGCCATAGAATGACATCTAGTATAGGCCTAGTTTTATACTCTTTATGATATCTATACTACTTTCCAAATCCTCACAAGGCACTAACTAAAAGTAAAGAACTTTAGTAAAGTAAAAGAGTAAAGCTTGCAAGTAAAACTTGGGACGGGTACAAGTCAAAATGTATAACCAAGCATGCCTAATGCATCTTGCTTAGGTTAACTTGTATAATTCTAGCTTGCCAATAATAGCTTACCTTGATTGGTGCAGTGATTGAAGTTTTCTTCGTCTTCTTCGGGGTAGAACCCCCTCCTCCTCGTATCCTTTATCGGTACTATCATCTATAAATGAATACAGGGTACACAATCACCAAACAATACTTAACTAAGTCTATTCAGCACACTAAGGCTCACACTTGATGATCTAGCATCATCACAATCATCACATGAAATGAGGAACTAGTTTTACTTAGTTTATTTGAGAAAAGTAAGTTCTACTCATTGAAATTAATTAAGATTTAATATTCTCCAAATAAAATATGGGATCATGTTGACACATGTCATCACCACATATTCTAATACATGGGAATGTGATTTGAAGGGTTTGTCACATTTTATAAAGTGTAAAATTATTATTTAATAGATTTAAAGTGACTAGAAATGTCCTAATAGCATTCTTTTGGTACTAGTCCAATGTCTCTGCATGCAATCCTAGATTTTTTTACATATTCAGATAGATATTGTCAAATGTAATTTTTGAGAGTTGGAATCAACTCAAAAGCTATTATAGTTGATTTTTAAGAAATGTTTGAAGTTGCAAAAGTCTCTGTCTTGTTATTTTTTCTAAAGATTATCTCTAACTCCAAATGATTTAAATCCAATGGGCTTGGATAGATAATTTAATTATCTTTCTAACAAAATTGGGATCATGCTATTTGGTTCAGTGAAACTCTCTGAATTGATTTTTGAATCTAGGGACAGAATAGGATTTCAACTAAATTGGAAAATCCATATTTGAATTTGCTAGGTTGCACGGGAAAGCTAAACGGGTCGGCCCAGCTGCACTGCATAGCGCATCTGGCTGCTGACAAATGGGGGCCACCAGTCAGCGACACGGTTTAACCAAAACGGTATTAGCGAATCTAAGCTGTGCAATCCTATTCTAATCCTACGGCCAAGCATCATCATCGACGACGAACAGCTCCGGCGAGGAATGTGACCTAGCGCAGAGGTGGGGGTCTTGCGGGGCTCACCTGGGCTCCAGCTAGGGTCGGCAACGGCGAAAATGACTTGGTAGACGACGGCGAGGCGAGGCATGGTCACGACAGGGCTTGGGTGGTCGGAATAGCTGGCGCCCTTCTCCTCCAGCGGTGGTGAACTCCGGTGAAATTCCGGTGCGGTGGTGCTTGCCTTGCTCCGGGGAGAGGTGGGGGAGTGGCTGTGAGGAGTGGGGAGTGCAGTAATGTGGAGAATGGAGGCCGGGGTGGCCTCCTTTTATACTGCAGCGAGGGGGCCGGGCGGTGAGCTCGACGGTGGCGTCGCTACAGGTGGCTAACAACATGGGCGAGGGGGTAGCATGGTGTAGTGTCTCCTGGCGGTTCTCTCGGCCTTAAAGGCATAGCGTGGGGCAGCGTAGTTCGGTCGGGAGCGTGCGGTGCTCCGTGCGGTGGCAGAAGTGTTTGCGGCGTCGTGCGGTAGCTGCGGGTCATGCGGTGGTGAATAGGGGAGTCTGCCGGGGTGCGGTGATCATGGCAAGGTTGCGCATGCGCGGTGAGGGCAAGGCGCGAGATGAAGTTAGGCCAGGGGTTTAATTAGTGCAGGCAAGGTGTTTGTGTTAATTGCCGCATGAGATGAAGTTTGGAATTTTTGATTCAAATTTTTTGAGTGATCTTACATTAAGCTTGAGACACTAGGTTTGCTTGGAGAGGTCAAGGTGAATTGATTTGGTAGGTTTTTGAAAAAGTGGGATCTTAACACATACACTTGATTCAATTTTCAAATGTCCTTTAAATTGATTTGCTAGATGTTTTTGTAAGTTTGTAAAGTGGGCCTTGATACACTTTTACTTGGTATAGCAAGGGGTGAAAAGAAATAGAATTGCTTATTGTAGAAATTCTTCTCTAGGAACACCTAAAGTGGACTAGTGGTTTAAAATGGTCAAAATGACCATTTGCTTTATTTATTCTTATTTGATTTCTTTTTCTTTGGATTTTGTTTGTAAATGGTCTAGATGACGTGGCATTCACCTTTAAACCATTTCACAACATTTAGAACAATCAAGCATGGCATATGCACTCAATTCTATACTAATGCAAACACACATGCATTTGTATCCATTTTTCTTAATAAAAGTTTTTGTTAACCCTAAATTTGGGTGATTAGAACTTGATAATCTTGATTAAAAGATTTGGGGTGTTACATTTGTGAACCAATTGAAACCACATAAGCATGTTTCAAAAAATTGAAACCACAAATAATTGAAACAGTAAAATATTTTTTTGAAACAATTGAAACCACCACACAAAATTAGATGAACATTTTTGACACCCCAAGAAACCTGTTTGAAACAAGTGAAACCACAAAAAACATATATTAATAAATTGAAATCACCTCACAACTATTTATCAACTTTTTGAAACCGAATTGAACCTTATTGAAAACACTAACACAATATTGAAACATGCTAAATTTTATTTGAACCAATCAAAACCTCACAAGCATGTTTCAAAGCAACTCAAAGCATAAACAATTGAAACCACAAAATCATGTTTCAATAAATTGAAACCACACAAGCATGTTTGAAACAATTAAAACAACAAAAACATGTTTGAAACAATTGAAACCACCACCCAAGTTTTTATGAACATTTTTGGCACCCCAAGGAAGCTGTTTGAAACACTTGAAACCATAAAAAACATCTTTTAATCAATTGAAACCACCTCGCAACTATTTATCAATCTTTTGAAAACCAATTGACCACATTGAACCATGCTAAAACCTATTTGAAACAAGCGAAACCTCACAAGCATGTTCCAAAACAATTAAAACCACACACAAATCAAACCACAAAACCATGTTTCAATAAATTGAAACCATAGAAGCATGTTGGAAACAATTGAAACCACACAAAAAATTCAATACATTGAAACCACACAAGCATGTCTTAGACAATTCAAACCACAAAAAGATGTTTCAAACAATTGAAACCACCACCCATAGGCAAATGAAACCATCAAACCATGCTTAAATAAAATTGAATCCACACACAAACACATTTGAAATATTTGAAACCACTAATACATGTTTGAAACAATTGAAATATCCACCCAAGAACAAATGCAACCACAAAACCATGTTTCATTAATTTAAAACCACAGAAACATGTTCGAAACAATTGAAACCAGAAAAAATGTTTGAAACAATTGAGACCACCACCCATGTTTCAAATGAAACCACAAAACCATGTTTCTTTAAAGAGAAAGCTCAGAAGCATGTTTCAAAACAATTCAAACCACAAACAAATGAAACCACAAAACCATATTTCAATGAATTGAAACCACACAACCATGTTTGGAACAATTGAAACCACAAAAAATGTTTCAATACATTGAAACCACACAAGCATGTCTCAGACAATTCAAACCACAAAAATATATTTCAAACAATTGAAACCACCACCCATATATAAATGAAACCACAAAACTATGTTTAAATAAAATTGAAACCAGACGCAAGCATGTTTGAAACAGTTGAAACCACTAAAACATGTGTTGAAACAATTGAAATAACCACCCAAGAACAAATGCAACCACAAAACCATGTTTCATTAAGTTAAAACCACACAAGCATGTTCGAAACAATTGAAACCAGAAAAAATGTTTGGAACAATTGAGACGACCACCCATGTTTCAAATGCAACCACAAGACCGTGTTTCTTTAAAGATAAACCTCAAAGCATGTTTCAAAAAAATTGAAACCACAAACAAATGAAATCACAAAACCATGTTTCAATAAATTGAAACCACACAACCATATTTGAAACAATTGAAACCACATAAAAATATTTCAATACATTAAAACCACAAAAGCATGTCTCAGACAATTCAAACCACAAAATGATGTTTCAAACAATTGAAACCACCACCCATAGACAAATGAAACCACAAAACCATGTATAAATAAAATTGAAATCACACACAAGCATGTTTGAACCAATTGGAATCACAAAAATATGTTTGAAACAATCAAAACCACCACATAAGATTTTATGAACATTTTTTGCACCCAGGGAACCTTCTTGAAAAATGTAAACCACAAATAACATCTTTTCGTAATTTGAAACCACTTCCCAACTATTTATCAAATATTTGAATGTTAATTAAACCTTATTGAAAACACTATAACCATATAGAACCATGCTGAAACTTATTCGAACCAATCAAAATCTCACAAGAATTTTTTCAGAACAATTGAAACCACACACAAATGAAACCAAAAACCCATATTTCAATAAATTGTACCACAAAATCATGTTTAAAACAATTAAAACCACACAAAAATATTTTACGTCCGTGGGGTCCACTTGGGATGTGCGACGGAAGGCAACTGATGGAAGGAAAATGGCCGCGCAAATCTTAAAGCGCCCGTGTGGTGGATAGGACAACGTCACATCCCGGTAACATTTTCGATCAGGTTTCATAAATTCACAATCTCACAACTTTAGTCATGTTTCAAAAAAATCATTTATGTTTCGCAAAATTCAATCATATTTCATAAATCCATAATTTTAGTTATGCTTCATAATTAGTACTAGTTTCAATCCGATCTCACATAATAAATACTTGTTTTAATCTGGTTCCATAAATTAAGACTAGTTTCGTACTCCCTCTTTTTATTTAAAAGGATAATGATTCTTTCAAAAATTTACAATATATTAAGGAGTATGGTATGTTTTGCCTCGTTTCTACCAAAACTGTCCCTCACAACAGTTTAAATCGACTCGAAAAACATGTAGAAGGAGCAGTAATTATGGGGTTGTCATTGGCTATTCATGCGCATGCACAGAACAAGGCTGAAAATCGGGAGAATAACAATTAATACGGCGCTATGATTGGGCATGTATGGCATGATGCCTTGTCCATGGTTAACTAGGAATCATGTGTAACAAGTCCATGAAAAGATATTAAGGGGAAGACATTTATTAGGCGCAGTCTTGGAAACTTTTTTGTCCGTTTATTTCTTCTTAATCGCGTGCCAAAATATTTATTCCTTCTACATAGGAATGGACGGAGTAGATTAGTACTACTAGCTTCATAAATTTGTACTAGTAGTATAAAAGGTGCAAACAGTGTCACGTGCTAGGCTGTAGGAAAAACTAATGACATGATTAATAAAGAAAGGTGTGCATGTGGGTTGGGTCCACTGGAAAAGCAGAGACGGAAAGAGTAAACGGTAGGCTAACTGAGAGATGGGGCGGGAATCTCCAAATAATTGTTGTGTGGTGGATGAGACACTTGTATGTGCAAGCTCCGAATCAATCGCCACTTTGCCTCGCCTCCCCATTGCGTAGCTAGCATAGTTGCCGCCACTGTATGATGTTGTCACCTCCCAGTTATGTAGCCAGTGGTGGTCACCTTTCTTGGATGACTCAGCGCTGACCATTGGGCACAACAGCTCTAATCGTGTTCATATTTTGCATCCCTAGGCGTGATGGAAGGAGTTGGTTCGTCAATCCAATAATGCCGGTCAATCGGAGCGTCCCGACCCAATTCCACGATCCTCCATGAGACCTTTGATCTCAAACACCATGGGACGAGAAGTGATGTGGCTTAGATGCACCCATAGTTGGGCGACGACAGCGGCGAGGGGCACATCTTTATCCTTTATTGTGAGATCTAGGCACATGGCTTAATAGGATTGATAGGATACCCATATCAACAAGTTGCAACTTCTTTTCCGGAAGCTCATTCGAAAAGAACTCTAAGGTTAAGCGTGCTTGACCTAGAGCAATTCTAGGATGGGTGACCGACCAGGAAGTGGGTAACCGGGTGTGCACGAGTGAGGACAAAGTGCGCAGAAAAGACTAGTGTTGGTCTGTGGGGTCAGTCTAGATATCCAATTAAGCTGCCAGGAGTGACACCCCTGGGCCCAGGAGTGGACTGGGTGTTACAAGTGGTATCAGAGCCGACCCTTGCGATTACACGGGTGTGTGCGGGTCAATGGCGGGACATGTGGAGCATGACGCGTGTGGCCTAGAGTGGACACGGCATGGCGCATGTGTCGGCACTGGATGCACAGACGCGTGCCAAAAGGGAACGTTCCTGGGGTGTGCTTGATCGATGAGGGCATCGATCTTCTAAAGGGTGGGTGTATGTGAGATCTAGGCACATGGCTTAATAGGATTGATAGGATACCCATATCAACAAGTTGCAACTTCTTTTCTGAAAGCTCATTCGAAAATAAATCTAAGGTTAAGCGTGCTTGACCTAGAGCAATTCTAGGATGGGTGACCGACTGGGAAGTGGGTAACCGGGTGCGCACGAGTGAGGACAAAGTGCGCAGAAAATACTAGTGTTGGTCTGTGGGGCCAGTCTAGATATCCTATTAAGCTGCCAGGAGTGACACCCCCTCGGGCCCAAGAGTGGACGGGGTGTTACATTTATGGCCCGCCGCTCCCCGGTGGGCGACCACCTCCCCGTGTCCCTCCTGAAGATCTGAACAACGACTGCTACTGCCTCAGCGGCGTGCACATGGCGTCAACACACTATCACGAAGTCATCGTATTCTGAATGTGCTTCGGTGCTTGTCATATTCAACTGGTGGTTGCGGCCTTGTGCAGTCTGTGGTGCTTCTGCAAGGTCGTGGCAAGGAACAACTTTTACCCGCTGAGGCGAGAGGAGAGAGAGAAAATATCTTCTATTCCCTATGGTTGGGCCACACCAGTAAAAGCATCTCTAATGGAGCCCTTAAAATGGCCGAACCCGTAAAGTTCTGGTGAGAATACGGGCTATGGACCGAGAGGCCGAGCTAACCGAGCCCGTAAAGACCCCATCTTGTATTCGTATTTCCTGGGCCCCCACGAACACCACTCCACAGCCCCTACAACTAGCGTGTGTGTGTGGGTCGATATGAGTTCCAACCTGCCAAACGCCACCGCACAAGAAACCCTATCCCCTCGCCGCCGTTGTCGCACAACAAACCTCCTCTGGTGAGCGATTCGGCCCAAGGCAGTTGCGGATCGATGATGGTGCCCTCGCCATATAAATGATGGATAGCGGATGTGGGTAGGGAGGAGGCCGTAGCGGAGGCGGAGGAGGTGGTGGCTAGCAGCCACTCCCGTGGTCGTCCTCGAATCCCTGTTCCAACGAGGCAGCCAGGAAACTAGTGCGGTCCATCAGGGCCAAGCATCAGGCGGTGCACCACTAGACCAACAGGGGTCTACGGCCGCTCCCCTTGCTGGCGCCCTATGTCGTCGGCCTGCCTGAAGCAAGGGTGTCCCACCCTCTCCTTTCCGGCGAGGAGTCGTCATCGTCTTCCGCATCACGCCCGAAGCGGTTGTGCCGCGGCGACGAGGAGGAGATGGAGGTGCTTCTGCGCGCGCTCGCTGAATCCAAGGCGGAGCGGAGGTAGAAGAGCGGGACCACCGCGAGCGGGAGAAGGTGCACGTTGTCTTCCTCGACGACTAGATGGCTGTCATGGAGCTCCGTTCTTCACGGAGAGAACGGAGAGCTTGATTTTGGCCTCATGTGGATGCGCTGGCGACCCCGGCGAGCTGTCTCCCCACCCACCCCCCCTAATTAAGTTTTTGTATGATTTTGATGTATATTGTATGAACTGCTTGATCTACCAATGAAGTAGTGCGTTCATGCGTAAAATTTGTCGCCGGAGTTGTTAAATTTCGAATTTGTGGGTAGAATTCACGAGCTCTGATCTGCGCAGATTAACTAGAGCCTGTAAATCGCGAGTATGGCAGCACGTAGAGGAGAATCCAGTGGCAGTGCCTCCAGAAGTTCTTTTCCCCGTGGCATAGATGGATTAGCATTAAAAGGGGTGATCGTGATCATATGCACAGAAGTCTGTCTCGGTGAATCATAAGCAAGTACAACAGCAAAAGAAGGGTCAAGCAGGGCCCCCTGTCTAGTGGACTAAGATATCGACCCCTACCCAGGAAAGGCCAAAGAGGGAGAAGACCCAGGATCCTACAAACCACCAATCGAGTCAGACAAATCCATAGCATCGTCAGAGGGCTTCCTGTTGGCATCGTCATCAGCATCACCATCCCTCTTCCTCCATAAGAAATGTACAAACTCTGGCTCTAGAACATAACCCTCAGGCTCCAATCGAAAATGGAACTCATAGGCCTTGAGACTAACCACAACATCCGTTAAAAGAAAGTGACCCAAGGAATCATGCAGCTTCAAGAAAACACTAGTATCCGTCATAGCAACTAGAATACGAATGACTCCGCGCCTACGCAAACTGCTCAAATCAACATCTAAAGTATTCCCCATGAGGCCTCCAACATCCCATAAACCCTAGAAAGGAACACAAGCAGTGAGGAACCCCCTCGACATGCAGCCAGACCTGCTTTAGCTCAAACTTGTGGGGGCAATTCCTGTGTACGATAGACAGAAAAGGTCATCTGAGAGGTACTCGGAGGCACTGACACCTGGATCCCATCTACCCTGTCTAGATCCTCAAAATATGGGAATCTCACAAGAAAAGCACACTCTCCATAAGGCAAAGCCTCCCACTTCCACTGACCATGCACAGGACATCTCCTAGAAATCTGGCGATGAACATCATCTGCAGGAACCATTTGTCTAGAAACACACATAAGAGCTATGGGAGTCTGATTAGCCCCCAGATGATCACAAACAACACTATCAGAAATGTGAGAGAACAAAGTAAGCTTATTGCCAATGCTAGCGATCTGAGGAGTGGGACGCGGTTTCTTAAGCACCGGGCATCTGAAGGTTGGGTGAGAAGAGCTACCATAGATGTAACAGTAGTGAATCGCCATACAGTCTTTAGATGCCTGCGTGTTCACCGCACACTTCCAACAATGGACCGACTTTTGACTCTTCTTACCCCCAGCAGCAGCGACGGGTGCAACGGTCATAGTCTCCATAGATATTGGTGGCAAAGTAGTGTCCATGTTACCATGTGAGGCAAACTGATGCGGTGCCTACTGATCAAAACCCTAGAAGAAAGCATCCGTCACACCAAAAGAGTACCCATATTGCTATAGCTGCGGTTGAGGCTGAAAAACAGGAATGCCCCCCTCCTGACCCTCCTACACCTGAGGCGTATTCTTCTTCTTCCATTTCGACACAGGTGCTGCCACCACACCCACACCAACAGCTAACTATTGTCCTCACGACGGTCCATGGTATGGCGACTGCAAGGGCTACTGAACAAATGAAGGCGAAGGTTGGAGCAGATGGTGCCATCCCCTGGTAGCAGGGTCAGGGTGGGGGCATCCTCGATGGTCCCGAGTAAGGCGGAGGTCCATACGGACGACAAGTCACGCCTCCGCCCATCGGCATAGGTGTGGCAAAGGGAGGTCGAGCCCTGCCCATCGGTCCCTGGAAGGGTGCACGGGTAGGGGCGCCCCTAGGTGGTCGCCCATTGGCCCTCAACGGCGGATGCATGTTGGCCCTCAGCGGTGGAGGCGCGTTGGCATGGGTGGGAGTAGTTCCAGCAGTAGGCACCGGTGGCCCCCTAGGGTTTGGCACGACAATGGAGGCGGAGCCAAGGAGTGCCTGGGCAAAGGACCGTGGAGAGGTTGATGCGGAAGATGGAGGCGATGGCGACATGATCGAGAACCTCGCTGGCTGATTATTTTGCACTAGGGCAACCGAAGCCCCCCGACTCCGATCTTTCTGGCTATCATGATCCACCGCGAGTGCGAGATAGGCTTGGACCCTAACGATGAAGTGGGACCAGGCACCAGGAGCACGTCAGCCGCCACGTCAGCCACGCTCAGCGGGAATAATGAATCCTGACGCTCGGACCTCCCGCCAATAGCGGCCTCCACTAGAGACCCCAACAATGGTGGCGTCGACTCCCTCCCGGCGGCAGAGGCCCCCCTCTATGGGTGGATCCTAGGGCCACTACACAAGAGCAGTCCCACATATGAAGCCCTTGACATCATTCGACCAACCAGCAGGGAAGAAGATCGACGAAGAGGCGGTGAACTATTCTGTAGCAGCGACAACAGCGACCCCTTCTCCCAAAACCTAGAGGCCGGTGTCAGGAATCTGATGTCCTCGCAGAAAGCCTACTTCAACTCCTCGTCTGATTTCTTCCGACAATGACTAACGGTCATCCAACCGAGCTTGCCAGAGGAGTCCTCCAGCTCATGGAGACCCACCCGCACCACCCACTCTTCCTTCCCATTGGAGCCGAACTCGGATCCCAGGCACCATAATCTAGAGCTGGATCCACCCGCCGGCGAAGGAGAGCTAGACGCCGGTGGCCCAAGCGCGCTAGGCACCAGGGTTAGGCAGCGTCCTCCCATAGAATCTTCCTCACGCATCGTTTGGCTGAATAGTTGCCGATCGATTCTGCTCTGTTGTGGCTCGCCGGAGTTGACGATGTCGAAAATCGGAGTATCTTAGGTGCACCGGCACCGCCGGTGTTTGGTGAATTCCTTGAGGCAGTAGAGAGGTGTCCGGTTTCATGGAAGCTCAATTTGATGGGTGTGAACTATCACACATAGGTAGGGCTGGCAACGAAGAAGCTGATAGTTTGGCAAATATCGAATCCCTATGCTAACCAGTACTGCCTGGAGTTTTTCGGTAGGAAATAATGGAGCAATTTATCAAATCCAAAAGGGTCTCGGAAGTCATGGCGCCGAAAACAAAAAACAAGGTCAAATCGCAAAATGACTCAGGGGCTATACCAACAACTTAAAGTATATAAGAAGTCCTTAATGAAGAGCTAGAACTTGACGAAGTCATGATAATAGAGCCCACATGGATGCATCCATACGTAGCATACATGATGAGAGGAGAACTCCCTAAAGATATCGTAGAATCACGGCGAATAACACGTTGATACAAAGCTTTCAGAATCATTAAGGGAGAATTGTACAAAAGAAGCATTTCAGGCGTGCCGCAGCGGTGCGTTACGCCTGAGGAAGGGAAGGTCATCCTTAAAGATATTCATGAAGGAGTGTGTGGCCATCACGCTAGTAGCCGAGAAATTGCCGCAAAAGCCTTTCGGGGAGGATTCTATTGGCTCACATCATTACAAGATGCAAAAGATATCATACGAACATGTGAAGCATTTCAAAGTTTTGCAAGGAAACCCAATGCACCTACTGCAAAACTTAACCCCATACCTCTTGCCTGGCCGTTCACTCAATGGGGGGCTTGATATGGTGGGCAAGCTTCACAAATCTTCGCCAGGACGGCACGTCTTTTTGCTAGTAGCAGTCGACAAATTTACAAAAAGGATTGAAGCAATGCCCGTCACTAGCCAAGATGAAACATCAGATGTGAATCTTATCAAGTCAATAGTATTTCGATTTGGAGTACCAAACAGAATTATCACAAACAATAGAACTAACTTCACCTCCAACAAGTTCAAATAGTACTGCAAGGAGATGGGTATAAGAGTGAGCTACGCTTCAGTTTCCCACCCGCAAACCAATGCGCAAGTAGAAAAGGCCAATGGTCTCATCACCAATGGTATTAAGAAAAGACTGTTGGCACCACTCGATAGAGGAAAAGGAGCCTAGGTAGATGAGTTACCCTCGGTCCTATGGAGCCTACGCAGTACCCCAAACAATTCAACACAAGAAACACCTTTATTTCTGGTCCATGGCGTGGAAGTTGTCCTTCCAGTCGAAGTAACTCATGAGTCTCCTCGAGTCACTGAATATGATGAATATCATCCCAGGAAGCACTTCAAGATGACGTTAATGCACTCAATGAAGCTCGCAACATCGATTTACAAAGAGTAACCATCTATCAGCAGAATCTACGCAACTACCACATCCGATGATTGAATCCAAGGTCTTTCGTCGTAGGGGACCTGGTCCTTTGCCTTAAGCAAGATGGTCATCGTAAGCTGGAATCACCTTGGGAAGGACCTTACATCGTTACAGAAGTAATCCCCGACGGGGAATATCGGCTCCTAGACAAGAAAATAGGAGTCCAGTACTCCAATACATGGAATGTTATGCAGCTACAACTTTTCTATGCTTAGACTTTTATTTCCTGCAATTTACATTTTATGGTCCATGAAATTATGCCAAAACATGTAGCTTTGGCTTCACCTTTACAGTAAAGATAAGTTCTTCCGAACACCAGGTTTATTTTTCTTATTTTTATGCTCAGAGGGCTCCATCAATAGAATATATTGATGCTTCATAAGTTGTCAGGTTAAACAGAAAAAAAGATTCACAACTACAAACCTATGTTTCGATGCAAGCATCCGTACATAGTCTCGGGGGCTACTCCCATCAGCAGCACTGTCGTGCATCCGATAAAGATGTAGAGATAGAAAGAAGACATGGGTTGAAAACTTCCTCAGATGACTAAAGACATGAGCCTACAGCCGAATATTCAATTGTAGCCTCGGGGGCTACTTCCATCGTGAGTGTTGTCACGCACCCTATAGACAAATATCGTTCTACATATAAAGTCACATTGTGACCCGAAGAAAAGTTATCCCCGTGTGTTGAAAGCACACCCGATAAAATAAAATATCTAATGGATTCGAAAGATATGAACTTATGAGTAACACATTGATGCATCCTCAAACATTTTCTCCCATTGGGAGCATTTATAAACATCACCCAAAAAATGAAGAAGCTGGTAACTTCCGCAACTCCAACAGCCAAACAAGGTAGTCGATAAAAATTCAAAAACCTCGGATCATTCCTAACGCGATAAAAGTCTGAATGTCGTGTCGATGAAATGAAGGTAAGACCCCAGGAGTTATCATGTGTGGCCTGGTAATCGCACATGAATGCGCTATGCTAGTAAATTATATGTATCAATGATACAATGAAAAATCTCGACGGACGTGTTGGGTACCTGAAATAATAGAACTGGAATTATGTATTCGATAAGACCTCAATGACCCGAACTGAATTACGCCAGCAAAACACTGAGTTCGAGCCTAGGGACTTGAATTTTATGTAGGTTCATAGTGTCTTTTCCCCGGAGCAATTAACTGATTCCTGATCCGTCAGATGCATCATACCTATTATACCAAATCCCTACAATGATTTAAACAAAAGAAAAACTTAGGTTTGCAGTAAAATTGTCTTTGAGACTCAACCCGAATCTATGATTCGGATGGTGTCTCGGGGGCTACTGACATGGGTATGACTACTCGGGTTCTTATGATTAATTACCCCGGTTACATGATGACTAACAACCCACGAAGCCCAAGAAGAAGGCACAAGAAGCATCTGACGGAAGGCGTAGCTTGCTAGATAAGGAAATAGAAACGGACATTGCATTACGATTGTAATTATAGCGTGTAACCTATCTATATACGGCCTCGGGACCCAGCCTATTATATATAGGCTGGGAGGAGCCAACAGAGAGGTACCAAAAAACCCTTGAGCAATTTGTAATCAATTTAACTATAAGCAATCAGACGACATCGACTCCCTTGTTTGTCTGACCAGCCGACGAAATCCCCAGAATTCTCCTTTCGATGAAACCCTAAGTCCATCACCATGGGCATTGTTGAGGTTACCCCTCATCACCAGCCGCTTCAGCGGCTCCTCGAGGAGAGGATGATATGGCAGCGTCCGGCCCATTGGTCCCTCGAGGAGGGGACCACAGGGCAAAAACTTGTGTCGCTATGGGCTCCCGCAAGTGCCTCGCAAGGGATTTGTGTGCTAGGAGACACAAGTGTCTTGCTGCTGGGGCCAGCCTTTAAGTTTATATCTCAACACTTTAGGCCCTAGGTCAGCGGGGAATGACCCTTTAGAGCACCAGGCACCGTGGGTGAGTTGACTTGCTACCGAAGCTATCCATTTCAAGCTCCAGGGACCGTGGGTGAGGTGACTCATCGCCGGATCAGGTCCATAAGTCAGAGCTCGATACCTTAGGCCCTGGGTCGATGGATGGTGTAGCAGAGGTAAACGCCACGGAGAGGGTCACCGAAAAATGCAAGGGCCGACTTCTCAGCAGACGTCTCGCGAGGGCTTTGTGCACCAGGTACCGTGGGTCAGTTGACTCATGGCCGAAAGTAGTCCAAAAGTTCAGCACTCTACACTTTAGGCCCTGGGTTGTGTCTTGGCGGTGGAAATCATAGAGGGGGTCAAACATACGCGACCGACTTTCCATACAAGAACCTCGCGATGGTCACAAGCACTAGGCACCATGGTGAAGAAGATATGCCCTATAGGCAAATAATAAATAGGTTTTTATTGTCATGTCTCAATTAGTTCATAATAGTTTCATACTGTGTTATAATTGTATTAATACGAAATGTTAATACACATGTGGTATGTAAACAAACCAAGTCTCTAGTTGCCTATAGCGAACTAGTTCATTGGTCATGAGGATGATCTAGGATTTCGAGATCATGGGCATTTATGCCAATTGACAATGAGGTCACGTCATTACTTGAATGATGTGATAGACAAACAACCTAACCAGTTGTATATTAATCAGATCTAGTTACAAAGTTCACCATTAAATAAACTAAGGAAACCTCGCAACCTGATCCTTAGACTATGAGATAATGCAAATCACCATTCTGGAAGGAGCTTAGATGGTTATCAAGTATCATACCGTGACTGGGTGATCAAAAAAGTGCTACTAAGGTTTTCCAAAGGGGTGCATAGAGGAGTACATATAAAGACCAGGATTTGCTAATCCATGTAACGGATAGATACATATGTGGCCATCTCGGTGACGTTGCATTAATGAAGCTTGCAAGTGTGTGACTGGGTCACAGAATGCAACGACACGGAAATGAGAAAACAAGTTCATTGGTAACAAGATTGAATGAAGTTATGGAGATACCATAGATCAAATCTTGGGTAAACTAGGTATCAAGTGGCAAAGGGAATGGGAAATGACTGTTTATGGTTCAAACGACATTATCATCGTGGAATGCACAATGGTCATTATGGGCATCCCGGTCCAACTATTGATCATTGATGGAGATCATGTATGTGCCATTCCCGAGTCGTGGGGATATACACTTAGGGGTACGATGAGTTCGAATCACCATATGAAAGAGAAAAGGAAACCGGAAAAGTTCCCTGAGAGAACCAGAATCGTTCCAGGAAAGTTCTGAAGTCATTCAGAGTAAATCGAAAGGGAACCAAAAGGTGTTTCGAGTCAAATCAGATTTTTTATTATGTATTTACATATTAATTCATGTAATTGATATTAAATATAATATTAAAATCTAATTTGAAGGGGTATTCCACTAATGGGCCAAACTTCCTACAGAAAAAGGGCCCATGAGGGAAAACCACAAGAGGGAAGGGCCAAGGCCTAGCTGCCACAAGGGGCCCACCCGGCCAGCCCAGTGTTGTGCGTGCGGTGGGGCCCACCCCTGGCCGGCTGGTCCATGAGGCCCATAGCACATCCCCCCTCTCTCCCTTGATTAGTCCCACATGGGAAACCCAAAGGGGAGGGCACGCCTCCCCCCTATTTAAATGGGTGCCCATGGGTGGGATTAAACACACGAAAATAGAGAAGTCCTTTGGTTGACTTCCTACCCTCTCTCTCCCTTGTGACCATGGCCCCATGTATGGGCTGTGCGAACAAGGCGCACCTGCAGCACACCGTTGTGTTGCAGGGATTCCAAGCCGGAGATCTACTTCAGCACTCCCGGTAGGGATCAAGGAGCCGGAGGTCATCATCATACACCGTATGTGTACGAAACCATGAGGGGCCTCACTTGAGGCACCTTGTATATCATGAGACGGAGCTGCTTCACGATGAAGAAGGAGCAAGGGGTGACCTGCGAGGAGCATCGCGACCTTGAGGTCGGCTATGAGTTCGACTACTTCAACCACATTCCCCTCGAAACATTAACCGCGTACGGTCTATAAGGGTATGTATTCTATACACTCCGGTTGTTACTACATTACTACATAGATAGACCATGGCGGTAGGGAGTTCCAACATAGGAATTTTTTTGTTTTCTATTACGGAACCCTTCAGTGGTATCAGAGTCGATCTATGCGTAGGAGTGTTGTACGGCCAGTACGCACAAGTTTTGTGAGGGCATTGATCCCTTAGTTGTTACCCTCTAACGTGTACTTGTTTATATCGCGGTATTATTTGATGAAGCGGCTCGAACCAACCTTACACGTATTAGTATGCGAGATTGGTTCCACGCTCGACATACGGCTTGTTCCGTATAAGTGGCTAGCAGGTGCTTGTCTCTCATTAAATAGTTGATATAGCATTTACAACGGAGGGACCTGAAAGGGGTGTAGTAGAGCCAACTGTTGGATCCATGTTGTGGTTGGAAAGTTCGTAGATTAGAAATGGTTCTATTGTAAAAGCCATAACAACCACGTAAAACTTGCAAAGATGAAGTAGAGGCGTCTAACTTTGTTTTGCAGGAGGACTTGTGTTATGATATGGTATTGGTCGTTACGAAGGAAAGTAATTTAATTTTATGTTTCTAAGTAGTATAGTAATAGCCATCATTCCGATGGAAGACCTACTGGTGGCATCGTGGACTTGGCGTCAAACCAGGGGTAAGATGGAGATCATGCCGGAGCGCTCGATGGAGATCAAGTTAGAAGCAGAAGGACCATATCATTGCACAATACACATATGATGTTGATACCTGTTTTATATCTTATTATATGCTAGTATTAGATACTCAACGGTAGCAAATAAGATAATCCCTAAATAATTCCAATGATAGTGTTCCCCTTGTGTGTGCACCACGAAGAAAGTTCGCCATTATGAAGCCGGCCATGATGATCGGGGGCTAGACATATCTATGTTTGCATACAGTGGGTGTAAGCCATGTCGCACTGCAAATACACACAAGTTAGATTTGGCGAGCCTATCATGTGTAGACATGGCCTCAGAACACAAGAGATCGAAAGATCGAGCATGAGTCACATGGATAATGTGCTTGACATTATGGAATGTATACCTTTGATAATGCACTGATGGTCGTGACGATCGGGGGAGGTGTAGAGAATTGGGATCATGTGATCACTGAAATCGTCCAGGGGATGACAATTTTAGTAGGAGATCAATTATAAATTGAACTCATATTATGAACTTAGTCTAGATGTCTATTTGCAAATATCTTAGTAGATCATGGCCTATCCCATTGACGTCCTTTTCGACCATGTAAATTTACTGCTTGATGTGGAACTTAGAAAAAGGGTCCAACTTTATAAATTAATACCCACGCCTGAGGGATATCCTCGTATAAGGTGATCTTCTCTTCTTGATACAATGACCATTAGGAGATAATCCGATGACTCTGCAATGTTTGTGTTTTCTGCATAATCATCCAATAAGCCATTCTCCATTCGATGGAGAGTTGGATTACAATCTTGTATTCTACAAGATCAGGAACATAAAGTATGAGCCGTTGGATGGGTTTTCCTCCATGATGGATGAAAAGATAATATTTGGAGAAACACTTAGCGATCTTGCATTAGAGTTGTGAACTCACAGAAGGTCTTGATTGTAATGGAGGTCATGAATGAAAAGGGTATATGTTAGATATACAAAGTTATAAATGTAATTCTTGCAAAAATCGTTGCAGTTCACATAAGTAATTGGATCTTGTCCCATTTTGTGAAAACAGGATGGTCTTCTTGAGAATTGCTGGAATTGAGGCAATGTGGCTTGATGACGGCAAGAAAAACAGTTGATGGCCGACATCACTCCTTTCCTCAAAGGTTTATCATTTGGATTAGTGGGCTTGAATATAATTTTGTAATCCTTGTTTATGTGTCTTGCTTTAGGCGAGACGATTGTTCATATGAATAAGGTATAAGCTAGTTGTACTGTTCTTATGAATAATACCTTTATGGTCACATTACGATTATAAATAAGTTATTCTAATCACTATTTTAATGATAATAGTTTAAACATTTATAAACGATTAGAATGCTAAAAGATATCCAAAGTCTAATAATGACCTGACACTAGAGTTTAAGTCATTTTTGTTATTGCATGTTCTTCATTATAAATGAAGATCGGGGTCTTAGATGCTTAATCTAAAGACTTTGCAAAACCATGCCTCGTTAGGCAGAATGACTAAAACTCCGCATTCTGGTAAAACAGTCATATGCGAAGAAATGTTGGACTTTATACATAATGATGTATCATATTTTCAACAAATAGTGGAAATCATTATTTATACTTCATGTTGAAATTTATACATAGTGATGTATCGTATTTTCAAAAAATAGTGGAAATCATTATTTCACACTTCATTGTGGGTTTAAGTGAATATGAGCATTTGCTTAATGAATCATAAGTTTGAAATTGTTTTGAATTGTTCAAAATATTTCAAAGTTAAGGAGGATATTGAATTAATAAGAACACAAAAGTCTCTTCGATTTGATCGATATGACTAAAGTATTTATTTTAATTTTAGCATAAAAGGACATGTGAAAGAGGTTTCACAAATTATGATAATAGGGAAAATTCAAAGTGTATTGAAATGTCTAAATATCATAATCATTATGTATTAGATACATATGGTATAATATTATCTCTTATTAGGGTTATAGTTATCGTTTAGAGTTAGAGATCGAAATGAGCAACCATTGGGTTGACATACAAAGGAACATCTAAAGATTCGTGGAAACAAGACCATAAAGTTATGGCATGTTCAAGTTTCTAGAGCTTTCGATAATTCGAAATCGTGGCGAATAAACAAGTCTTTGTAGTGTATTCTTAGGCAACTATGAATACATGTTCCACAAGTGGCAAACCTATTGTTGTCCAAAGTTGATCTGTCTTGATGAACATACATGTGGAAGAAAGTAAAAGATCAAAACAAGGTATTTGACCTTACCTCCTGATTGTTGAGTAGCACATCAAAATTTGTTTCGTGAAACCAAACTCTACAAATAGATGAGAAACTAATGATAATGATCATAAAGTTTTAGTGAATACTTTTACTAAAGAAAGTAGGATTCAACAATATATACTCTACAAGTTCATGGAAATATATTATTGATTCACTTGTCATGTTTATGAACAAGACATAGCTACGAATTACAAAGAAGCGTGATGGACCTAAGTGGGAGAAATGAGCAGGAGTCATAAAATCCTATATTAAGTTACATTTAACATGGCAAAGTAATATGTTACTTGATCTTATTAAGTAAAGAAGTTTACTTGATATTTCTGAATGACTTCAAAGTCATAAGATGGAAATGGAACTTAATGGACATGTAAAGCTCGATTTGTCATAAAGGATGGACAAATTCAAGGAGTTGACTATAATTGTAGCGATGCTTAAAGTCTATTGGATTTACACCAGCAATATATGGATATTGAAGTCTCGTAACTGGAATTCTCGATTTGATGGTGATCAAATAATTTTGGAATGTCCAAGATTATCGAGAGGACCTTCATTTGAGTGGGAGCTAATTAGCTTGGCCAAATCTTAATATGTAAGAGACATATTTTGAGTGGAATCTAAGTAGCTTGGAAAAATCTTAATATGTAGTAGACATATTTTGAGTACGAGCTAAGTGAAATCCCTAGATCTCATATATGGATGCCATAATCGAGTGGGAGCGTGAAATAATGTTGAGATATGTGGACAACATATATGAATGATGTGATTGGTATTGATAATATTTAAGTTAGTAAACATGAATGAAGTTGAACAAGTTATTAAACAATGAGATCTATCGAGATAGATTGGTAAGTTTAATAAACATCATAGTTGAATTCTTCCTAGACTTGAATCTGAAGATGTTCTGAATATCCGAGACAAGGTTCTGAAGTAGTTCAGAATGGAAAAAGGAAAAGAAATAGGTTCTTACTTGTATGAAGCATTGAGTTAGTCTTAGTATTACAACCATGGTTAAAAGAAAGAAAGAGATGTGTTGCATCTCTTATGCCTCAGTCATAGGTTCTTCCATACAACCATATTGTATACTCGACGTAATGTGACCCGAGGTTCTTGTTGGAAGGACAAGCTCTTAACTGTAAGAACATGTCTTTACATGATTCTTGAGCTAATCACTAAACTAGAATTAAGTTTGTCCTTAAATGGCAAAAAGCAAAGTAAGTGGCATAGTTGCATTTCATGCACTAGGATCTACATAGATATAGAAGTATAAAGGCTCCATCTGATGTGATATATATTGTTATGGCGGGACTAGTTTGTCTTTGACGTAGAATGATGTGCCCTAGGGAATAGTGCCCATGAGAAAGCCCATGAGGTTGATCTATAGTCACGATAGGCTCCTAGAAACCGGCCTCGTTCTACTGACATAACTGCAGTATATACACAAAGGATTGCAAAGTGTGTTTTGAAGTTTAGATGACAACAATGAAAATGACTGTCATTATAAACACTAGAAACAAAGTCTCACTTTGTCGCCAAACGAATACTTCAACCCATTATGATATAATGGTATGAATTTCAAAGTTAGGAAGACATTAACAATTTGCAAAGACATAATGTTCTGGTAAAACATAACATGGATAGGACATTTTCCGTAAGCATACATGATCAATAAACGCATATGTGGTATGGTTTATGATGAGTAAAATGCAAGCTAGATTATTTGTACTCTAGTGCAAGTGGGAGACTAAAGGAGATATGCCCTAGAGGCAAATAATAAATAAGTTTTTATTGACATATCTCAATTAGTTCAGAATAGTTTCATACTATGCTATAACTGTATTAATATGAAACGTCAATACACGTGTGGTATGTAAACAAACCAAGTCTCTAGTTGCCTCTAGCGAACTAGTTCATTGGTCATGAGGATGATCTAGAGTTTGGGGATCATGGGCATTTATGCCAATTGATAATGAGGTCACGTCATTAGTTGAATGATGTGATAGACAAACAACCCAACCAGTTGTATCTTAATGAGATCTAGTTACAAAGTTCACCATTAATGATAAACTAAGGAAACCTCGCAACCTAATCCTTAGACTCTGAGATAATGCAAATCACCGTTCTGGAGGGACCTTAGATGGTTATCAAGTATCATACCATGACTAGGTGTTCAGAAAGGTGCTACTCAGGTTTCCCAAAGGGGCGCGTAGAGGAGTACATATCAAGACCAGGATTTGCCAATCCATGTAATAGATAGATACATATGTGGCCATCTCGGTGATGTTGCATTAACGAAGCTTGCAAGCGTGTGATTGGATCACAGAATGCAACGACACGGAAACGAGAAAACAAGTTCATCGCTAACAAGATTGAATGAAGGTATGGAGATACTGTAGATCAAATCTCAGGTGAACTAGATATCAAGTGGCAAAGGGAATAGGAAACGACTGTTTACGGTTCAAACGACATTATCATCGTGGAATGCACAAGGGTCATTATGGGCATCCCGGTCCTGCTATTGATCATTGATGGAGATCAAGTATGTGCCATTCCCAAGCCGTGGGGATATACACTTAAGGGTACAATGAGCTAGAAATCATCTGTAAGTTGGAAACACCATATGAAAGAGAAAGGAAACCAGAAAAGTTCCGTGAGAGAACCAGAATCGTTCCAAGAAAGTTTCGAAGTCATTCGGAGGAAATCAAAAGGGAACCGAAAGGTGTTTCATGTCAAGTCGTATTTTGTGATATGTATTTACATATTAATTAATACAATTAATATAAAAATCTAATTTGAAGGGGTATTCCACTAATGGGACAAACTTCCTATGAAAAAGGGCCCATGAGGGAAAACCACAAGAGGGAAGGGCCATTGGGCCAAGGCCTAGCCGCCACAAGGGGGCCCACCCCTGGTCGGCTGGCCCATGAGGCCCATGGAGCCTCCCCCCTCTCTCCCTTGATAACTCCCACATGGGAAACCCAAAGGGGAGGACATGCCTCCCCTATGTAAAGGGGTGCCCATGGGTGGGCTTAAACACACGAAAATAGAGAAGTCCTTTTGTTGACTTCCTATCCTCTCTCTCTCTTCCTTGTGACCATGCCCCCATGTATGGGCTGTGCGAACTAGGCGCACCTGTATCACACCGTTGCGCTATAGGGATTCCAAGCCAGAGATCTGCTTCCGCACTCCTGGCAAGGATCAAGGAGCCAGAGGTCGTCATCGTACACCGTATGTGTACGAAACCATGAGGGGCCTCACTTGAGGCACCTTGGATGTCATGAGCCGGAGCTGCTGCATGATGAAGAAGGAGCAAGAGGTGACCTACGAGGAGCATTGTGCCCTTGAGGTCGGCTACGAGTTCGACTACTTCAACAACGTTTCCCTCGGAACGTTAACCGTGTACAGTTTACAAGGTATGTATTCTATACGCTCCGGTTGTTACCACATTACTACATAGATAGATATTGGTGTTAGGGAGTTCCAACGTTGGAATTTTTTTGTTTTCTGTTACGGAACCCTTTAGTGGTATCAGAGCTGATCTATGCGTAGGAGTGATGTACGGCCAGTACGCACAAGTTTTGTGCGGACATTGATCCCTTAGTTGTTACCCTCTAACGTGTACTTATTTATATCACGGTATTGTTTGATGAAGCGGCCTGGACCGACCTTATGCGTATACTACGCGAGACTGGTTCCATGCTCGACATATGGATTGTTCCGTATAAGTGGCTAGCGGGTGTCTGTCTCTCATTCAATATTTGATATAGCATTTACAACGGAGGGCCCTGTGTTGCTGGGAGGTGGCCCGGAGGAAGACACCATTTCTAGTCCCCCACTAGCGTGGTACCTGTTGAGGAGCCATAGTTGCACGCACCTTTTTGGAGATGTTTTCTCAAGGGAAAAAACCAATGGTAGAACTAGCGCCATGCGCAAGATCCAAACAAGGAAGTACCAAATAGGTCCAAATTATTACAGGGCCGTCGTGACCCTCATGGGTCCTCACGATGAATAAGGCTTACGAGGATGGGATTATATGGCATCACCTTGAAAAAACAGGCGGCAGTTGTCCTCCCTGCGCGAGAGAGGGGGGCCTTGTAGGACCTCCCATTGTCAGGCTCCTGTGAACGTCCATAAAACGGCGCCGGGGAGGGAGTTGGGGTCGAACCATGCTGGGTGCGGTCCATTAGGAAGTTGGGAATCTCGGGACCTGCTTCGCTCTCGCGAGGGTCTCTAGTACCAGTACGGGCCGGAGAATTCTGCGCCTGCAACCCTTCTTCGCTGCAGGCGGCGACCGCAGTGTGACCCTCGTTAGACGGGTACAGCGCGTCGGTCGCCCTCCTTGCCAGTACATTCTCCAGAGCCACCATCTGCTTCTTCCTCACGGTGCCCCCGACGTAGTCGAGAGCATCCACGTCCTCTGGGTAGGCGGTGGCCACAGCCTTGTAGGCGCACTCGAGAGAACACATAGCCTCCTTTTCATTGTAACGAATGGTGATGACCTCGCCCTTGCCTCCCAACATCTTGAAGATGTTGTATGTGTGATGGGTGGTGGCATGAACCTGGCGAGGGTGGGGTATCCCAATATGACATTGTAGGGGAGGCTGATGTGCGCCACGTCGAAGTCGATGAGTTCCGCCCGGTAGTTGTCGCATGATCCGAACGTGACCGAGAGGCGCAACTACCCGATGGATATGGTAGTGCCGTTAGTGACCTCTGAGAAAGGCATGGTTGGCATCAGCCAATCGTATGGCACTTATAGCTTGGTGACTGTTTCGGTAGAGATCATGTACAGTCCAGCCCCGCCGTTGATGAGCATCTTGGCAACCACGATGTTGTTGATGGTGGGGGTGCAGATCATGGGCAGAGCTCCCACAGCCCTGGTCTAGGCTGGGTGGTCCTCCACGTCGAAGGTTATGGGGCACTGCGATCACTTCAGTCTCAGGGATAGGGCTCCAGCCCGAGTGGTGGCTACCTCCCTAGTGAGATGCTTGAAGTGCGTGTTGGAAGCGAGGCCTGGGAGCCGCCACGGATGTAGGCGATGGCGCCCTTCGGCTCCTGGTAGCTCCTGGCGCTCCCTTCGGCCTCCTTGTGGGCGCGTGGGAGCTGATGGGCGGCGTTGGCCTGATGTCTCATGTGGTGTGCACCTTGGCCGCCATGGTTGTTGTCCTAGAGTCCCCCACCTCGGTTGCCGCTGTGGTTGTTCCTGCGTTCGCCTTCCCGTCTTCCCTTCTGCTGGCTGTTGTGCTAGTCACGAAGCTTCTTGAGCTCGTAATAGTCATCCATGGGGTGCCCATGCTTCTGATGGAAAATAAAATACGCTTGGTTGTGACGCTCCCTCTTTCCACCACCCTCGCGGGCGCTCTTCTACCAGGTTCGGTGGCTAGGATGGCGTCGGGCTTTTGCTTGGGGTCCTTTCTTATGCTCTTGGGAGCGCCAGAGGACTTGGGGGTGCCCTCTGCCTCAGCAAGACCGAACATCCATTGTGCCTCCACTTTGGTGCACTTCTCCTCCATGACGAACAACTCGGCGACTATGATGCGGTTCTCCCCATGAATGCCATTCTTATCCCTCATGCAGACGTCCTTGAACCCCTCGGATAAGGCGGTGATCACGTTGAAGTCTGATATCTTAGGGATCTTGTTGCGAATCTGGCTGAACCTTTGGAAGAACTTGAAGAGGGTCTTGCCAGGCTGTTGACGAACTTGGTGAAGGTCGTAGTAGGTGAGCGGGTGTTCATAAGTTCCCTTGAAGTTAGCGATGAAGAGAGAGCAAAGGCCGACCACGAGCCGATGGATTCCTGGGGAAGCTTCATCAGCTAGGTTGACGCCATGTCCTTGAGGCTCAGTGGGAACTAGTTCCCCATGACATGGTCGACACCCCCGCTGCTGCAATGCCTGTAGTGTAGAGTTGCAAGAACTCGCAGGGGTTCGCCATTCCGTCATAGCGTCACGGTATCTCGGGGCTAAACTTGTGCGGCCACACCACGCGGTGGAGGTCCTTGGTGAAGGGAAGGCATCCATTGCCCGGCACCTCCTTGCCATTGGTGAGAGCAGTGTGGTTCTACTATCATGCCGCGGCAATCTCCTCGACAATGCGGTCCTCCCGCCCGGGGGGTGCGCAGGGGCAGTGAGAGCAGCGGCCAGAGGAGGGGAAATGATCTGGCAGATGTGACCGGTGTAGGATGTGGTGTCGCCGACCTTGGGTGCCCCAACAGATCCCCGGGCTGGTAGCTGGCTGATATCCCCCAACGCTTTATTCTTGGGCTCAGCCAACAGCGTCCGAGGGTGAGGGTGGTGATGTCGAGGAGCTCCAAGATCCGTTCACACCACTTCAGCTGCCCCTACTTCGCCAGCGGGTGATTGAGCAGCTCGTGCACCATGCACCTGGCGGCCTTCGGGGTGGGTTTGGTATGGCTGGCTTCGGGAGGGCACGGTGCGGGAGAGCGACGTGTTGTCATGGGAGGAAAGGACGAGCTCTCGCAATAGTCGGAAGGATGAGCCTTGCTCATCCTCCGTCCACGAGGACGGCTCTAGTGACATGCTTCGAGGGGTGGGCCCCGTCTGAGCTCGACTGGTTGTGCGGTGGAGGGAGTGCTCCACTCGTGTCTGGGTGTGAGCTGACATGCTGGGGAACCAGGCGAAGGTATTTAGAACATGCCTCAGCCCCCTACCTAGCGTGACAAATGTCGGAGAACCGTTCCGTGAAGGAACAGGGGTCCAACGATCCCTAAGTTTGAGAGAGGGTTGAATCACGCATTCCGAGCTTCTCGGCAATGGCAAATACGGCAACGCACGAACACGACAGAGAAGTAGACACATGGTTTTTTACCCAGGTTCGGGACCCTCGAGAGGAGGTGAAGCCCCTACTCCTGCTTGGTTGTATTGCTCGCAGTGCTTCTTGAGGGTACAATGAAAGACCAAAGTCTAGGGTTACAGATTATAGGAATTGACCCCCTTCTAGGTATGAGAAGGCCTCCTTTTATAGGGCGGTCGGGCCTCTTCCCCCCAATGCTAGGTGGGAAGGGTCACCACACTGCCACCCCTCATGGATCTAGTCTTTATGACTATTTTTAGTGGACTCGGTCATCTTGGCCTTGGTTGCCCTCTAGTCCTTCATAAAGCAGGTCCATCTTGACGCCGTCCTTTGCTTCCCGACGTCGTCCTTGTCCCCTTAGCGCAAAAGTGGCAAGGGACAACTATCTTGGCTCCACTAACGTCCTTGGTGTCCTTACACCGTTCGGTGGATGGTCCTGCCTTTATTTATCGAGGCGACCTGTTCTGGCCCGATCTTCCCTATAGACTCTTATCTTCTTCATCCGTATTGCAGCAGGATTGAAGGTGCGCCCCTAGGCACACCTAACCCTCTGGAGACCTCTCTGGAGACCTAGGAGAGTTGTACTTTCACGCGAGGCATAGTATAGGGCCCGTAAACTCCCTCGCGAGGCCCTAGCCTCGAACTCCCCTCTTGAGTCCTTTTACCCGACTCGTCTCCACGGGGAAAAAGGTTTCTGCTGGCTCCAAAATTAGCCATCTTCCACTACATTTAAACATTGTTTTTGGTCAAGAAATTGACACGAAACTCTCAATCCTTGCCACTAATGACTAATAATTGCAAAGATATGAAAAACCTCTCTTTGAGTTACGTTGTGCAGGAAATTATGGTTTTTAATGCGAAATTAGGAGTCATAATGAACGTTTTTGAGGAAGTCCACACTACCAAGTAATTGGGAAGCTATTCTAGGGCATCAACATGCTTAACGACCACTGGTACGATAGGGCCCGCTCATACCGTCCGGCCATACCAGGTGGCCCTAGCTTCGTCTCATCAAACCCTATGACTTTTGTGATGATGCCTATATATTTTGAGGCTCAAGCTGCCGGCTAGAGAGCTGCCATTCTTAGAATACATCACAACACCACGAAAGGATATCCACACCATTTTTCATCACTTCCACCATCCATCGCATGCACTAGCCATAGCAATTGCTTTGTACTTTAGATCTCCTTGTGATTTGGCGACCATTGTAAGAATATTTGATTTCAATCTAAGTATTTGTATGCTGTTTTTTATCTCCGATCTATTTGTTATGAGTGAGTAGTCCTCACGAGCTGCGGGTTGGCAGAAACCTCGCAGCGATTATGTGCATCTAATTCATGGGAGTATTGTATTTTGTTTGCAATTCAGATTTGTATCTTTTGTTTCTTTGTATCTTGTCTCGATTTGTGGACTTGTTGGTACCCAAGATCCCATAGATTGATAAAGGCTTGAGGTGAGATACTTGGCTAGCGGCGATCTCATAGGAACCCTAGTGATAGAAAAGGTAGTACGGTCTTCACTTAGCGACCCATTTGGGTTCACAACAACATCACCTCTTAAAGCATTGATCTATGTTTTACACTTAATAATTATTTGTAGCCCTTTGCTTCGGTGTGCACTCGGTTGGATTAAAAGACTATTTCTATGCCCGCTGCATCACAGGGGTTCTAGTATATTAGGATGTGTTTCCCACAAGAGATTATCTCTGTTCAAACATAATAAATGACTATGCTTATTATTATCTTTTATGCCATATGATGTGCAGTTGTAGGTGGATCTACAACCCTGGCCTATCTCCATCCATTGATTCAACCCATTATAAAGTAAACTAGATTGGTCCGGTAAACTAAGGTAAAATGAACAAACAAAGTCTTGTAGACGTGTCCTTTTCATTTCCTTTTAGCATTGCTTTCCAAGGTTCAATTAAACCTAGGTATTCTAGGGGAAAAGCTATTATGGTACATCTATGCATCTAGATCGAAGGTATCAACCCTTTTTCTGGCGTCGTTGTCGGGGAAGCAAGTTCGCTATCCTGATGATGTCACTAGAGACCTTGTTTTTAGTTTTATTATTAGTTTGTAGTTTAATGCTTGTTATTAGTTTACTTTCTTGTTATCTATTTGAAAACCCAAAAAATCAGTGACTTGTTATTTGTTTTCATTGCTTAAAAAATACCAAAAATATAAGAGCCATGGCTCAAAAGAGATTAGGGGAGTATGCTACTCCCACTGATGATTTTATTCGTGCACCCATTACTCAGCCCGTAGTTGATGCCGAAACATATGAAATAAAGCCTAACCTTTTAAGTTTCGTTCAACAAAACCAATTTGCGGGCTCATCCGTTGAAGATATGGGCTTGCACTTAAACACTTTCACTGAAATTTTCGAAATGATGCGTATTAAGGATGTAGATCCAAATGTCGTTAAATTAAGATTGTTTCCTTTCTCTCTTAGAGAAAAGGCTAAGGATTGGTTGCTAGCTCTACCAAATGGCACTATTAAATCTTGGGAGGAATGTACTAACTTGTTTATGACTAAATTTTTTCCCCACCTAAAACTATGCATCTAAGATCCAACATTACAAGCTTTAGACAAGAAGACCGTGAGCCATTATCACTTGCATGGGAAAGGATGAAAGAAGCTGTAATGAACTGTCCTAGTCATGGGATGGAAGAGTGGCTTATATTACATTTGTTTTATAATGGTCGTCTTAAACCAATGTCTAAGTCTATGCTAGATACTGCAGCAGGAGGAACAATCATGGGAAATCGAGTGAGTGTTGCAAAGAGGTTACTTGATGATATGCAAAACAACAATGCCCGATGGCATGTGGAAAGAACCTCGAAGAGAGAAAGTTCAATTACCGAGATAAATAATGAAGAGCTTACATCTAAGGTAGATGAGATGCTTAGTATAGTAAATGGTAAAGAAGATACCCAAGTTAATGTTATCACTACCGATGTTAATGATTATAATTTTATAGCTCGCACTCCTTTTAATCCTGCATGGAAAAATAATTATTCTTCTAATGTTCAAAAATATCATTCTAATCTTGTAGGAGCTCCTTATAACAATTATGATAACACTAATGGAGCAAATCATGGCAATGTCTCGTTTGAGCAAACTGTTAGAACATTTATACAAGCTCAAACCGAGCAAAATAATATGCTTATTAAAATCATGAGGAACCATGAAAGTAGTATAGGTAAATTATCTAACTAGGCCGTTGCAATTAGAAATGATGTGCATGCTCTATAGGAAAGGACAAAGACCGTGGAGGTTCAGCTGGGTAAGGTAGTTGAGATCCAAGCTCTCATACTAGCAAGGTTTTCTAGAAAACACAAGCCAAATCTGATAGAAGACCTCAAGATGATGATGGTGGTAACCAACAAAGAGAAACCTGAAGAGCTGGACTATAACAACGCGCCAACATCGGAATATACCGTGGAAGATCTACTAAATATGATCACCGTGAAGAATCCAGGTATAAAATAAGGTAAATGATGCTATGTACCAACAATTTATACAACAAGTAGCATCTAAAGTTCAACATTTAGAGATGGAGTATAAAAGACTAGCTGATAAGCTTCTAGCTAAGCTAGATGATATATTTGAGCCCACTATTAAAATTAAGTTGAGAGTCAATGAGATGTCAGCACTTTGTGATCTTGTTGCGAGTGTCTCAACAATTTCCAAAAGCTTATTCGACAAATTAAACTTGGGGCCATTTGTTACTACTGAATTGAAACTCCATCAAGCTGATTCAACTTATAAACAAGCTAACGGTATTAAAGAAAATATAGTTGTTGAAATTAAAGGTAGTCCCGCTCTTATTGATCTTGTTATTGTAGAGATGCCTAAAGATCCCATAGCACATATAATTCTTGGTAGGACATTCCTAAGAATTGTTAAAGCTTTGATTAATTTACATGAGGGGAATGTGAGAATAGGGCTACCATCTAGAGATCCTTTTATAGTCCACTTCCCTGGGAAAAAGAAGGTCAATCCAAATGATGATGATGGTGTAATTACTTTAAAAGCCAACTACTTTGGAGTGGGTATTCCACTTCTTAAACCTAAATTATTACCATCAGGGTCAAGCTAATTGACCTTAACTAGAAGCGCTTCATGGGATGCAACCCATGTGAATAAAAAATTATGTGTTAGTTTTGTTTTTGTTTTTAATAAAGAGTGTTCAATAAGACCTTTGGAGAGAGGAGAAGAAATAAGGAAATCCTCTATATTTTATTTTACTAACACATGGCCTAAGAAGTATTGTTGATTCTTTATATAGTATATGTGTTTTTATGTTGTCCTTTAATAAGATGTGCGAAGGCACACAGAGCTTCTAATAAAAAGTTTAAAGTTTTGTAGTTCATAGTGCTCTTAAAGACCACTGGTACGGTCAGAAGTGACTGTACCGTGCGCCCCCACCACATCGAACCGAAGGAAGATAGAAATTTCTGATTTTTGCCGCAGGGAATAGTGCTCTTAACGACTACTAGTCGGCCAGACGCGCCCGTACCGTATGCTCGAGCAAACATCAGATTTCAAGCGAAGACACGGTACCAATAATGACCCGCAGTACAGGCGCGTGCGACCATACGGCGCGCCCGTACCAAGTTTACCGCCAAAAGGGAGCCGTCGCCCCCAAGGTATGTCACCTGGTACGGGCGGGATCCGGCTGTACTTCCCTCCCATACCACATATACGGCCGCCATATTCAGCCCGAGGAGGTAACCTAAAATTCCCCAAAACAAATCGTTCTCTTTCTTCTTCCTCCAAACTCCAAACCACCTCCATTGGATCTTCAAATTTACTTAATATTCCTTTGATTCCTCGCACTCATTCGATCTAAGGTATGATTCTCCTGGATCCTCAACTTATTTGTGCAAAAGTTTCACTCAATATTTCATCATTTTCCATCTAGACTTAGGTCTTGTTCTTGATTCAATCTTGATATTGAGTATGCTTAGTATTGTTTTCGAGGATTTTTTTTGTAGTTAGTGTAGAGAATCACTTATGCTATATTTCTATTAGACCAAAAATTTCATTAGCGATTTTTATTTCCTTTATCTTAACTTTATTTTTAGATGAACACAAGGAGTCATACACGTGATATGGGTGCGGAGTCCTCCGCACCACCCGTTGATATGTTGACCCCGGGTCACTTGGTATTGAGTTCACCGAGGAGTTTCAGCTGAACTGTTTCAATCGTCTCAAGCTCCGAGAAATCAAGTCTACCAAGTGGGCGTGTCCTCATATCCTGAAACAACTTGGCATTCATGCTGATTTCGATTTACTTTGCAACAATGTTGGTTTGTATGAACTTGTATTTCAAGGTGTTGCCACGTATCACCACTTGACACTTGAGTTCTTTGGCACCTTGACACACATAGTGGACCTTATGGTTGTACCGAGGAACAAAGTCCTAGAGTTGATTACATCAAGTTCTGCCTTATGAACTGTGAGTACACCTTAACACTCATCCAATGGGATCAATGCTTTGGATTTACCAACAACACTACCGGTGTATGCACAACTACTTTTGTTTTAAATCCTTTCCCTTTACAATACATTAATTCTATGAGATTGGAAACACACCCAAGGGGAACCAAATTGATCACCCTGCTATTAGATATTTATTTTATTTGATTGCTAACACTTTGCAGGATCATTGTGAGTTTACTAGAGTTAATGAGGAGGACATGTTGATCCTCGCAAAAGCTACTATTATTAATTGTAACCTAATGCCAAATTTAGGCACTCTTCTCGTGTTTTACCTTAAGAATCATGCTCTTCAATCTCGAGGACCCATATCCAGAGGAGGAGTTGTGACCGTTCTTGCACACGCACTTCGCATCAACCTAGGTAACATCCAACCGTTGAAAGTAAGTAATTGTATCGGTCTCTCTACTCTAAGAGCATGTGGTATGGTTTCTAAAACTCATGGTAGATACTTCTTCGATATACCTTGAGAAGATCACTTGATCCCTGCTCCTTTGCCTAATGGTTTATTCTCTATCGAGGATGGACATTTGCGTTTTGACGCGCAGGTTGAAGATAATTTACCCCCAACAAGAAATACCCATGGGAGGAGGAGAAGATGAAGAAGTAGAACAAGGAGGACCCGAACAATATGAGAAGCCACCAAACTACACACCACCTATAAAGACATCTATGCACTCGAAGGAAATATTCAAAACATGAACAACCTCTCCATCAACCTTCGAGATGTTACTTCAAGCCTCGCCACCTAGTTCCACAATTGGAGCAGCCAATGAAACATGGGAAACTATCCACCACCACCACAATGAGCAACAAAAGGGCTTGCAAAAGCCTGAGTTTGGGGATATGTTCCCCAAGAAAATTTATTTGTGTAATAACGAGGTTGTACTCTAGCTCCTTGGGAGCTTTGAAACACTCGTGTTGGCTTGTTCCAACACTTTGCTTTTTTCCTTTGCTTTTCAATTTACTTTCATTTTTAGTTTGATTTTGGTTTTTTTTGTTTCGCTTTTCTTAAAACCCTTGCTTGGTCGCCAGTTCTTTTCTATTCTTTAATCCCTATCCTCGAAATTACAAAAATATTTTTCCATTCTTCCTTTTTCTTGAAAGTGGATTCGCACCTTGCCTCTTTACTTAAATTATTATGACAGTAATCGTGTTTGAGTTTTGAAGGAACACATCCCTATAAGGAAGAGGATCGTGAAGTCACTTATGAGAGGTATGTCCTATGTCTCCCACTTATGAATTATGACTTGTTTATCTTAGTTGGTTGATTTGCTAAGATGCCATGCTTTTGGGAAGTAATTTAATATGGTTAGAGTAAGGATTTTTATTAGTATGATAATTAGTTTTTTAAGCTATTTCCCTAGTTATTTTAGTTAACCAAGTCTTGCCTTAGAAATAATATTGCCAAACAAGTACAATAAGAAAAAGTCTGAAATTTATGACTTGTTTGATGAATGATTGTCTTGAGAGTATACCCTTGAAGATACTTAACACCGTAGATATTTTGATAGTCTTGACGATACTCATAAAAGGAGTTCTTTGATTGAAATAAAGTTTAGTGGTAATAGTGATGCATGCCAAAGCTAACCTTGTGGATCAAACCACGGTACTAACTCAAAAAAAGAGAAGGAAGTGAGGCATTTGTTTTATTTCTCTAATACCCACCTTTGGATGCCAACAACTCCGCTAGCTTTTGAACGATCTATGGTATAACCCTGGATTTCGTCTATGATTTGATGACATGAGTGGCATATGTGTCAATATATGGGCAAAAGTACGGGTACTCTCAAAGGTTGTGCAAACACTTCCAAAATAAACATTCGGAGATCCTTGAAAGAATAAAAGAAAAAAAGATATCTATGAGGATCCACATAACAATTCCTTGGCATGGTCTCATTACTAATTTACGAGTTTTTCTTGAAAAACAATGATTGGATTAGAAGTGTTTTTGATAGACTTGATTTATTGATGTGGGTGTAAATAAGACACTTCATTGTTATACTACTTAGGACGTGAAAATCTCTTACTCAATTACGTTATTTAATCATCCTAGTGTTCCTTGGCAAGCTGAGAGTTAATTAGAAGAATTGGATTGATTGCTAGACTTCTAGTTACTTATACTTATATTAAACTTTACTTTGATTGTCTTGACTTACCGGAGCTTGTATAGTATTCTTGTCATCTCTCTAAATTTGATAAGACTCGCAAATGAATGAAGTGTTGAGCACATATGACTACCAACCATAAGTGAATTCTTATTCTCGTTGTTTCAAGTTTAAACGCTGAATTCCTTATAGTTCTTTTGTTTCTTCTTGCTCGAGGGCGATCAAGGTTTGAGCTTTGGGGAAGTTGATAGCTCCAAAATTAGCCATCTTCCACTATGTTTAAACATTGTTTTTGGTCAAGCAATTGACAAGAAACTCTCAATCCTTGCCACTAATGACTAATAATTTCAAAGATATGCAAAACCTCTCTTTGAATTATGTTGTGCAGGAAATAACGGTTTTTAATGCAAAATTCAGAGTCATAATGAAGGTTTTTGAGGAAGTCCACACGACAAAGTAATTGGGAAGCTATTCTTGGGCATCAACACACTTAACGACCACTGGTACGGCCAGGGCCCGCCCGTATCGTACACCTGTACCAAGTGGCGACGACTTCGTATCATCAAACCCTACGACTTTCATGAAGACGCCTTTATATTTTGAGGCTCCAGCCGTCGGCTAGAGAGCCGCCATTCTCAGATTACATCACAATACCACCAAACAAGATCCACACCATTGTTCTTCATCACTTCCACCATCCATCACATCCACTAGCCATAGCCATTGCTGTGTACTTTAGATCTCCTTGTGATTGGGCGATCATTGTAAAAATATTTGATGTCAATCTAAGTATTTGTATGATGTTTTCTATCTCCGATCTATTTGTTATGTGTGAGTAGTACTCACGGGCTACGGGTTGGGGAGAAACCTCGCATCAATTATGTGCATCTAATTCATGGGAGTATTGTATTTTGTTTGCAATTGATATTTGTATCTTTTGTTTCTTTCTCTCTTGTCTCAGTCTGTGGACTTGTAGGTACCCAAGATCCCATATATTGATAAAGGCTTAAGGTGAGATACTTGGCTAGTGGCGATCTCATAGGAACCCAGGTGACAGAAAGGTTAGTACGGTCTTCGCTTAGCGACCCATTTGGGATCACAACATCACCACTTAAAGCCTTGATCTGTGTTTTACACTTAATAATTGTTTGGAGCTTGTTGCTTCAGTGTGCACTCGTTTGGATTAAAATACTATTACTACGCCCATTGCATCACGGGGACTCTAGTATATTAGGATGTGCTGCCCACAAGAGATTATCTCCGTTCAAACATAATACATGACTATGCTTATTATTATATTTTATCCTATATGATGTGCAGCTGCAGGTGGATCTTCAACCCTGGCCTATCTCCATCCGTTGATTCAACCCATTATAAAGTAAACTAGATTGGTCTAGTAAACTAAGGTAAAACAAACAAACAAAGTGTTGTAGACGTGTCCTTTTTATTTCCTTTTAGCATTACTTTCCAAGGTTCGATTAAACCTAGGTCTTCTAGGAAAAAAGCTATTATACTACATCCGTAAATCTAGATCAAAGGTATCAGTTTACTCTTTGGTGGGACCCGTAGGATCGAGGTACGTCCCTCCCCGGTCGTACTGGTGCTTGTTATGATCTATGTTCCCTCTCTTCCTCTTTAGTTTTCAATGCTTCTCTTCAAACTCAAGCCTTAGCCTTTCAATAGCATGTTTTCTCTACACAAATGACTTCAAGAATTTATTAGAATGCTTAAACTAAATTATTTCGAAAATGGCTTGACTCTCATAAAGCATTTTATTCAAAAGGTTAGTCTTTGGTAACCTACCTTTGTATCTTTGGCATATACCTTTAGTTGCCATTCATCAAAGGTACTTACCACTTAAACACGCTTTGGAGAAAGTATTACATGCCTATCTGGATGATATAGCTGTGATGTCCAAAAAGAAGGAAACACTCATTTCCAACATGGAGGAGACATTCAGCAATCTACGAAAATACAATATAATGCTTAACCCAAATGTTTCTTTGGGATACCAGCCGGAAAATTGTTAGGTTTCATTGTGTCTCAGAGAGGCATAGAGGTGAACCGGGAAAAAATAAAGTCTATACTCAAAATTGTTAGGTTTCATCGTGATGTGGGGGCTTGGGCAGATCAAATGTTGTTGTGGTATTGCCGATTAGTACGCGATGGAGGGTTCCTCACAGAGCGTGACGTGGGGAAGGCGGTGAGTTGGCGGGTACGAGGTAACACAACTTACCCATGTTCAAGTCCCACTACGGTGGCAGAACTCTACTCCTACTATAAATCACTATAATGGCAATACACTGAGTTACTGGGATCGGTTTGTTGTGCGAGGTGTTGCAATGAATCATATGTGTTGTGCCCTAGAGGCTCCCTCAGGTCCGGCTTATAAAGGCACCATAACCTAGGGTTACAAGGAGAGGATCTTGCTGGACAAGGTAAAGAGTCCTACACTAATACTAACTAGTCTTCGTGTCTTGCACTCCAAGGCTCCGAATATGTCCGTGACTCCCACGTAGCCTTCTTTTATCCGGCATGGATCTCCTTTCTGGATCCGTCTAACTAGGCCGCCCAACAGGCCATAAGCCATGCTACTAATTGTGGGCAATCCGGGCCTGCTGGATTAGAGACATGCAATGGTGATAGCCATTTAGCATATCCCCAACAGTTGCCGTCTGTTATATGGAGCTTAAGAACTACTCCTAACAGGTCAATCGGATATACACCTTTCTTCTTGGTCTACGGTGCAGAGGCAGTTCTTCTGAGTGATCTTATCCATAATTCTCCCCGAGTTGCTGCGTATATCAAAGAGGATGCGGAAGTGGCTCGACAAGATGACCTCGATATACTCGAGAAAGTACGCGTTGTTTTTTGAACAGAGATCTACAGCCTATCAGTAGAAGCTATGCAAGTATCATATTCAGAGAGTCAAAATTTGATATTTCAAAAAAGGCAGTCTAGTTCTCTGATTAGTGAAAAAGTAAAGCACAAACTTTCCCCAATATGGGAAGGGCCCTTTATGATTAGTCGAGTATTGCACAATGGTTATTACTACTTAACTGAAATGAGGCCGGAAAAAGAAAGACTCGCTACTAAGAAGAGAAAGAGATATGGAGGCAGTATAGATCCCGATGAATTAGATCGTCATTGGAATATTGTCCAGCTACGTCCCTTTCATTCTTAAAATTTCTTTCTTTGTAATTATGTACATGTTCAAAGTGAAATAAAGTATTGGTCTCCTCAATGTTATTTTGTGAGATGTTTTTAGTACCATCTTATTTGTGAATGATCAACCTGAATGTACTTTATGCCCATGATTGTTCTAGTTAAATTTTTTATTCTAAAAATGCTACCTTCGGGTAAAAATTTAGAATTCAGTTTATACTTTGGTTTTTTGTCTGATTGCTGGAAGCTGGTATTTTTTAGTGAATTGTTGGTACTAATGGCCAGCTATGTTTCTGAGTTTAAACTGGTTTAGCAACTGAGCTTCGTTGCTCGGCAAAATTTTCGTGCTGGAAGTTTGCCGGTTCACAAAAGGGATGAGGCAGAAAGCCAGATAAACAATAAGTATAAGAAAAAAGTTCTTATGAAAATTTTCAAGCACAAAATATAAAAACCAAATGTGCTAAGAAGTAAAGCATAAGTTCTTACAAGATAGCACAACAAAATAATATTTTAGCTATTACATCAAACTATTTTTCAGAATAACACATTATTTTTCTAGCGAACTTCATGATGCAGGTGAAGATGAAGGATCAACCGGCTCGCTGGAGACATCACCTACACCACCCTGATATCTTTCTGAGACGGGTACATCAGACTCAATATGCCCGTCGTTTTCGGAAGTTTTGGCAACTTCTTCTCTAGGGGGTGGCACTTCAACGGATTTGAAGAATGGTTTCTCGTAGCTGGTCAACTCGGCCACACGGCAAGCATATCTAGCGCAAGCATCCCATATTTCTCCAATATTCTGTTAATTTCTGTCTTCATCGATAGTCGAATAACCCTTGGTAACTTGCCATCTTTCCATGCTTCCATGGTGGCTCATTACCATTTTGAGGGCATTCTGTTCCATCGGGTGTGCATATGACATGTTCCAATCCTTGACAATCCTGGGCATATCCTTCGCCTTGTCTCGTACTTCAAAGGCACACATCTCGTCTAGGCCGGAGAACTTGACGGTTTCACCGATTTCCTCCAAAGATTGGCGGAAATCATGAATCAAGTCTCCGGCTGCAACAGGTCGGCTAGTACGAGTCTCGTACTAAGAGGCATCAAGAATGTTGAGAGGACTTGTGAATACATAAAAATAAAATCAGCAAGATATCCGAGTTAACAAAGTCGGAAAAACAATAAATTGGAGTTGGTATGGCAACGGTGGTATCTTTTTTCCTGTCCATCTCATCCTTCAAGTCTGAGATAACTTTGTCTTAGTGATCTATTGTTCGATCATGCTCTTCAGTAGCGTGATTGCTGGATTCAAGAACGATGTTGATACTATGCTCATGGTCTTCCTCCAATACTTGTTTAGCTCAACTCGTAAGTCAGCATTTTCTACCTCCAAGACTTTGAACTCTTCGGCTTGTTCAATAAGCTTGCAGGACTGCTTCACCAGATCAGGAGAAGCAAAAAAGAAGTCCAAAAAATATTCGGCCACAATTCAAACAGACTGTGAAAATGAAGTCAGAAATGCTTACCTTCTGCTTCATCTTTCGCAACCTTAAGCTATGCATTTTCAAGTCTGAGAGCTCTGATCTCTCCCCACTTGTTGTACATATTATTCAACAATTCCTGGTTATAATCATTAACTTTCTGTAAGTTAGAGTGGTAACCAGAGTCAGAAGTCTACTAATACTCGGGCTGCTATTTTCACTAAGTTAAATATCAGTAGGATCCTTGGGGGGCTATACTAATTCATTCTTTGGCATCCTACTAAAGCATAAACATGGATTTTTGTCCGATCCAAATTCATGCTTGGGGGCTAGAGGATATGACATAAAATATAATAAAAAGTGTCAGAAAATGACTTACAAAATGGTCACGCGTCAGTTAGTTGAGGCTCATGTTGACCTCAGCAGAAACCTTCTCGACAAGGGTTAAAGGAATTACTGGTGGGGGTGGAACCGCACCAACCTTTAGCTTCTCGTCTCGAAGACATACTTGCTCTAGCAGCTCAACAAGCTTGAGATCTTCGACTTCTTGAGCCTCCACTTCAGCTGTGATATTCTGGGTCTCCAAGTAGTGGAGAGCCAGTTCTGGATTTCTTCTGTGCTTTTCCGATTGAGGCAAAGTTTGGTGACACCCAGATTTTTCAGAAGGTTCTCTGTGAAGGTTTCAGCTGAGGGATCATTACTAACGAGGGTTTAACTCATCAATGCCCATTGTTATGGACTTGGGTTTTGGAGAAGGAGGGAGTGCTGGAGACATCTATCGGCTAGCAAACAAGCACACAGGGGACAAAGGATTTACCCAGGTTCAGGCCTCGTAGAGGTCCCTACTCCTGCTTGTCTGCTCGTGGAATTATTGAAGGAGTCGAAAGTTACAATGGTGCGCAGATGCAATCTGGCGAGAGTTGTGGAAACTAGGGTTGCGTGTGTCTTCCTCGCCGCCCCCTTCTAGCCTTTATATAGATAGGCTAGGTCTCGGGTAGCAGGTCAAGTCGGTTACAAGTTAGGGTTCTCCCTTTCAAACTTTCTATCTTTAGCTTCTTCTTGCCTCTCAAGCAATCGAGAGTCCGCAGGTTAGTCGAGTCCTTTCGTCTAGGCCTTGGCGACACCGTGGGCCTGTACGTATTTAGACCGTATATACCAAGGTTGAGTACCTGTAAGGTATACCCATGTCAGTAGCCCCGAGTATCCAGTGGAATCGCAGATTCGACTGGGTACTTTTTGAAGTTTCGAGTGCTTGAATGAGTGCATTTCGACTGATTTTATTTGTGTCATAGGGATTGTTGATATACGTGCCAGATATAACCGAAGTATCGGTACCAGTTAACCACCTTAGGGTGAAACAACGCAATCTACTCGAATTCGAGTCCCCGGACTCGAATCCGAAAAAGTGCTGGCGTAATTCGACTCAAGCCGCGGAGGTCTTACAGGAGTCAAATTCCAGTTATGTGAGTGTGAGCACTTGACGCGTCCGTCAAGGCATGTTCATCGTGCTTGTAGGCACGGATATGTTTCTAGTAGTGCGTAGTTAAATGTGTTGCCGGGCCTTTATTCAGGTCTTACCTTCACGCTGTAAGCGCGACATCCGAATTTTATCATCGCGGAGATGATTCGGGCAACCTAGGAGACGTAATCTCTTTGTAGAGAAAATTATGAGGCGGTGTCGCCATGATCTGCGAGTGCTGATGTAATCAACGTACAGCTTTCGTGCAAATAATCATAGGGTGCGCGACCAGCGCTCCCTATCGGAGTAGCCCCCGAGTGCCTGGTTGAGTCGAAGACTCAGGCAGGGACTAAAGAAATTTTGCGACTGTTGTCATTTTTGTTTGGTTGAGTCGAAAACTTGGATTGCGACTGCTGTCGTCTTTTGCTTGCTTGTTTCAGTCGAAATTGTTTTCAGCACTCCCTATGGGAGTAACCCACGTCCATAGTCGAATCGTTTTTCGAGTGGTTGGGTTTTATTGTGATTGCATGTATCCCTGAAATAAGAAAAGAAAATCATACGGTGCGTGGCCAGCGCTCCCTATGGGAGTAGCCCCCGAGTGCTTGGTGGAGTCGAAAACTCCAGCAAGGACTAAAGTAGTCGAAGTTTTCCGCTAAGTAGCCTTTCGATGACGTCAGTGCTGACGCTTGCATGACCTCAGTTGCCCGCGTGAGCGGCTTTGATGGGACGTGACGAGTGGTGGGTCCCACTTTCTGACTTTGAGTTGACTGGGCGTGCGTAATCTTATTATTAACTGTGCCTCCTCGATTTACATGCAGTGGAGGGACGGTTCGCGCTTCATCTTCTCCACGTGTCGAGCGCGATGTGTGCCACGTGTCCAATAGGGTTTTTGTGAGCCGTTGGATTGCATCTCTTAGGGGTTAAGTAGCGATGCTCCGGCGGTAAATTTCCATCTGCGCCCTTTTCTTCCTTGCTGCCATCGCCATTGCCGTTGCTCCTCTGCTTTTCTCCTGCGCTCATCTCCTCCTCAGCTCTGGACCATCTCCGCTCGTTTTCAAGTTATTTTCTGCGTTCTCATCGCCGCCGTGCAATGGGAAAGAAAAAAGGAGGCGCTGCCGCTGAATCCGCGGCCACTGGTCCCGCGACGAAGAAGAAGGGTGGCTCCGCTGCTGCGGGCACCAGTGCCGCCGCCGGCGGGAGAAAGAAGGTCGCGGGCACCCACATGACCAATGGCGCTTGGCGCCCCTCAATCATCAAGGTGTCTGATCTCCGTCTTCTTTGCCAAGACGGAGTTATTTCCGCAGCAGTCGCCGACGCGCGCGTCCCCAGCGGTGAGACCATTCATGTGCCTCCCGCTGGTTTTCAAGTGATGTTTCTTGCTTTCATCATTCGCGGCCTTTCTTTGCCTATCCACCCTTTTCTTAGGGGTCTCCTCTGTTTCTACGGGCTCCAGCTCCATCAGCTGTCCCCAAATTCGATTCTTCACATCTCTTGTTTTATCACCCTTTGTGAGTGCTGGCTCGGAATCGAGCCACACTTTGGCCTTTTCAAACGCTTATTTAAGCTAAAGCGTCAGTCCGCATCTGGTTCTTTAGTTTACGACGTAGGTGGTTGTGGTATCCATGTCGACCCATCCGCCACCTATTTCGACATCAAGCTCGCCAAGTCCGTCCAGGGATGGAGGGACAGATGGTTTTATGTTCGCGACCAGAAGCCCCAGGACGAGCATTTTGGACTCGCGCCTTTCGACCCCGCGACTCCCTGCAAGAAGATGCGTTCTTGGAAGAACGTGATCATGTCTTCCGAACTCGCGGAGACAGATGTGTTATATCAACGCGTCCGCGACCTCGAGAGTCGCATAGGCGCAGAAGAGGGTGGTTGCGCCCTTGTCAGGACTTGGCTACGTCGTCGCGTCCAGCCTCTCCAGGCTATGGTCCATCCCATGTTTCAATGGGGTGGCGCTGATGATGTCACTTGTGTGTCTGCTGATGGCATGTCCGCGAGTGAGGTAGATAAGAGGGTGCGACTGGTCACGAAGTACACCTTCAAGGATGTGCTTCCGAATGAGCCAGTCGTTCCTCCCTTCGATGCTTCGAATCCTCCTCCCGAGGTTCAGTCGTGCTACACAGTAGCTTATGTTCGCGATTGCTTTTCTATTGCTTACTTGCTCCTTTTTGTTGTTTGTATGCAGGATTGGGCGATGTCGCCTTGCATGCCTCCTCTCCCTGAGGGCATTATTCCTCGCGAAGCTTTTGAAGAGGATGAGTCTGAGTCGACCATCCCATCTGATGTGGAAGAGGAAGCCCCTGAGTCCGGGAGCCCGGATACTTGCAAGCGTTCACGCAGCGAGGACTCCGATGCGTCGACTCCTTCAACTCCAGAAGTCACAGTTGCTGGCACGGAGTCACCAATTCCTGCCGTTCCTGTGAGGGCTGTAGCATCGTCTTCTCGCAAGAAGATGCGATTGCCCAAGGAGTCTTCGTCGGAGTCGGCGGAAGCCATGTTTGATCTTGACAAGTTTGACTGGTAAGCTTATGAGGTCATTCGTCCTTTTCTGTTTTCTATTTGTTGGCTTTGCCCTATAGTTTTGCCTTTTCTTAACGCGAATTTGGTCTTGCAGTCAAGAGGCGTCGTCATCTTCTGGCGACGTTGAGTTTTTGAAGGAATCAGGAGTCGCGACCTCAAGGGCCAAGGTAGAGGTCGAGCGCGCTCCTTCTCCTCCGGCGGTAGCCCACTCCGGACACAATTCTTCGAGCTCTCCTCACGGAGGGGAGCATCGAATAGTTACTCGGATGACAACTCAACAGACTTCTTCGGAGTCGCTAGAGGACCATGTGAGTATATCTTTCCTTCTTTTGTATTTTGGCAGTCAACGCCTTCTGTTGCCCTCTCTGATTCCTTGATTGGTGCAACAGCTCCTTGTAAAGGAGGCCACGCGAGTGGCGGAGCAGGTGATGGCGATGCGTCGTCAGCATGCGATGCTGGAGACGCGTCACCGCGTGGTCGAAAGTGAGTGCTTCCACGCTTGTTCCTTTCATCTTCTTTCTGTTTTGGTATGTTCGACTGATAGCCAATTTTTTGACTACCATGTAGCTGAGCATAACGCCCTTCTGCGCAATGTCGCATCCTTGGAGAAGACATTGGCCGCAGCTGTCAAGGGGCGCGATGAGGCAATCGTGGCTCGTGATGATGCCCGAAAGCGCGAAGAGGATCTGCGCGCCTCTTTTGCGGCCAGAGAGAATTTGTTCGAGGAGCAACTATTCTCAGTCGCCAAGGCCCTCTCAGGTACCTTTTACTGGTTGATTTTTGATTGATGCTTTTCTCTGCTTCTGGAGTTTTGCCAGTGGCACTAGAAATTTGATCCATGTTTTTGGTGTAGATGCTGGCGACTTGAGTTTTGACCCGCAGGCCCTTCATCGTGATGACGCTCTGGCCGGCGTGGTGTGCGCGGTCGAAGATCGAAGCGCCGCCATCCAGGATACATTATCCAAGGCCAAGGTCGCCCTTAGTCGCCTTCGGGAGGAGTTGATGCCAAAGGCGGAGCAGGTCGATACTATGGACGAGCTGGTGGAGTCGCTCGCTGGGGGCGTGCCTTCTACCTACAAGAACTCCCTCCGGGCGGCTGGTGCAACGATGTCACTCGCCATGGTGCAGGCCCACGGAGTCGAGATATGTCCCTCTGCAGTGTCGAAGACAATGCCTGTTGGCGCAGATGGTCAGCAGGTAGTTTTCGCTCCCTTCGCGACTGCCTGTGCCAAATACGGACATTCTTTGATTAATACCGTTGCAAAGTACTCGGAGGAGCTCCAGCGCGCTAAGAAGGCGGTGAAAGCTTTGGCTTTAGGGGCAGGCGGAAAATCAGTGGCATCTGATACTGCCATGGACTTGATGAAGCCTCCGAAGGCGTCGAAGTCGAAGAAGCCATCTGCTCCGTAGTTAGCTTGTGTAGTAGATGATGAATTGTCCTTTTGCTCTAAGAACATGCCTACTGGCGAGTGTGCTTGTGAATATTTTTTTTATGCTTATCCTGAATGCATCTGCTATCCCTGCCTTTGTGTTAGTTTGGTCGCCTTATTTGCTTCTGTCTTGATCTGTGGTAGGGCACATCGAGTGGTCCTGTAGGGGGAAACCAGGATCCATCATCTCTTGATGAGACAGTGGTACCACCGCGCTCCAGGGTAGAGGAGCTGTCTTTGCTGTCGCGACTTCGTGACCGCATGAAACAGCTAGAGCGTGAGTTGCCCTTGATCCGCGGTAACGCAGATGTGTGGAAGTCAAAGGCAGAAAAAGCCGCCGCTCGCGAGCAGTATCTGCTTGGCGAGGTGACGCAGCTGGGCGACCAGTTTAAGTGTTAGTTTGCTCGTCCTCATCTTTTTCCTTTGTAGATAGTCGTAGTGGTACGTTGTACTCATGCTGTTGGTGTTGCTTCGTGTAGTTGTTAGCGCACACCGTCCGCAGGAGGAGAGGGATAGGATTGCCATCCGCCTTCATGGTCTCACCCAGGAGCAACTCCAAGAGAGTGGATACTTCTGGGTGGATCATGATCGTGCGACTACATTGGCGACCCTGCAGGATCGCGCTTCGCGAGTGCTGCTCTTCCTGAAGAAGTCGCAGTCATGTTTGAAGAATATCTACCGAGCGATGTTCCCGTTGGATGACACGCCGTCAAGCCTGTTGGCTCTCCTGGCCAAATTTAAAGATATGTCCGCGGTTCGCGAGTGCGTGAGGCAGCAGTTGGTGGTTGGTGCCAAGGCTGCCCTCTCGATGGTGCGATTGCACAGGCCTGACGTTGATCTCGCCGTCGTAGCTTCGTGTCTGCCAGCGCCGCCAGCCGGATCTGCTTGGAATATGGTGCCGCACTATCAAGCGGTGGACCGCCCAGCAGAGGAGATTGTCGACTTCTTCGAGGAGCAAACCAATGTTCTTCTGCTGCAGCAGTAACCAAATTTGTATCCTGCACATAAGTGTATTTGTGTTGTAAAGTTCATATATATATTTGTATGTAATTTATTGTTGAACGCGTACAAATAGCTTTTGTAAGCGTAAGGTGCGTTGCACTATGCGAGTCCTTTTCGTTAGCCTGCCATCCCTTTTATCAATCTGCCAGGTGCTTTGCAGCTGGGTTGAATTTGCGTTAAGGGGTTCGATTGATGTGCCAGCTACTCAGGATGTCGCGTTTATTAGTTCGATGAACAAATGTGTGTAGGGTGGCGTAGCCCCCGAGTACAATAGTAACAGAAGTGAAAAGAAAAAACACAGAGTTTTGGGGCACTTAGCTTTTATTATTTGGAGAACAGTACGAGGTACAATGTGTGGCTAAGTAGCCTTGGCTGGGTAGCCTTATTTGCAATGTAAAAGTAAAACAACTAGGGGTAGAAGCGTCGCAGTTGTGCGACGTTCCAAGGGTTGGAGTATGCGACTCCTGTTTCTAGGTCTTGAAGGCGATAGGCGCCACCTGGGATTACTTCAGTAACCAAGTATGGTCCTTCCCAGGGGGACTCGAGCTTGAGATGCCCCTGCTGCTTCAGTCGCAGGACCTGGTCACCTTCGACGAAGGATCTGGGGCGAAGCCTTCTACTGTGGTAGTTACGCAGGTTCTGCTGGTAGATCGTGGACCTTTCTGCGGCGATTTCTCTCGCCTCGTCGACGAGGTCGACAGAGTCTTCGAGTGCAAGAGATGACTCTTGTTCGCTGTAAGCGACTATGCGCGGCGCCTTGTACCTTACTTCGGCGGGTAGTACCGCTTCTGCCCCGTGCACCATAAAGAATGGCGTGTAGCCTGTGGCGCTGTTTGGAGTTGTACGTAGGCTCCAGAGTACGGATTGGAGCTCGTCTGGCCAGCAACCCGCAGCTTGTTCGAGTGGTCGAAGGAGTCGCTTCTTGATGCCGCTGCAGACGAGCCCGTTTGCTTTTTCTACCTGACCGTTGGTCTGTGGATGAGCGACTGAGGCATAGCTGATGTTGATCCCCAGGTTTTCGCAGAATTCTTGGAACTCCTTGGATGTGAAGTTCGTCCCGTTGTCAGTGATGATGTGGTGTGGTATGCCGAAGCGGTAGACGATGGACTCGAAAAACTTGACCGCGTTGTGACCCGATTGCTTGGTCACAGGCATGGCTTCGATCCACTTGGTGAATTTGTCAACTGCGACCAAAAGATAGACGTAGCCTCCTTGCGAGGACCTTGGGAGCTTGCCTACCATGTCAAGCCCCCATTGTGCAAACGGCCAGGCCAGTGGGATAGGTCTTAATTCCGCGCCTGGAGCGTGTGGTTTGTCCGCGAACCGCTGACAAGCGTTGCACTTTTGGACTATGTCCTTGGCGTCACGCATGGCTGTGGGCTAGTAAAATCCATCTCGTAGAGTTTTGGCAACAAGGGCGCGACTGCCGGCGTGGTGTCCGCAGGTTCCTCCATGTATGTCGAGGAGGACTGCTTTTCCATCGGCCAGGGAGATGCATCGTTGTAACACGCCTGTGATACTGCGTTTATATAGTTTGCCGTTGATAACAACGAATGCCTTGGAGCATCGTGCGATGTGTCGTGCGTCTGTCAGGTCGTCCGGTAGGCGCTTCCTGAGGAGATATGTAATGTACGGCTGCGTCCAGGATTGTTCGATCATCATGACGCTCATTGGCCCTTCGAGTCCTGTGTCTGGCTCCAAGTTTTCGAGTGCCATTTGCTCATTGGGTGGCGTAGCCCCCGAGTCTGTTGATGCCCTTGTTTTCTTCTCTGCGGCCTTTGGCTTGATGGAGCGTTCGCAGATGCGCTCGAGAAATACCCCAGGTGGTATGGGGGCGCAGGTAGAGCCTATGTTGGCGAGTGCGTCCGCCTCCTCGTTGCTTTCGCGACCTACATGTCGCAACTCGCAACCATCGAAGTCTCCCTCGAGTGTATCATAGAGGTCGCAGTATGCAATCATGTTTTCATTGAGTGCGTCGCACTCGTGCATTGTTTGGTTGACGACCAGCTTGGAATCGCCATATATGATGAGCCCCTTTGCGCCATAGGCTTTTGCCATCCTCATCCCGTGCAACAGGGCCTCGTATTCAGCCTCGTTGTTTAAGGCTGTGAACTGCATTCGTAGGATGTATTTCAGCTTGTCTCCTTGAGGTGACGTCAATATGACACCTGCTCCTGGTCCGTCTTTCCGTTTGGATCCATCGAAGTGCATTGTCCAGAGGTAGGACATATTTGGCTTGTCCGGGAGATGGTTTTCCATCCAATGCACGAGAAAGTCAGGGAGAACTTGCGACTTGATTGCGTCGCGCTTTTCGTATGTGATGTCCCGTGGAGACAGTTCGATTCCCCAAAGCACGACTCGTCCCGTGGCGTCAGGGTTATTGAGGATATGTCCCAATGGGGCGTCGCTGACTACCACGATTGGGTGTTCCTGGAAGTAATGGCGTAGTCGCCGGGCGGTCATGAAGACACCGTACGCCAGCTTCTGGTAGTGCGAGTACCGCTATTTTGTTGGTGCGAGAACCTCGCTGAGGTAGTATACCGGGCGTTGTATGCCATGGACCTTGTTTTCCTCGGCCCGCTCGACGACGAGTACTGTACTAACCACTTGGTTGGTAGCGGAGATGTATAGAAGTAGTGGCTCCCTTTCTCGCAGAGTCACCAGTACTGGCGAGGTGGATAACAGGCGCTTGAGGTCTTCGAATGCTTCTTGCGCTTCCTTGGTCCACTCGAATTTGTCAGCTTTGCGGAGGAGCTGATAGAAGGGCAGTGCCTTTTCCCCCATTTGACTGATAAATCGACTGAGGGCCGCGATTCGTCTGGCTAGTTGCTGGATGCCTCTTATGTTCTTTGGCTTCTCCATAGCCAGTATGGCCTTTATCTTTTTCGGGTTTTCCTCAATTCCTCTCGCGGAGATGAGATATCCGAGTAGTTGCCCAGATGGTACACCAAAGGCGCATTTGTCCGGATTGAGCTTAATCCGGTAATGATCGAGGTTGGCGAATGGTTCGTGTAAGTCGTCGATTAGAGAGGCTTCCTCCTTGGTTTTGATTACTATGTCGTCGACATAGACTTGGATGTTGCGGCCCAATTGCTCCTTGAGGCAAGCCTGCATGCACCGCTGGTAGGTGGCTCCCGCGTTTTTTAGCCTGAAGGGCATTGTGTTGTAACAGAACACACCGAAGGGCGTTGTAAACACGGTCTTCTCTTGGTCTTCCTCCTTCATTCGAATTTGGTTATAGCCTGAGTAGGCATCGAGGAAGCAGAGGCGCTCGCATCCAGCGGTGGAGTCGATGATTTGATCGATCCGTCGCAGCGGGAAGTGATCTTTTGGGCAGTGCTTGTTTAAAGAAGTGAAGTCCACGCACATCCATAGGATATCCGTGTCCTTTTTTGGCACCAGCACTGTATTGCCGAGCCAAGTGCTTTCCTTGATCTCACGTATGAATTTGGCCTCGAGGAGTCTGTTGATCTCCATGCCGACTGCCTGCGCTCGTGGCTCAGACAGTCGCCTGATTGTTTGCTTGACTGGCCTTGCGTCGGGGTTGACGTTGAGTGCGTGCTCGGCGAATTCCCTGGGAACTCCTGGCATGTCCGCAGGAGAACAGGCAAAATTTTCCCAGTGCTCACGGAGGAATTCGACGAGCGCGAGTTCCTATGCGGGACTCAAGTTGTTGGCGATGAGGGCCGTTTTGGCAGGATCTGTCGGATGGATCTGCACCTTCTTTGTGTGCATAGATGAGTCGAAGGAGAGATCAGGTGAGCTTGGCCTGCTCGGGGGAGGCAGGCTGTTGTCTGTCGTTTCCTTCAATCGCGTGAGCTCTTCCTGCATGCCGAAGGACTAGGAGATTCTATTGAATTCCCTATCGCAGCTGTCAGATTGCTCAAAGCTTCCGTTGATCGTGATGAATCCATTGGGACCTGGCATTTTCATCTGCAGGTAGGGGTAGTGGGGTACCGCCATGAACCTAGCGAACGCGACGCGTCCGAGGATGCAATGGTATTGTGAGGGCCAGTCGACGACCTCAAAATTGATGCGCTCGCGCCGGAAGTTCCTTGGCGTGCCGAATATGACATCGAGGTTGATTTTTCCTAGGAGGTATACGCCTTTCCCTAGGACGATGCCGTGGAATGTTGTGTCCGATTCCTCCAAGCAAGTTAGAGGGATCCTCATTGCTCGCAAGGTACTCGCGAATATGAGGTTGATGCCGCTTCCGCCGTCCATGAAGACGCGACTCATGTCGAAGCCTCCAATTTGCGCTTCGAGTACGAGGTGGCAATGGCCTGGGCGAGGTACTTGAGGCGGGTGGTCTCATTTATCGAAGGTGATGCATGACTCACTGCCACTGAGGTACTTAGTGGTGGATGGTGGTGAGTGCGTGGCCAAGTTGACTTGGCGAGTGATGGCTTTCTGCACCCTGTTGGAGGGGCGTCCCTTTTGGATCATCATGGTACCCATGGCTCGTGGGTACGGTTCTCCTCCGTGGTGTTGGTCTGGTGCAGCTCCGTTTGGTGGTGGCCCCGGTGGAGGTGGCGGTGCGCCATGTGCCACGGCGCCTGGAGCGGCCCTGTAGCCTCTTTCGACTGCATTGCGGTTCATCCGAACCAATCCCTCGTGTAGTTTGAGGAACTCGCGGCAGTCCTTGAGGAGGTGGCTAGACTTTCTCTTGCCGTCATGCTTGTCGATGTAGAAGTGTACCATGCATGGTCCGGACAATTTTTCCTCGATGGAGGTCGCGGGTGCCTCGTCGCGAGTGCGGCTTTGCCATACTTGCATGGTTTTCCCAGAGTCGCGGTATCCACCACTGCGGTATCCGCTATTGCGGTTGTCGTCGCGTCTATCGGTGTAGCCGGCTGCGACCATGTTGACGTCGTCACGGTCGTCGTAGATGCGCATGCGGCGTTTGCTTCGGCGGTCGCGTCTGCGTTCGAGTTCTGCCTTCTCGTCGAAGTGAGCGCGGTTCTTCACCGAATCTTCTCCATCAGCCCACCGATTCGCGATCTCCATCAGATGGTCGATGGTCTGGGGCTTTGAGCGGCCCAGCTCCTCCCTGAGCTCTAGACGACGGACGCCACCGTTGAATGCATCAATCGCGCGGTCTTCCGAGATGTTTTCCGCGGAGTTCTTGATGATGGACCACCTTCGTATGTATGAGCGCAGCGATTCGCCAGATCTTTGCTGGCAGCATCTCAGTTCTTCGATTGATGCAGGCCGTTTGTATGTGCCTTTAAAGTTGCGCACGAAGCTGTAGACCAGCTCATCCCAACTGCAAATGGATCCGCGTGGGAGGCTATTGAGCCATGCCCGGGCGGCGCCCTACAGCTGTAGCTGCAAGCATTGCATGGCAGTACTTCGACTGCCGCCGTGGAGCCTGACGGAGGAGATGTGGTCTTCTAGCCAGATTGTAGGGTCATGTAGACCGTCGAATTTTGGATTTCCTGACGGAAGTTTAAACCCCTTAGGCATTCGCTTCTTCCTAATGGATCTGCTGAAGCATCTGGCACCGCAGAGTTCCCCGTCTTCCTCTTCGGAGTCAGTCGACCGAGCACGTCGTGCTCTTGACTTGTCGATCTTGAGTTGTGTGAGGTCGTTGCGCGCATCGTAGTCGCGATCGTGTCGCCGTGAACGACGGCGTTGAGACAGGTCGTGACTGTCATCCCTGGATGAGGGTGAGGAGTAGCGTTTTGCTAGTGCTTTGCCCTTCTTCGGGTCTGGCACCGGCTCCTTGTCGAGGGCGGCCTCGATTAGCACCAAACCTGCGATCGTAGATCGGTGCATGGCGGTTCGGGGATCTCCAGCCGGTGGCTGGTTGTTGAGGAGGTACATGGTAGCTGCTGTCATCGCGGCCTGCGGCGTTCTGGGGACCACGTTGCCTCTCGTGTCGACTGTCATAGAGCCGAAGTCGAGGACTTTCGCGGCGTCTATGCGCTCTTGTTCGGTGAGGTGAGCCATTCGCGACTGCCTCTTCTTGGAGATGTACTCGTTGCCTCGTGAGGAGGATCCTCCGTAGGAAGAGAGCCCAGCGCGACGAAGGCTCGCCTCGTCCGCCGCCTTTTTACGCGCCTCGAGTTGCGCGATTGCTTGTTTTTGGCGCGTGAACTCCTCTTTTAGGAGCCAGTGGTAGCCCATCAGTAGTTCCTGCGGGGACCCGAGGGGTAACGGTGTACCTCGTAGGGCCTCGCGGCAGCGCTCCCACTCCTACTCGTTGAGCTTGATTACGACGCGTTCGCCGGTTTGCTCGTTGATTATACTGGGAGGTTCGACTGCTCCCCCGTTGGCGCCGTTACCGCCGTTGATAATGGCGTTGCCGCGATTGGCGGAGGTGTCGCCTGCGTTAATGACGGCGCACATGAAGTGATTGGGGAAGCTGCTGCTTCCACAACTTTCAGATTCAGAACCGTAGGTTCCATCTTCTCTGACCAGATCGCTCAGATCGGAGTCGCGACTGTTGTCGCTGATCGTGTTCCCGACTGCCACCAGAGCATTGAGTTCACCGAGGGTGCCGATTGATGGAGGGAACCATGATGCCGGGGCAATCGCCGGTGTCGTCGGTTGATCAGGCATGCGAAGCGTGCCCATCTGACCAACTTGGAAGCAGAAGTTCCCAATCGCCAGGCTGATTCCGTCGCCCACGGATTCGAAGGCCGGGCGGGTGGCCGGCGTGTGGACGGTGAAGTCGAAGGCATCGAAGAGATGGCAAATCTCCGTTGTTGCGGAGTCGTAGATCGCGGTTGATGAGGCCGAAGTGATGGGTTCGTAGCATGTAAAACCCAGATCTAATCTAGATAAAAGCCAAGATCTAATCTATTAGACATGTGCAACGAGATAGATCTGTACTAACCCTTGTAGATCCGAAAGCGTTACGAGATTAGATCTCGTGGTTGATGTAGTCGATCACTTGCCGATCTCAAGATCGAGTGGACGATCCTTCCGACGCCGCGTTCCGGCAGCGCTTCCACAATCGGTCACACGTGCGGAGTCGAAGCAGACCTTCCTCTCCCCGTTCCAGCGAGGAGCGGAGGTAGTAGATCTTCTCCACGGAATCCCAGCAGCACGACGGCGTGGTGGTGGTGGTGGAGTAGAGAATTCTGCAGGGCTTCGCCTAAGCCTGAGCAGAAGAAAGGAGGAGGAGAGAGGCGGCTAGGGTTTGGAGTAGTGGAGGGGGCAAGGGGGTGGCGCCTCCACCCCTCTATTTAAAGGAGGGAGGCGCCATGGGAGGTGGAGTCCTAGTAGGACTCCCCTCCCTTCCTTGGCCGGCAGATTGGGAGGGGGGGAGTAGTCCTCCTCCCCCACGACTCCTTGTCTTGCCCCACAAGGACTCCTTGATCATTTCTTGGTTTTCAAGCAAACTCCAAGAAATCTTCCTAGAACCTTCCTGAACATTCCGAAACCTTCTAGAATCCTCATACAAATACTCCGGAACATTTCCTAACTCAAAAATCGATCCCCAATATATGAATCTTATTCTCTGGACAATTCTGGATCTCCTCGTGATGTCCCGGATCCAATCCGAGACTCCGAACAACATTCGGTCTCCAACGCACATTCCATATCTACTTAAAACAACTTCGAACCTTAAGTGTGTCACCCTATGGTTCGTGAATATGCAGACATGAATGGAGACACCTCTCCGATCAATAACCATCAGCGGGATCTGGAGATCCATAACGGCTCCCACATACTCAACGATGACTTCGTGATCGATAGAACCTTTAACATACGAAACCAATTCCCTTTGTCACGCGATACTCTACTTATCCGAGGTTTGATCGTCGGTATCTCCATACCTAGTTCTACCTCGTTACTGATAAGTACTCTTTACTCGTTCCATGTTATGTCATCACTTGTGACCCAGTCACATGCTTGCAAGCTAACTAGATGACATTCCACCGAGAGGGCCCAGAGCATATCTATCCGTCATATGGATGGACAAATCCCAATCTTGGTTCATGCGCTTCAACACATACTTTCAGAATACCCAATGACACCTTTATAACCACCCAGTTACGAAGCGGTGTTTGATGTCATCAAAGTATCCATCCGGTGATGGTGATTAACATAACCTCATGGTCGAAGGATTAGGTTACTATGCATTTGAAAGCTTATAGCAATACGAACTTAATGACTTGATATTATGCTACGCTTACTATGGGTGTGTGTCCATCACATCATTCTCCTAATGATATAACCTTGTTATTAATCACATCCAATGACCATGATCAGGAAACCATGATCATCAATTAATCAACAAGCTAGTTCAACAAGAGGCTTACTAGGGACTCTTTTATGTTTACAAAACACACATGTATTAGTGTTTCCTAATAATACAATTATAGCATGGGATGTAAACATTCATCATAAACACAAAGATATAATAATAACCACTTTTATTATTGCCTCTTAGGCATATTTCCAACACGAAGAAGCCGCAACATCAGCACTCCCAATTCCCACAGACGGCGCCAATTGATGAGGGTTTAACTCATCAATGCCCATTGTTATGGACTTGGGTTTTGGAGAAGGAGGGAGTGCTGGAGACATCTATCGGCTAGCAAACAAGCACACAGGGGACAAAGGATTTACCCAGGTTCAGGCCTCGTAGAGGTCCCTACTCCTGCTTGTCTGCTCGTGGAATTATTGAAAGAGTCGAAAGTTACAATGGTGCGCAGATGCAATCTGGCGAGAGTTGTGGAAACTAGGGTTGCGTGTGTCTTCCTCGCCGCCCCTCCTAGCCTTTATATAGATAGGCTAGGTCTTGGGTAGCAGGTCGAGTCGATTACAAGTTAGGGTTCTCCCCTTCAAACTTTCTATCTTTAGCTTCTTCTTGCCTCTCAAGCAATCGAGAGTCCGCAGGTTAGTCGAGTCCTTTCGTCTGGGCCTTGGCGACACCGTGGGCCTGTACGTATTTAGACCGTATATACCAAGCTTGAGTACCTGTAAGGTATACCCATGTCAATTACCCTTTGAGGGTTCACCCTTATCAACTCCCAAGTCACTCACGATGATGTCGGGTTGTGAACCAAGGTGTGATGGCTCCTCAGACTGAGGCAAAACATCTTCAGCACGTGGAGACGATGTATCCTCTGGTACTGATGATGGGTTTGGAGTAGGAGTCGAAGGCGGGGCGGCAAGTAAAACCATAGTCAACTTTTGCTCGTGCAAAGTCTTCCCCAAATTTCCTTTTGCCTTTCCCTTAAGAATCAATTTAGCTCTGGATGCTAAAAGAATAAGATTGTTACAATCCAAAAAGAATATGAGCACAGAGATAAAGCGTGACGAAGGAATTTACCTCTTCACAACTAGTATATTCTGTGTGCTAATGGATACAACCGGAGTTTTGCGCTTCTGGGTAAGTGCTTCTAGCAACAACTCAAGAGCTTCATCCTCCTGAGGAACCAGATCCTCATGTGGATATCCCTTGAGAGGAGCAACCTTCGACTCGGGGAGGTTAGAGCTGAAAGATGAACTATCTCAGCATCACAAATAAAATAAATATAGATGAGCAAATAAATGAGTATGGAAGATTCAGTCGAAAATCTTACTGGTGTCAAGGGCTTCTCGGTCATAAACATGTCTAGAGAGATCTCTAGAATCTTTCGGTCAACCCGCTCATTGATCAACCACTTAATCCGTCTCTCATAATACTTGTTGGGAACCGAGAGTTGGCTCATCCTTAGGCTGTCCTTTTTTCTCTTGCTGATCATGTGCATCAAACGATCCCCATGGTGCTGAAGAGGTTGAATCGGACATGCTAGACAACAATGGACTAAGTCAGATCCCTTCAGGCCTTTATGCTTCATCAAATAGTCAACGCGCCTCTTGGCATGGATCAAATCTTAAGTGAGAGCTGGAGCTTCTATGTCCCAAGATTCTTGGGGAGAGGCAGCACCATCGACAAAAGCCGGAAACGCTTTTTGCTTGCCGGGAGCAGGCTTATCCTTATGGTAGACAAAAATGGAGGGCCACCTTTTCACCGACTCACTGGCTATAACTTTAGGATAGACTCGGTCTCTCCTAAGGGTTAGGCTTAGTGTCCCGGTAATGTATGGAATGCCGGTAGTGATAGAATTTTTTCGAGTACCGAAATAGTACCGGAATAAAGTAAGGCTTAGTTTGATTCTGAGATAACCCTCACAAAGGGATGCATGGGTGCTAAGCTCTAGAATCGTATTGGGAGGAAGATTTTGAAGTTGAACACCATCACTAGGAGAAGAACTCTGAGGGAGGAAAGCTCAAACCTCGGTCCAAATGGGTGCCGAAATGAACTCTCTCGTTGGTGTGAGGTGCGGCAATGGTTTCACCGGAGCTGCTCCACCACTCGCTGGCACGAGGAGGACCCTCCTCCTCCATTCCATGAAGTTTCTTGTTATTTAGAATGCAGTTGATCCAGACCCCGTGGTAGTTCTCTATCACTGTCGCCACCATGCCGGAACTGGAGGTGTCAGCCATTTGGCCGAGGGAGATGACCTTTGGTGGGTGCCGCTATGAAGACTGGGGGTGGAAAGGAGGGAGGCGAGGGCGTTGGGTCGTCTGGAGGAGAAAGGAGGCAAGGGCGCTGGTAAGAGGAGGATGAGGAAATCTCAACCCCTTATATACCATGCTTGCGCAAAGATTCGTGTGAATGTATATTAGTTTACACCACACATCGCGAAAGGAACAAGGCAACTTCCCCGAGAAGATTGCACCTCCTCGATCTCCATGCATGCATTGAAACGACGCCTTGGTTCCTCGTGAAGCGAACCTACCAACGGTCACATTGATAGAATACTTATCAGTGACAAGACTAGACCTTGACCGATGTTAGGTTGCGTCAGAGACCAATTTCTGGCTCAGTTTGAAATCGAGCAGGGAAAGCCATAATGGAATATTCACAGGTCTGACTCATTTCTAGAGACTCAGATCCTACTTTTACTTTGGAGTTTCAGGAACCCTTCAAGACTCTATAGCCAAAGAAGAATCAAGCTAGATGATGAAATCAGACTTTGGATCTAGGAGGCTTTGGGGGGCTACTATTGGGGATATACTTTCTAGGTATACCCACTGTGACTCGCTGACCAGGGTGGCTCACTTAGGGTTAGAGCTATGCTTCATGGGTGACCCAGTCAGGGAGAGAAGATGGAAGCCCGTCCGGCTACGGGAAGGGCCAGATGACTTACCGACTTAGGCATGTATAGTTACTTGTACTCCAAGATGTACTTTGTGACCGACTATGCATCGTAGCCGGATAGGTCTCTCTTGTAACTCTAGGCCAAATATCTATAGAAGTTGTCCTAGGGACTAGCCTTTAGGGTGCCCACAACTTACAACCTCTACTCACATAGGAGAAACCTCTCTTGTAATCTATATTCTATCTCTACCGTATTACTGGTTTGCTAGCATAAGTAGGATCCGTCCACCGCTGACGGATTCGAACCTGGGTAAAGCTTGTGTGCTCACCTTCCCGGAACACCGTCATCTCACACCCCACCTTTCTCCACGCCTCGAGGAACCCCTTATGGCATACTTGTCCTTAATACGACGACACTATGGGCATATCGAACGGCATATAAAAATTAAATGGGAATGACACCATAAAAAATGGTCTATGGTCTACGATAAATCCTGTCATCTACCCTTTGAATTAGAACATAAAGCCCATTGGGCTATTAAAACTCTGAATTTTTATTTTAAGACCGCGAGAGAGAAATGTCTTTTAGACATTCATGCCTTAGATGAACTCAGAAATGAGGCCTATGAAAATGCTATTTTTTAAAGAAAAGGTTAAAAGATGGCATGATAGAAAATATATAATAAGGAATTTGAATCGGGAGACAAAGTTTTACTCTACAATTCTCGGCTAAAGATCTTTGTCAAAAAGTTGAGATCCAAGTGCGAAGGTCCATATGAAGTTGAACAAGTCTATCCTTCGGGGTGGTAAAATTAAAAAGTAATACAATTTCCTCGTCTTGGATTGTTAATGGGAAACGATTGAAACACTATAGAGTTAGGGAGGTAAACACAGTGGAATTAATCTCTTTAATAACTCCCGAGGAATGTATTAAACAAATGGTAAGACAAGGTATATAGAAACCTACTTATCCTAAATTGCCTCAATCTTGTATTTCTGAATCCTTTTCCGTCCTTTTCATTGTTCTCTTCTCGTTCTTTATGGTTTTCTAACTGCGTTGATCTGTTTTTCGACCTGGTATGGGCAGACCGTATGGTCGGTCGCGCTCGTACCACTGGTCGCTAACATCTCTGTTCCTCGCTTTGGCTTCTCGTTTGATTTCATTCATTTAGGTACGGGAGGGCGGTACGACCGCACCGGCCCGTACCACTGGTCGTTAAACATAAAGTACTCTTTCCCTATTTTTGTTTAATTCTCAAGTACGGCACAACCAGACCGTACGGTCGGCCACACCTGAACCACTAGTCGTTAAGAGCTCTATCTCTCTCATTCGCTTTTTTCGCTTTTGCTTAATACTTTGGTCACAAAAATCCTTGAAATAAAATCCTAGAAATAAGTCGATGGATGCTAGTACATGCGCATAGTACGGAGGGATCCCGCCCGTACCAGTGCCCGGGACCGACTTCGTTCACCTTATTTCTTACTTTTTCTTCCTCTTTTCTTTTTTGTTTTTCCTTTGACTTCTGAATATAGGGTTCATCCTTCACCTACATTTGTCTCCACCAATATGCATCACATCTCACTTGATCACACAAGATCTATGCAGCCTTTTCACATCAAGCAGATCTGGACCAAGAAGGAGGAGGCATCGGCAGCAAAAACCCAAGGAAAGGAAGCATAGGGAGATTCATCTTCCTCAACTCGGGAATCTTCCCAAGTGGTGCCACTTCCCAACTAGGAGGACATGTTTCCGCAAAAGTTAGAGATGCTAAGGCACGTGGAGCAAAGGAAGAGCACCCGCCTAACCCTTACATGTATAACCTTCACAGATCCTCTCTCAAATCTTCTCCTTGTTCCTCGTCTTAGAAAAAAGGAAACAATATGAGATTAGAGGTAAGATCGAGAATCTTGAGAAGATTTCAAAAGCTTGCATTGAAACCATTGGGGAAGGAGCTGACTCCTACTAGATGATAGGCAAAGACCTCGAAAAGAGGGTCGATGATGTCGACGGTAGAGTTCAACTCGTGACTAAGATAGTTTTTTAGATGGCTGAAGACAGGAAGGTGCTCGGAAAAATAATGAGAGAGCAACATATTAGCATTACGCAACTTTCCACTCGTTTTGCGTGTATTGCTCAAGTTTGAAGTATCAAAGTGGAAGAAGAAGATGAGGACTTCTACACCCCAAAGAAGGATTAGGTACTCGCAGGGGATTATTAGATCTCATTGGCTTGCTTCCAAGCTGGGGGAGGGATCTATGACACCTTGTAATCTTTTTATAGTTTTAGCATCTTTACTTTCTTGCATGCATATTAGTTCGTGATTTCAGTTTCTTGCATCAACTTCAATCACCCTTGGTTCAAGGAAAGATTTATATCCATTGAGCTTCGAGACTTTATAATATTTGAAGTTATCTTTGGTTCATGATTATTGTATTAGATGTATGAATTAGGTTGAGTGTTATGATACCTGTATCACTATTATGATTTTAGGGTCCACGTCAATAAAGTATTGATAAATTATGAGAAAGAAACCTTGATAGCATGTGATAATCATAAGTTTGAACAAACATGATCCATAAAGAGTATTCACATGATCTACTCCTGTTAAACAAAAATAGAAAAGCTTTGTTATCAAAGAGTTCCAAAATAAATAAATAAAATAAAGAAAAAGAGGTACAAGATTGAAAAAAGTTACTCAAGCAATGATCATGAATTATTCATTACTCAAAACAAGTGCTCAACTAATTGAATTTGGTGATTCTATAATATTCCAAACTATAAAAACTTCTTATAACATATTTATATTAAACGTGTAGAAGCCTCTAAGTAATGTAATGTGTAAAGGTGTGATATAACTCACGATGCAGTTCTATATCCGATATTATAATTCTGTTTCAATTTTTCCTCATTTATTGTAACGACTCATGCCTCATGAACATGATGACCTTGTCCATAAGCCACCATATTTCTCGGGTACGAGCAACATTCTAGCTTGGGGGAATTGATGAGTCCAAAATTGAAACATATTACATCTTGTTTTTGCATAAGTAGAGTAGAATTTTTTGTATTTTACCACGCATGTACGTACCTTTTGTCTTTGTTTCAACAATATCTCAATTTACTAAGTTCTTATGAACATATCAATTGGGACTATCATATTATGTAGTAATATGATATTTCTAAGCGATAAAAGTAATTTGATTAGTTTTTTCCTCGCACCTAGAAGAATAGCAAGCATGCAGGAAGACTAGTGCAATGTTAACGAGTACTAGTACTGGCGGAGATTTCTCGTATTGTTGCATGTACCATGTGTTAGAGCATCCACCTAATAAAATACTTTCACCTCATGAAGACGGATTTGAGATCCAGTATTCACATAAACCACCAGCCTCGAAATACCACGCCAGAGAGGGATCTGGAGGAGGAACTAAGAGAGGGGAAAATCTTTTCTGCTCTGCGGATCATTGGAGGACATCACATCATCCCTTTCATCATCAACCACTTCATCTCCATCACCATTACCATTCCCCTCTTTCATACTTTAGATCTTGTTGTAATTCCAAATACAATTATGGTTTGCACCAGATTTATCTCATAATTTTATCCATCCATTTGAATATGATGATATTGTTGATTGCTTCCATGTGTGAGTAGTTCCTTTTGTTCTTGGGGAGATGAAGAAAACCTAGCATTATTATCAATTGAAATAAAGATGATCTATTACTTTGGTCCATGATCCATTGATCTACGATGTTGTGTTTGATCTCTCTTTTTTATGGTATGTGTAGCCGGCCACATATCATTTGCCTCTGGGTCTAAAGGGAGGGTGATAACCTTGGGACATGTATGGGAGTATGCCCAGTGCCAAGTGGTGACAGTAAACAATGGCTTATAACCTGCACAGTTAAAGGGGGAATTAATAGAGACTCACTAAGCTTATTACGATATCCATGGGGAACCCCTTAATTGTGGTGGTCTGTACCAGTGATTTGTCTCAGGCATCGTAGTGGTTGAAATGGATCGTATGGGCACCTAGAGGGGGGTGAATAGGTGCTACTTCAAATTTTAATGCTTTTTCAATTTTAGGCTTGGCACAAAGGGTAAATTCTCTAGATAAACTATTAGGTGGAATGTCCCTATATGCAAACCTATCTACTAGCGAGTAAAGAGCAAGTGGAAGAGGAACGAGTAAACCGTAGTGAAGCACGCGGAGACACAGGATTTGTTTGACCGCAGTTCCTTCCTTGTTAAGGGAAGTACGTCTATGTTGGAGGGGTGGGTTGTACTAAGACCACCACGCCACAATAGGCCTCACCCTGTTCTCCGATGGATCCCGCCACCAAAGGCCTGATCCACCTTTCCACTATATGGACCATTCGAGGTGGGTACCAATGCCTTTACACAACTAGCGAGGCATAACTCCACAATCAACTTGGAGGCTCCCGTAATGACAACAAGCCGCCACAAGAAAAAGTTATCAATAACAACGAACAAGATCTAAATATTGACAAGAATACTAGATCGGGGATTTCTCGAAGTGAATGGAGAGGAGTTTATGTGCTTGATTCGTGATGACGATGATGATCCTCTCCTCCTTCAATTCCCCCAAAGATCAAAGCCTTCGGGTGGTTGAAGTGGGAGATCTAGAATGGGAGCTCTTGTAAAGGGTCTGAACAATTTCGAATGAATCAAGAGTTCTGCTCGTTGGGGAAGAAGGGATATTTATACCCCTTCCACAACCAAGCCATTGGAGCATTCGAGGGCCGGATTATCCAGCCCAAGTGGGGGCCGGATTATTCGGCCTAGGGAAACTCCACCCCAGACTCGGATTATCCAGTACCAAAAACCGGCCACGAACAGAAGCTCACGCAGACTTGCCCTACACACTTTCTTCTGGGGACCAGATTATCCGGCCTAGGGAAAGGCCGGATTGTCCGGCAGCTGGGAAAATCTTCCCTGGACACAGAATATCCGGGGGAAATTCCGCCCCTAGACAGAGACTTGCGTAGAAGCTCACTTGGGCGAATTCCCTGGGGCCGGATTATCCGCCCTAACCAGAGGGCCGGATTATCTGGTCCTGGGAGAAAATCAGCCCCAGAGCCGGAAATTTCCGGGGGAAAATCTGCCCCCAGACAGAGACTTGCATAGAGCCAACTTTCCCCTTCATGGGCCGGATAATCCGGCCCCAAAAACTCTCAAAGCTTCCTGCAACACTTAGTGCACATTAGAATAATCCATGGTATTGTTATCTAACACACAAAACCTGGGAAATCATGAAATGTTCTTTCAATCTCCCCCTTTTTGGTGTTAGATGACAATACTAGGATTTGCAAGAAGAATTAAAAGACCACCAACAAAACATGGAAGAGACTCCCCCTCAATGTGTGCATATTAGAGATTCGCATTTGAATACAAAATCACACAAGTAGATGAACGTCTATTCCATTGAAATATAAATAACATAATCATATCACCGAGATAATGAGAGAGATATCCCTGAAATATCCAGAATTATCAACGTGATAAACCAATATACGCGCCTTCCTTGAGATAGATTACCAGCATAATAGGATATGAGTAAATCAATCCATAGGCATAATCCATGAGATAAATCCAGACGTCCACCGACATAAAGTCTCAAACACATCACAAACCACAAATAGATTTTAACGCTAAATGGACACAAGAAGGAAAACGACGAACGAAAAAGTGCAAAAGCTTGTGCCCGACCCATGCAAATCCTCGGAGTCCTAATAGAACTACTTCTGCTCCTTTGGCATCGAGACGCCAAAAAGCAAGAAGAGCGATGCTAGCGCCCCAAGGTATCACTCGTAATCCTCGTCCTCGTCCTCATTCCCATCATCATCTTCATCCTCAAGCTTCTTGATGTCTACGCACTTCTATTCTTGTAGACAGATGTTGGGCCTCCAAGTGTAGAAGTTTGCAGAACAGCAGCAAGTTTTCCCTTAAGTAGATCACCCAAGGTTTATCGAACTCAGGGAGGAAGTGGTCAAAGGTATTCCCTCTCAAGCAACCCTGCAATCAAGATACAAGAAGTCTCTTGTGTCCCCAACACACCCAATACACTTGTCAGGTGTATAGGTGCACTAGTTCGGCGAAGAGATAGTGAAATACAAGTGGTATGGATATAAAACAATGGTGCTAGAAAATAGCTTGATGGCGTGTGGTTGACGTGGGAAAAGACTAAAGGCAAACTGAAATAAAGATGGAAGCAAGCAAACATGTAACAGATCTAGTAGAAAATGGTGTTTCAATGCTTAGAAACATGGCCTAGGGATCATACTTTCACTAGTGAACACTCTCATATAAATATATTATCTTTATGATACTACTCTTAACTACTCTCTGGTTGGACACTCTAATCAACGGTAGGCCTATAACAGCACACCTCAAAGTAAGCCTTTCCCATCTAGAAAACCCCACACTGTCACCTTGAGTACTAGATAGGTCCAACAAACACCACAATTTCATAAAGACATCCAAGTCCAAATATAACTCATAACAAGTATTTGTAATCTCTAGCCTAAGTGCCACCATGCTGAGCACGCTGTCACTTTCACACACATGGGGAGAGCAGAGATCCAATAAAGCACTTGAGTAGCAGAATAGATATACTTGATTACAAAGCTCATGATCACAATATGATCATAAATAGAGAAAGAGATGAACACATAGCTACCTGTAGAACCCTTAGCCTCGAGGAAGAATTACTCCCTCCTCATCATGGGAATCAGCAATGGTGATGGAGATGGCGGTGGAGATCGATGGAGATGGCTCCAGGGGCACTTCCCCGTCCCGGCAGGGTGCCGGATCAGAGACTTTCTGTCCCCCGAATCTCCCCTTCGGTGGCAGCGGCGCTGTGGAACTTTTCGTGGCTGGAGGCTTGATGATTTAGGGTTTTCGCATCGGGAGGCATCTTATAGGCGGAGAGGCAAGGTCGGTGGAGGCCAGAGGGGCCCACACCACCTGGTGGCACGGCCAGGGCTAGCCTGCGCCACCATATGGTGTGGCTAGGCCTAGGCCCTCCTCCGTCTCTGCTTCGGGCTCCGTGAGTCTTCCGGTAAAATAGGAACTTTGGCTTTTGTCCCGTCCAATTCCGAGAATATTGATTTTCTGACTTTCCTGGAACCAAAAACAGCAGAAAACAGGAACTGGCACTGTGGCATCTTGTTAATAGGTTAGTCCAAGAAAGTCTATAAAAAGTACTCCAAAGTTGGAACAAAACATAAGAAAGTAGATAAAACCAAGCATGGAACATCAAAAATTATAGATACATTTGCAATGTATCACTCCTCAGTGTCATCGTCCTCAACATCAGCATTGGGTGTAGAGGGGAACAGGTGACGCTCCAGCTCTCCATAGTTCAACCTAGAAGAAGAGTTCCACCGGGCATACGGTGTGGGAGGAGTAGAAGACGGCGGATCACCAGAGGCACCAGTCACATGGTGAAGGATGAGCTGCTGAGAGTGAGCCAACTCATGGCGCTGCTTGTAGGCCTCATACTGTCCCTTGCGTGTGTCCACGCCCATGCAAAGAATGTGGCGCTGGAACCAGTCCAGTTGCTTGATCTCATGAGCAACGGGAGGCACTGGAGGCCTGCGAGCATCCCTCATGAGAGATTCAGGGGCAAAAGAGGGGTGAGAGGTCTTCCGAGCCTTGTTGTAGATCTTCTTGGCCTTATGCACAACATCATTGTTGAAATCTTCAGCGGGGAGCAGGTGCGGGATGAGCATCATAATGTAGGGTGCATAGGGAATGGACAGACGGTTGAACATAGCATCAGTCAATTCATGGTAGATGAAGTCCATCACATCCAGCTTGTACTGCATAGACTCATCCTCGCACGAGGCAACCTCATGAGAGAATTGGAGGAGCTGGACAAGGTGACCACGAATGCTATCATTGTTGCCTCCACTCGGAGTGATGGAGTCATGAAAGAGGCCCACTAAGGCAGCATAGATAGGAGCAAGACCAGCAAGAGTGCCCACAATGCCATTGTCGACTGTGCAAGGAGAGAGAGCTGCATCTTTGTTGGGCTTCAGCTGAGTGATGATGCGGTGGCCACTGGCCCTATCCCTACTGCGAAAAGAGTATCCAAGAACCTCAGCAAACACATGGAAATCAGTAGTCATAGGCCTGTCATGAGTCATCCACTTCATAGTGCGATGCTCATCTCCACAAATGACCAACATGGAAAAGAACTTCTTCACCACCTCAAAGTCATATGAGCACTGGAGAGACATGAGATGGTGCAGCCCCATCCGCTCAGCCACATACATTGCATCCACAAGGTGGGGCTTCTCTAGAGCCTCGGCAAGAACCAGCGGGTGCATAGGCCTAATGTTCAGCCTGGCATACACATCTTCATAAATCCCTTTCTGTTCAGCACACCAAAAGCGAGAATCCCCCAGCTCAGAATCACGGGACAGCTAAGCAAACAAATCACGGTGACGGATAGAGGAAAAAGTGACAGGATCCATAGCTTTGTAGTTGATCTTGGGCTCTTTGCCCTTCCTCTTGGACACACCCCTCCTGGATCTCTCCCGCTTCTCTTGTTCAGCCATGCGTTTAGCCTCTTTTTCTCTAATTCTCAGCTCAACTTTGTCCACTGTATTGCCCTCACTGTCTACTCTGAAATAAATAGTGCAAGGATGACACTTGTAAGTCTTGTGAGCACTTGAACCACCTGTGAATAGAAAAAGAGCGATAGCATGGGGATAAGCACACACACACAAGTCCAGGAGAGAGCATGGAAACAATAGACAAAAAGTTCATGACTCAAATCTACGCAATGCACACAATATGGTGAAACGGAACTAGAGTTGAATATGTCAGGCCGGATAATCCGGCCTGGCAAAAAAGTTCGATTCCACCTAGATTGAGATGCAAAAAGTAGATCGGGCCTAGAAACTTCAAGTCTACGAGTTCTATGTGAAAACACATCCTTCTAGACAATGTTCCACCCAACAAATGACACATCTAGCCAAAGATGGGGAGAGAGGGAGTTACCCTCACTCATTGGAGGAAGAACGCGGAGGAGAAGGTACCCGAAGGCGCGGAGAAGAAGATTCGGGGATGCTCGGAAAATCCGATGGCCGGAGAGGCTCTGGGAGGGTGGGGGGCAGCAGGCGGCGGCTGAGGAGGAGGAGAGGGTTGGGGGAGAAGATCTGCTTGTTATGAGCCCTTCCCCCGATCCCTGCCCTTTAAGATGAAATCCGCTAGGGCCGGATTATCTGGCCTATACTTGGGCCGGATTATCCGGCCTCAAATCTGAATTTCTGTTGTACACAGATTCAGGTCTGCGCGTCACCAAACAACACCCCCACAAGGTGTACAAGGGACTTGCGTGCAAGAATAGATGGCTTAGGGGTAGGGAAGAGCTTAGGATTAAGAGAGCCAAACCGAGATGGTACTATACACTCAAAATTGCAATAACCAAATCAAATAAAAGCCAAAAATGAGTGTGATTTCGATAAGAACATGAGATGAGCAAAAACAACCAAAAAGATCCACAAAAATCCAATTCTCCTCAAGGGAGAGGGCGGTGGCCGAAGCCACCTAGTTGGAGTGTATGATGTGACACTGCGAAGATATATCTTGGGTTCACGAACAATACTCATCAATAAGCTCACATATCACAAAATGATATTAAGAGAAATGATTTATCTTGCTTTTGGCATTATGGGGGGAGGGTTATCCCAATTAATTAGGACTACACTCCCCTATATCCATGCCCACATCTAGACCAAATAAGACTAAGATGTATGAGTGAGTGCATGGGTAATCAAGACAAACTTCTAGAATCAATGATATTTAGCTCATTCCTCAAGTAGCGGAATCTTGCTTCATCAAGAGGCTTCGTGAAAATATCTGCAAGTTGAGTTTCACTCTTCAACTTGAAGAAATACACCCAAGTGTATCTTGAGTAATCATCAACGATCACGAGACAGTACTTCTTCCCACCGAGGCTTGCATGAGATGGTGGTCCGAAGAGGTCCACATGAAGGAGCTCTAAGATCCTCTTTGACGAGATAATTGTTTTCCTTCGATGGGGAGAGTCATGCATTTTCCCTTCAACACAAGCCCTGCATACACGATCTTTGGCAAAAGAGACATTTTCTTTTAGTCCAAGGATGTGGCCACCCTTGTGGAGACTTTGCAAAGTTCTCATGTTGACGTGGGCTAGTCGGCGATGTCATAACCAACCCACGTCAGCCTTTCCGAAAAGACACATCGGGCCTGTAGTGGTTTTCCCCGAAAAGTCCACCACATACAGGTCACTTTCGACATATCCCACAAAAGCGACTTTTAGAGACTTGCTCCACAAGAGTACCACCAAATCAGCATCAATAAAAACTGCAAAGCCCATCTTACCAAGGGCGCGAACTGAAAGTAAATTGTACCCGAGGGTCTCACCAAGCATGACATCCTCGAGAGAGATATCGTGAGCCACCACGACTTTGCCGAGACCTAATACCTCAGATTTTGACTTCTCACCATAGGAGACGGTTATATGATCATGATTTGGCCGCATCTCCATGATGATCTCCTTGCTTCCGGTCATGTGACTTGTACATCTGCTATCGAGTACCCATTTAGACCCACCGGAAGCATAGCCCTGCAAGAAAGTTACTTCTTGGTTTTAGGTACCCATTTTTCAATGGGTCCTTTCATGTTAGTGACAAGGGTCTTGGGGACCCCAAATAGACCAAGGAATGTAGCAATCATAAAAGCCTACATAACTAGCGTAAACATCACCATTATAATCACAATATAACTCAAAGTTAGGATTGTTGGCCCCTGCAAAACCATCATAATTAGACTTGTCATTGGTGATGTTGCTAGTCTTTGGTTGAGTAGTCTTGCTCTTCTTCTTGTTGTTGTTTTTCTTGTTCTTTGTCTTGGGAATGTAACCAAGACCTTCTTTTCTATTGTTTGTCCTTTGCTTGCTTAGTATCTCATCAAGAACCTCTTTACCTTTCTGTTGAGAACCTCTTGCAAGATCTTCTTTCCCATAAGATGATGTGGAGGTACTTGGCACATCATATAGCTTCAATTGAGTTTGGAGTTGATCATGAGACTCATTTAGAGTAGAGTGATCACTCTTCAATGCCTTGTGAGCACTTTCAAGTTTATCAAACTTCTCCGAGAGTCTAGCATGAGCAGCCCCAAATTCAATCTTTTCTTTCTTTAGTTTCTTTACCTTGGCAAGAGCATTGTCACGTTCTTTGACGAGCTGAGTCACAACTTCTTCATGTGACTCCTTAATGGATTCGAGTCTCTCTTCCAAAGATACTCGAACTTCCTCTTCTTCTTCCAAGGCATTCTTCAAAGAGGCTATCTCCAAGGCATCTTCTCTTTCGATTCTGCCCTTTTCTTCAAGAAGATCTTCGGCTTGAGCAAGTTGACTCATAAGAGCATCAAAATGGAGTTTGTGCTCACCTTGCAGGTTAGTGAAAAAGTTGTCCAAAGCAATAACTTCTTCTTTCATTTTAAGACTATCGTGATCATCCATATCCAAAATTATGTTAATCTTAGGAAATGAAGAGCTAGAACTTGATACCTCGGACCCTCTTGACATAAGGCAAGTGGCGTTGTTGTTGATGACATTCTCGTTTGGCGAGTCGAAGAGAGATGATGGAGTTGATGTGGTGGCTATAGCAGCCACCTCGCGAGAACTATCTTCATCCTTTTCATCTTCACTTGCATAGGAGTATTCTTCTTGTGCCACTAAGACGATCTTGGGTTGCTTCTTGAAGGAGCCATTCTTTTTAATAAATGGCTTCATCTTAGGTGCTTTGGATTTTTCTTTAAGAATGAGCCTGCCACCATTGTCTTCTCTATTTTGATAAGGACACTCGGCTACAAAGTGCAGCCTATCTCCACAGTTGTAGCATGTTCTCAGTTTTGGGCCGCTTTCTCTTCTTCCACTCGACCCATTCTTGTGCTCGAGTTCTGACTTGACCTTGGCAGGATCCTTCCAAAAGTTCCTTGCGTAAAATGCCATGTACTCACCATGAGCATGTTTGAATTCATCAAGGCAGTCCATGGAGGCCCCCTCAAACGCTCTTTCATCCTCCTCTTGCTCAACAACATTAGCTTTTAGAGCAACATTGACACCCTTTTGCATTCCAATGGCACGAGCACGGACATCTTCAGCATTCTTTGCAGCAACTTTCAACGATGCCATTACTTGCATGACCTGATTGGATGTCATTTGATGGTAGTTGTGTCTACCTTGCAGGCTCTTCAAGTCCGTTGGCTCGAAAGGCATTAAGGCACTCACATATTTTCTTTTTATCCACGCATCATCAATGTGAGTGGCTCCATGCTTTCTAAATGTTGTTGTGATGCCCTTGAGTCTTCTATACATGTCTTCATGGTTTTCACCATCCAACATGTAGAATCCCTCAGCTTCATTACTAAGGGCATCATACCTATTCCTTCTCATGCTTTCATTCCCAACAAAGAGATCGGTGAGAGCATCCCAAGCTTCTTTAGCAGTGTTGAGATGTTCAATGTGGGGCATGTCCTTGGGACCCACACCGAGCTGTATCATGTGGAGAGCAGTGGCATTCAATTGACTGTCCACAACTTCTCTTCTTGTCAGGTTAGTTTGATCTCCAATATGAATACCCTCTTCAATAATCCTCCAAAGTTCAATAGAGGAGCTGCAAACATGAGACTTCATTAAAAATTGCCATTGATTGAAAGAGGATGTAGTAAGCTTGGGTGGATCACCCCTATTGTTTATATGTGGATGAGGGATAGGTGGGTCGGGGGAATATACGTGACGGACCTCACTATATTCCTCCTTACCACTTCCCTTCTTGGAGGTGGAACCATTAAGTTTTTCACCTTCCGCATCATCATCCTTGGATCTGGTGTTAGCCTTCTCCTTGGATGATGGAGTGGCTGCCTCAGAGGAGGATGGAGATGGGGCTATGGATGATGTGAGATGAGCAATCATTTGATTCATCTCCTCCATCTTGGCCTCAAAGGATTTCACAAGGTTGTTTCCAACGTCTTGAGGTCATCCATTGTGACCTTATCCACAACCTCATTCCCATCTCCCTTGGTACCCATACTACTCTTAGGCAGACATAGAGCCGGGGCTCTAATACCAATTGAAATGGATCATATGGGCATCTAGAGGGGGTGAATAAGTGCTACTTCAAATTTCAATGCTTTTTCAATTTTAGGCTTGGCACAAAGGGTAAATTCTCTAGATAAACTATTAGGTGGAATTTCCCTATATGCAAACCTATCACCTAGCGAGTAAAGATCAAGTGGAAGAGGAACGAGTAAACCATAGTGAAGCACACGGAGACACAGGATTTGTTTGACCTCAGTTCCTTCCTTGTTAAGGGAAGTACGTCTGCGTTGGAGGGGTGGGAGGTACTAAGACCACCACACCACAATAGGCCTCACCCTGTTCTCCGATGGATCCCGCCACCAAAGGCCTGATCCACGTTTCCACTATATGGACCCTTCGAGGCGGGTACCAATGCCTTTACACAACTAGCGAGGCACAACTCCACAATCAACTTGGAGGCTCCCGTAATGACAACAAGCTGCCACAAGAACAAGTTATCAATAACAACGAACAAGATCTAGATATTGACAAGAATACTAGATCGGGGATTTCTCCAAGTGAATGGAGAGGAGTTTATGCGCTTGATTCGTGATGACGATGATGATCCTCTCCTCCTTCAATTCTCCCAAAGATCGAAGCCTTCGGGTGGTTGAAGTGGGAGATCTAGAATGGGAGCTCTTGTAAAGGGTCTGAACAATTTCGAGTGAATCAAGAGTTCTGCTCGTTAGGGAAGAAGGGATATTTATACCCCTTCCACAACCAAGCCGTTTGAGCCTTTGAGGGCCAGATTATCCGGCCCATGTGGGGGCAGGATTATCCGGCCTAGGGAAAACTCCGCCCCAGACTCGGATTATCTGATACCAAAAACCGGCCACGAATAGAAGCTCACGCAGACTTGCCCTTCACACTTTCTTCTGGGGACCAGATTATCCGGCCTAGGGAAAGACCGGATTATCCGACAGCTGGGAAATTCTGCCCCGGACACGGAATATCTGGGGGAAATTCCGCCCCTAGACAGAGACTTGCGCAGAAGCTCACTTGGGCAAATTCCCTGGGGCCGGATTATCCGCCCCAACCAGAGGACCGGATTATCCGGTCCAGGGAGAAAGTCCGCCCCAGAGCCGAAATTTTCTGGGGGAAAATCCGCCCCTAGACAGAGACTTGCGCAAAGCCAACCTTGCCCAAGGTGGTCTAATCGTATTATCAAGCCCATGAAGGGGGCGGATAATCCGGCCCCAAAAACTCTCAAAGCTTCCTGCAACACTTAGTGCACATTAGAATAATCCATGGTATTGTTATCTAACACACAAAACCTGGGAAATCATGAAATGTTCTTTCTGTGGTTATTTAGAGCTTACCTCATTACCTGACTCAGGAAAGTGATTGCCCACGAGTCTTGTAGTGAACATCTTATTATTGAGCTCTCTCCACACATATCATGACTAAAGAAATAGGTTATCCTAATTACGCTTAATTACTCCATCATGGTGGTGTATCCTAAATCCCCGAGAACATTTTAGCCTTATTGAGGTCCAACACCATTCTCCAACATTTTCTTTACTTATTTTACTGTAGTTGTTTTATTACTTTCTCACACCCAAACACAAAACATTTCAAACACCCTTTACTTGAGATCGAAGGAACCTTACAAGTATCCTTTGATAGATAGTGACGAGGGGCATAAAGACCTAAACCAAATAGCTCTTTGTGGGTTCGATACTCTTATTTCGAAACTAGCTAGAATCGATTTGTGTACTTGTAGTCATCACTTGCCGGTTCCATGCCAAGGACATGTATCAACCCCCTCAAGCTCTTCAGACCATCCCCCTGTCATGGCCCTTCATGGTTTGGGGCTCGACATTGTTGGACCTTTCCCACAGGCGGTAGGATAGTACCAATACTTGTTCGGCACCATCATCAGAGCCATCACCACCTAAGCCACCGTGAAATTTTTCAAGGGAATTGTATGCCGCTTCGGCGTACCTAACCGTATCATTACTGACAAGTGCCTTTTTGTTGTTTTCATGCCGGTAGCTTTCAAACAACATCATTTGGAATAGATGTGCAGGTTGTCGAGGTTTCAACTTCTAAAACTGGGAATTATGGTAATTCCTAGTGCCACTTTGTTTCTATTGACCTCTTCACTAGCTAGAAATTTGAAGATACTGTTCCATCTTCTCATAACTGACATCGGTACATTTATTGAACCTTCTCTTGTTAAAATGGCTTGTATTGATACTAAAATATGAATATGTTATGTTTATAGGTTACTCATGTGTTTTGTATTGATTACCAGCTCGTTGATATACCTAAGGATGAATTTGTAAGTTGTACTATTTTATTAATGCCTCTTATGGTCTCATGTTTTATTGGGATGTGTGCATTAACTTAATGTAACATTTCTTTTAGGTGATTCTGATGACTGAGGATGATAACACCAAGGAATACATCAAGCTCCCAACTGATGAAAGGCTCTTTGGCCAGGTTTGGATGATCATGTATTCCGCACATATTTCTTGCTTTCCACATGAAATAGATTGGGATACCTTATTGATTTCTAAACAAAGGTGTCTACTAACTTACAAGCTACTTATTTGTAAACTCCTGAAGTTGAATTTGCTACCTTACTAGCACATAAAAGTTTATTATAAGTATTGTTGTTTTTTTGTTACTCTAGTTTAGTGATTCCTTGTTTTCTTAACACATCATCAACCCTTTATATGCACAGGATTTAGGGAACTTGTGTAGTATACAGTTGGCTAATTAGAATACATGTGTTGCCAATGGGAGACAAAAATCTCTCCCCCAAGTCTCTCTCTAGGGGGCGGCTCGGGTGGATACCCTAGCCTCCATCCCTAGCTCCTCCTCTCACGTTCTCCTCCGCTACCACTAGAGGACGCCGACGGTCAAAGGCTTCTCCTCCGCGGGGAGCCCTTCGGTCACACCGGTGCATTGCCCCGGACAACACGCTCATGACGACAAAGGATGGGAATCGGGGCGGTGGTCTAGGGAGGTGGTGTTGGTATTCCCATGGAGGATGGCGGCAGGGATCACGTTTGCCAATCGAGACACTACACTTGGAGAGGGCTGATGCAGCATGGTCCTATGGTGGCGGCATGGTCACGCAACCCTTCTTTGGTGGTGGCGTGGTGGCTCTCCTTCGGTGTGCTTGAAGTCGTGACTCCATCTGGTGGAGGATTCAGGCGGCGTGGGTCGCCTATGCTGCCGGCCGTGCCTTCGGACTACTAGTGGGATTTGGGACGGCAGGTCCTAGTGGGGGCCAGCAGGTGGCATGGGGTTATTGGCTTGGTTCTAATAAAGGCAATGGTACTAGGTTTCTATCATGTCAATACGTTGATCTGCTTGATGCCTGTCTTTAGTGATCTGGCTAGAGTGTCGAGTTCAGGAGGGCTTCACTGGCGAACTTCATTGGGCGAATTATGCCTAGAGCTTGGTGGATCAGATGGGATTCAGTCACACACAACCGTGTTTTTCTGACCATTTGGTTTTATAGGAAGCGAGGCAAAGCTCTGCAGTCTATTACGGTCATGGACATGTATTTAATTCCATGGTGATGCCAGCATGCGGAGAATGTCATGGAAGCCAAGATGTAAGGACTAGTAATGGTGGTTCGAGTACTGGTGGAGATGAGGAATTGTCTTGCTGATTCGTGACTTGTAGCAGTGGCATCGGAAAGTACAAGAGATAGCATAGGAGAAGTTAGGTTCTAAGCTTTTAGGGTGAAAACCCTATGATCTAAGGCCTTAATTGGTTGTGAATGACAATAGGTTTGTTGAAGGCATTGTTTTGAGAGCACGAATTTTACTCTAGGGTGAAACCCTATGATCTATGTGTTGGGTTTGCAGCATAGAAAACAAAAAAATTCCTACGATATGAAAAACAAAGCACCAAGATCTATCTATCCAGATACAAACAATGGGTGGATATACATCCTTATATAGCTTACCCTCGAAGACCGAAAAGCTTTGTTAAAGAAATATGATTTCGTGGATGATGTAGTCGTACACTTTTCGATCTCAAGATCGAGTTGAAGTCCAGTGCCACAAAGTAGCAGCACATCCCTGATCGCACACATGTTCAGCACCCCGACAACCTCTGCTCTATCAAAGTGGTGGAGGCAGCAGATCCTTCAATAGAAACCGCCAAGAACATGTACTTTGCTAATCCGAAGCCATGGGGAATTTACTAGAGGGATAAGAGAACCTTCACGAGGAGGTGGCACAAACGGAGAGGAGGCATGGGGCTCCTTTTATAGGGGAGGGGTGCAGCCCCATGGCCATGCCTGGCCGGCCATGGTGGGTGCCCCCACCTCTCCCTCATTCATGTGTATGGAGCTTGCACTGAGCCCACTCACATCAATTTCAACTCCACTCACTTTGCATTTAATACCCACTAGTTTAAATACATTTTTCTCTTTAAATAAAACACTTTTATTTATTTTATTCAGAATTTTGTTAATTACTTTAATTAAGAACAACTGCATAAAACCCCTTACAATACTTCGATATTACATCTAAAACCAATTTCTGCAATTTAACACGAAACAATTCCGATGTCCATCAAAATGATCCTAGCACTTTTAAATCCTTTCTTTGGTATTATATCTGCTCCATTTGGTGTCGGCATACCTTAAGTGTGTCACCCTACGGTTCGCGAATAATGTTAACATGATCGAGACCCTCTCTGATCAATAATCAATAGGGGGACCTAGATATCTGTATTGACTCCCACACATTCAATGATGACTCTAGTGATCATGAGATGCTTTGACGTAGTAACTTCCCTTTGTCTCGTGATATATTACATGTCCGAGATTTGATCATCGGTATCCCCATACCTAGTTTGATCTCATTACCACCAAGTACTATTTTCTTGTTCCTGTGATATAACATTCTTAGTGATCGTATCACTTGCTTGCAAGCTATGTCAATGTGATATCACCGAGAGGGCCCTGGTATATCTCTCTGACATCGGGATGGAAAAATACCACTATTGATCCCTGAGCCTCTACATAACACTTTCGTAGTATCTGAACCTACCTTTATTGTCACACTATTATGGTGTGACGTTTGATGTTATCAAGTTACTCTTCATATGTTGATGATTGACATGATCTCATGGTATAAGGACTAAAGTTACTTCGCATGATGTTATAGCAATGTAAACATAATGACTTTGATCATATTACTATACTTTGGGTGAATGTTGATCACATCATTCCACCAATGTTGTGACCTCGTTATTAATAACATCCAATGTCCATGATCAGGAAACCTTCATCATCTTGTTAATCAACGAGCTAGTTTATATGAGTGGCATAACTAGGAACTCTTTATTTGTTTATTAAAAACACATGTACTAATGTTTCCAATTAACAAAATTATAGCATGAGAAATAAATGTTGGGGATATACTTTCCGGGTATCCTCACAGTTCCTCACTGACCAGGGTGGCCCACTTCGGGTTAAAGCTTTGCTTCACGGGCGGCCCAGTCAGGAGAGAAGACGGAGTCCAATCCGGCTACGGGAAGGCCCAGAAGACTTACCGACTTAGGCCCATAATGTTACTTGTAGTTCAAGATGTACTCTGTAACCAACTCTTAGTCGTGGCCGGATTGATCTTTCCTGTAAACCCTAGGCCGGATATCTATATAAGCCGTCCTAGGGAGAGACTTTAGGACACACCTAATACTTTAGACCCTCAACTCGCACAGGCGATACCATTGTAACCCATATTCTGGCTCTGCCGTATTACTGGATTGCTAGCAGGAGTAGGATCCATCCAAAGCCGGCGGATTCGAACCTAGGTAAACTTGTGTGCTCACCGTCCCGGAATACCGTACGTCTCACCCCCCCCTCTCTTCTGCACGCCTCGAGGACCCCCTCATGGCATACTTGTCATCAATCCGACGATAGTTGGCGCCCACCGTGGGGCAAGTGAGCTATGGATCTGCGTTCCGAGCGGCATCTGCAAGAATCGGAATCGGTGAGACCATCACCGTCGGTCGCATCCTCTACACCAGCGACGTCCCTCTCATCGTTCTCAACGAGACTTGGATTCCGGCTAGGGAGGCCGTGACTGCCTATACAATCATGTCTTTTGGCGAGATCGATGTTTACATTGGTTTCGCTGAACCTGCCCAACCCACCCTAGCGGTGATGATAGAGGCAGAAGAATCTTTTGGGTCCCCTTTGTCCGTGGAGGCGGCAGAGTTCCAGATCTCAGAAAACCCTAATCCCACCCAGCCCGCACCAGTTGCCGAGATAGTGGAGAAATCCGAGCCTGAAGAAGACCTCACGGTCCAAGTCGAATCTGGAGTGGATCTCCTTGGAGAAGCCGGATCCAAGATCAACCCACCCGTGGAAGTCGAAATCCAGGAGGAGCATAGCAACGACACTGATTCCGGCTTTGACGATGCCAGGACAGACATGCCTTTCCTCAGGTACACACTAAGACGTATGATACTGCAGGGCGCTAGCACAGATGCAGTCCTCGAAACCATTAAAAGTTTCGACATGTCTGATCGCGAAAGCCGCAGGTACCTCAGGAAGCACGCGTCACACTTCGTCGGATATGTTGGATCCGGCTCTGCCGATGCTGGAGAAAACACCGACTCGGTGCTGGAGGCAATTGGAACAAACGCCGACGTTCCTGCATCCTCGGATGAATCTATGACGTTGGCAGATTTCCGAAAGTTCTCCGCGGAATATGAAGAGGAGTACAGCTCCAAAGCTGCAGAAGAGGGAGAAGCCATGGATGAAGGATCTGGGGAACACTCTCCCAAAGCGTAGAACGACATGGACGTCGGAGATAATCCCAAAGTCCAGATGTCCGAAAGTACCGATCAGAGCTTGACTCCAGGAAACGGACCCAAAGCCGTCTTTGCTACCGGCGCTGCCAAGAAGGCAAATAAGAAGAACAAGAAGAACAAGACCCCGGCAAAAGACCCTCTAACAGAGGAGGTAATTGCCGAGGAATACGAGGAAGACTCGGATGGAGCACTCATCCCAGACAAGCCAAAAAAAGAAGCATCGGTGGATGGACACGTGATCATAGAAGGTGCGCGTAAACTCATCGATGCCGCATTAACCACACCTATCCCTATAGCTGCAGAACTTACTGCAGATGAGCTGGACGAAAGGACCCAAGCCCTAGAAGCGCGTCGTCAACAACTCCTCGATGAAGCCAAAAACATCGAGGTGGAGAAGAAACGCATGTCAACCAAGGAATATATGTCTCGGTTGCATAGAAGACACGGAAGCGTCACATCAATGATGACCAATTCCCACGTGTCGGTACCGTCCTTTTCGGGGACGAGATGGGGAAGCCACGGAAAGACAGCAACGGAGATTGGGTATACCCAACCCCAGTACAGAATACCGTGGCAGCCCGAGAAATTCTATCGGCTAATCCAGGACTAGAGGAGATCCGTTTGGGTATCAAGCTACTCAACAAGGGACTAGAGCAGCAGAAGGTCGCCCTGTCCGGAAGTCAAAAACTGGTCTCGGATTCTGACTAATGTCGCACAGATCCGGCATGGGCTGACGTAAGATCCCATTATGTTCGGGCACAGTACCATCACCCCGAACGCAGGGAAGACAATTATTCAAGAACTGGATCGTCGGGACAGCATCGCAGAGCTACACATAACTGGAGCAATGTCGCTCCAGCAGCCGAGAAAGACACGATCGCTGCACTGAATCCGAGGAATCCTCCCCAACGAGAATTCAACGATCGAAAGGGAGAAGATAAGGAGAAATATCAGGAGGAGGATCGTCAGAGAATGCCACCTCCTAGACATGAGAGCCGTCTTGGCTGAGCCTCACCATGGTGGGAATGACGGATGAAGGAACCTTCTCTGTTGTTACGATGCCCTTTGGGCTGAAGAACGCAGGAGCTACGTACCAGCGCACGATGCAGCGTTGCCTCCATGATCAACTCAGACGCAATGTACATGCATACGTGGATGATATCACGGTCATGTCCAAAAAGAAGGAAACGTTGATTTCCGACTTGGAGGAAACGTTCGCCAATCTACGAAAATACAACATCATGCTTAACCCGAAGAAATGCTTCTTTGGAATACCAGCCGGAAAATTGTTAGGTTTCATCGTGTCTCAAAGAGGCATAGAGGTGAACCGCGACAATATCAAGGCTATTCTCAATATTTCCAGGCCAACTCGCCTGAAGGACGTACAAAGATCAACTGGTTGCATTGCTGCGGTCAGTCGATTTGTAAGCCAGCTTGGTGAAAGAGCCGCACCATTATACAAACTCTTAAAGAAGACCAAGGATTTTGTCTGGACTGACGAAGCTGAAGCTGCACTACAAGACCTGAAGAAAGTACTCTCATCTGCTCCTATCCTTGTAGCGCCGGAACCTCAGGAACCGATGTTGCTCTACATTGCTGCGACAAATAAGGTTGTTAGTATCATTATGGTAGTGGAGAGACCAGAAGCAAATCGGGAACACCTGGTGCAGCGTCCGACGTACTTTGTCAGCGAGGTCCTAACAGAATCAAAATAGCGGTATCCGCACTATCAAAAGTTGGCTTACGGTGTTTTTCTAGCATCTCATAAGTTACGACACTATTTTCAGGAGCATCCAATTACCGTGGTGAGCAAAGCTCCCATGAGAGATATAATCAACAATAGCGATGTCACAGGACGTGTCGCCAAATGGGGCATAGAGCTTGCAGCTTTCGATATTGAGTACAAACCCCGGATAGCAATCAAATCCCAGATCCTTGCTGACTTTGTCACTGATTGGACAGAGACCAAGGAGAACATGGTCCTTCCTGAGTCGGAATATTGGACCCTCTTTTTCGATGGGTCTAAGGCTCGAGGGGGCTCAAGGGCTGGCGTGGTGCTCAAATCACCCCAAGGAGATAAACTTTTATACGTGTTGCAGATCCACTTCACAGCGACAAACAACATTGCCGAGTATGAAGCACTGCTGCATGGAATCCGGATTGCTAAGGATATTGGCATCCGACGTTTGATGTGTTACGGAGATTCAGATCTTGTTGCTCAGCAAGTCATGGATATTTGTAATGCAAATAAGCACATGGCAGCATATAAAGCTATCGTGGATGATCTATCTAAATCATTCGAGGGGTTTGAAGTTCAACACATCCCTCGAGCAGAAAATGAGGAAGCAAATGCACTATCTCGAATAGGCTCTGCGCGGAAAGAGGTCCCATATGGCGCTTTTTTAGAGCACCTCAAAGTTCCCTCGATAAAGGGAGTAGATGAGGAATATCCGACCAAATCCGACTCACCTTTGATACAGTTCTGGCTGTAATCCCCAGCTAGACTCAACCCTACCTCGATTATTTGGTAGATGGCAAATTACCCGAAGACGAGGTACTGAGCCGATAGATTATCCGACGAGCAAAAGCCTATACTATTGTTAAAGGTGAGCTCCATAAACGGAGTGTTTCTGGGGTTTTTTAGTGCTGTGTATCTCCGGAAGAAGGAGTGGAAATCTTAAGGGAAATCCACGAAGGTGAGTGTGGTCACCACGCTGCAGCCAAATCTTTAGTGGCAAAAGCTTTTCGACGTGGATTTTTCTGGCTTACAGCTCAGGCAGATGCCGAACGATTAGTTAAGACATGCAAAGGCTGCCAAAAGTACGCCAAGCAAGCTCATGTTCCGGCTGATTAGCTGCGAACAATACCTATAACATGGCCCTTTGCGGTCTGGGGGCTTGATATGGTAGGACCTTTTAGACGATCCCCAAGTGGATTCACTCACCTCTTAGTGATGGTGGACAAATTCACAAAGTGGATCGAGGCTAAACCTGTCACTAGTTGTGATGGAGCAACAGCCAAAAGATTTGTCGAGGATGTTATAATCCGGTATGGTTATCCGCATAGTATTATCACGAACAATGGGAGTAACTTTTCCATGGGAGAATTGGCTGAATTCTACGATGAGCAAAATATCCGGCTTGACATTGCGTCAGTCGCACATCCATAGGCTAACAGACAAGTCGATAGAGCAAATGGTCTAATTATACAAGGCTTGAAACCAAGACTCGAAGCACCACTACGACGTGTTGCGGGGGCTTGGGCAGAGGAATTACCCTCTGTAATTTGGAGTTTACGAACAACTCCGAACAGGTCAACAGGATACACACCTTTCTTCTTGGTCTATGGTGCAGAAGTAGTTCTTCCTAGCGATTTAATTCATACTTCTCCTAGAGTAGCCGCGTATATCGAAGAGGATGTCGAGATTTCTCAACAAAATGATCTCGACTTAGTCGAAGAAGTTCGTGTCGTTGCTGAAATGAGATCTACAGCCTATCAGCAGAAGTTACGCAAGTATCATAGCCAGAGAGTCCGAACTAGATCTTTCAATAAAGGTGATTTGGTTCTCCGGCTTGTGCAACAAAGAAAGCACAAACTTTCCCCAGTATGGGAAGGGTCCTTTTTAGTTAGTCGAGTATTACACAATGGATCGTACTACTTAACTGACATGAGGCCAGTCAAAGAAAGACCTGCTACTAAGAAGAGAAAGAGAGCTGGAGGCAGTACAAATCCGGATGAGTTAGACATACCGTGGAATATTGCTCAGCTACGTCCCTTTTATTCTTACTTTATCCTTCTTTGTAATCATACATATGTACATGTTCTGTGAGAAATAAAAGTTTTGGTTACCTCAAAGTTTTCTGAGAAGTTTTTACCATCTTATTTCCTAAATGATCATGTCATAGTCGAAAATCCCAGAATGCTTGAAAGTACTTTATGCTCATGTTCGTTCTGGTTTAGATTTCCGATTCTAAAACTGCTATCTTCGGGTATAACTCTAAAAAGTTCTAGTCTTTACTTAGGTTATTTGTCTGATTGCTGGATGTGGGTATCTTCCGAGTAGTGAATTATTGGTACTGGAAGCCGGCTTTGTTTCCGAGTTTAAACTGGTTTAGAAATTGAGCTCCATTGCTCGGCAAAGTTTCCGGCTAAAGGTTTAGCCGGCTCACAAAAGGGACGAGGCGGAAAGCCAGATAAACGATAAGTAGAGACGGAAAATTTCAAGTGCTTATGTGAACATTTCAGGCACGCAAAAAATTCAAAAGCCAAAAGTGCTGAATAGATAAAAAGCTTAGCACTAGCAAAAGTCAATAGTACTTAATATTTACAAAACGCATCATGTCTTTCCAGAATAATATATAGTTTTCTGATCTATGATGCAGGAGGAGATGAAGGAGCTGTTGGCTCGCTGGTTACTCCGCCTTAATATCGTTCCGAGATGTCCGGATCCGAGGTGGTCCATTCATCGTCGGAAACTTCTTCAGTTTCTTCTGGAGGAGGTGGCAGAGTAGACACGCGGGTGAAGAAGGGGATCTCGTAGCTGGTCAGATCAGCTACGTGGCACCCGTATCTGACGCAGGAGTGCATGATGGCTTGAAGGTCTTGCTCCTGGCCGTCTTCGTCTACCTTGCAGTACCCTCTGGTCACTTGCCATATCTCCATGTTTCCATGGTGGCTCATGACCATGGTGAGAGTGTTCTGCGCAGCAGTCCCCGCGTAGGACATGTTCCAGTCCCGAACAAGCTGCGGCATCTCCTTGGCCTTGTCCCGCACCTAAAAATCCGACATGCTTGGCATGTCCGGAATCTTGAGAGACTCGCCAATGTCTTCAATAGACTGGCGGAAGTCATACAGAAGATCACCGACTTGGGTAAGCCGGTAGGTGTGGGGCTCGGAGGAGGAAGAGTCTGTCAAGTTCAGAGGACCTATATACAAACAAGTCAAGAAAAATCCGACATTGATGAAAGTCGAAGAAATGATAAGTCAGACAGATGGAACGTACCAAGAATGACGTCGTCAATCTTGGTCTTCTCCTCCCGAAGACTCTGGAGTTCAGCCTGGAGCGCCTCGGAGATATCCTTCTCTCTGCCAAGCTCATTCTTGAGGTCCGAGATAATTTTATCTTGAGCAGCGATCTTGCGATCACGCTCTTCGGTGGCCATGGAGGAGGATTCCAGGACTTGAGCTATGCTCGTTTCATGATCCGCCTTGAGCTTATCCAGCTCTTGGCGAAGTCCCTTATTCTCCACCACTAGGGTCTTGAGGTTCTCGGCCTCTTCAATCATAGCGATGGATTGTTTCACCAACGATGTAAGTCAAAAAGAACAACAGTTCAGAAAAATTCGACATTAAAAAAGAAAAAGACAAGGTTTTAATCTCGAAATGTTTACCTTCGGCTTCATCCTTGGCTACCTTGAGCTCAGCATTTTTAAGCCGGAGAGCTTTGATCTCTCTCTGCTTATCGCAGACATTGGATAATAATTCCTGGTTATAGGAACATACTTTCTGTAAGTCAGAATACCCAAAGTCAGAAAGCTACTTAAGACTCGGGCTAATATTTTTTGCTAAATATCAGCACGAGCCTTGGGGGCTACACTAGTTCATTCTTTGGCATCCTAATGAAGCACAAACTCGGATTCTATATCCTACTTCATGCTTGGGGGCTAGAGGATATGATATAACATAATGTAAAAGCAAGACTTGGAATTCCGACTTACATATTGCTCGCGGGTGAGTTTGTCTAAACCCGCGTTCACTTCAGCTGCCACCTTCTCGCCGAGGGTAAGAGGGATTACTGGGGCTGTTGGAAGCTCGCCAGTCCTGATCCTCTCGTCGCGAAGGCGGACTTGAGCGAGAAGGTCAGAGAACTTGACGTCCTCTGCTTCTTGCGCTTCCTCCTCGGGGGATAGATGGCTTTTGTCCAGGACTTGCCTGGCCAGCCGCTGGATTTCCTCTACAGATTTCCGGGAGGCCAAACTTGGCAAGTCCCGGATTGCTGAGGAGGTTTTCGGCGAAGACTTCAGCCGAGGGATCATTACCCGAAGAGGTTTCACCCTTATCTTGAGCTGACGCACCCACGGTGACGTCAGTCTGCGACCCAAGGATCGCAGGCTCCGTTGGAGGAGCCGGATCTTCTACGACCATCGGAGAAGGAATGATCGCCGGAGTTGCAGAAGGTTGAGGGGTAGGAGTTGGAGGAGCCACGGCAGGAGAAGCTATGGTGAGCTTCGTCTGTCGCAGGGGCTTCGCAGGAATCCCTTTCCCCTTACCCTTGATGAGAGGCTTTGCTCTGAGAATGTAGTAAAGTCGGAAACATTACATCTCAGAAAGAAATTTGAGAAAGGTACAAAGGCGGAAATTGTGTATGAAAGTTACCTCTTCACAATAGGCACTTCCTTTGTGCCAACAGCCACTGTCGGAGCTTTGCACTTATTGAGCGCAAGGTCCGGCAATGGGACCACTTCAGTCTCCTGAGAAAACTCAGGAGGATATCCTTCGAGTGGAGCAAGCTCCGACTCGGGGAGGTCAGCAAGCTGAAAACAAAAAAAAACATATCAGCATTGCAGTATATAACTTAGAGATTGAAACACATAAAAGGTGTATTGATGGAAGCTTACCGACACCACGGGGTTTTCTGTTGTGTACATATCTAGAGAAATCTCCGGAATCCTCCTCTCGATCCGCTCCTTGATCAGCCACTTGATCTGGCTGATGTAGCCTTGAGTGGTGTAGGATTTGGGGCTGATGCGGAGGGAGTCTTTTTTGGAAGACGTGATGGAATGCATCAGTCTATCCCCGTGGTACTGAAGTGGCTGGATCCGACGTGAGACCCAGCACTGGACCAAGTCGGATCCCTTCAGACCCATGTGCTTGATCAGATATTCGATTCGCCTCTTAGCGAGGATCAGATCGTCGGTTTGAGCCGGAGAAGCCTTGTCCCAGGAAGGCTGGGCCGTGGCAGCTCCGTCGACAAAAGCCGGCAAAGCAGTAGCTTTGCCGGGAGCCGGAATATCCCTATGATAGAAGAAAGTGGCTGGCCATTGTTTAACTGAGTCACTGGCAGAAATTTTGGGATATGACTGGTCTCGTCTAACAGAAAAGCTAATGGTGCCGGTGATATAAGGAACACCGGCAGTGATGGAATTTCTCTGGACATGAAAATAGTACCGGAAGAGAAGCAAACTCGGCCTAATGCCGAGAAAGCCCTCGGAAAGCGCAGCATATGCGCTCATTTCTATAAGAGAATTGGGAGGAAGATTGTGGAGTTGAACTCCATAGTGATCTATCACCTCGGAGAAGAACTCCGAGGGAGGAAAAGATAGACCTCGGTCCAGATGGGTGCCGAAGTGGACACGCTCGCCCTCGCGTGGGTTGGGGACGGTTTCGCCGGAGCCGCTCCGCCAGTCGCCAGCGGCGAGAAGCCCCTCCTTCTCCATGTTCTTGAGGCCGTCCTCGTCCAGGGCGCAGGGGATCTAGATTCCCCAGAAGCTCTCCTTCTCCGCAGCTACTTCCGCCGACACCGCCGCCACCGTCACCGCCAAACCAGAGGAAGAAGATGACGAAGCCATTTTTCTCCGGTGAGAAAGTGACCTAAAAGCGGCAGCGCTGGGAGTTTTCTGTGGGGGGAAGGATGAGAGAGCTCTGAGCACGCAGGAGGATTGGGAGGAAAGGAAACGGCAAAGACTGGTGGAAAGGAGAAGGAGAAATCCAAACCCCTTATATCCACCTAACTGCGCCAAGATTCGTGCAAATGCTACAGTGTAACCGCCACGCGTCGTGGAAAGAACTGGGAAGGACCCACGCGATGATTGCGTCTCCTCGATCTCCACGCTCGCATTGAAACGGCGCCTCGGTTCCGCGAACCGCTGACCCACCAACGGTCGTGCTGACGGCACGCCTGTCAGATGACGTGACTTGACCATGCTTGTGTCAGGTGGCGTGGAAACCAAGTTCCGGCTTAGTTTAAAATCAAGCTGGAAAATCCGAGTAACTAATTGATAGGTTCGACTTATTTTTAAGACCCGGATCGTATTTTTGCAAAGTTTCAGGAACCCTTCAAGATTCTGCAAGCCAAAGATCAAGCTAGACGATGATAAAATCCGACTTTGGATCTTGGAGACCTCCGGGGGCTGCTGTTGGGGATATACTTTTCGGGTATCCTCACAGTTCCTCACTGACCAGGGTGGACCACTTCGGGTTAGAGCTTTGCTTCACGGGCGGCCCAGTCAGGAGAGAAGACAGAGTCCAATCCGGCTACGGGAAGGCCCAGAAGAATTACCGACTTAGACCCATAATGTTACTTGTAGTTCAAGATGTACTCTATAACCAACTCTTAGTCGTAGCCGGATTGATCTTTCCTACAAATCCTAGGCCGGATATTTATATAAGCCGTCCTAGGGAGAGCCTTTAGGACACACCCAATACTTTAGACCCTCAACTCGCACAGGTACCATTGTAACCCATATTCCGGCTCTGCCGTATTACTGGATTGCTAGCAGGAGTAGGATCCGTCCAAAGCCGGCGGATTCGAACATGGGTAAACTTGTGTGCTCACCGTCCCAGAATACCGTACGTCTCACCCCCTCTCTTCCGCACGCCTCGAGGACCCCCTCATGGCATACTTGTCATCAATCCGACGACAATAAATATTTATCATAAACATGGAATATGATATTAAGCACTTTATTATTTTCCCTCGGGAATATTCCCTTCATTCTCCCACTTGCACTAGAGTCAATAATCTAGTTCGAAGAACTTGTGCATTCAACACTTATGGCTTTCTGGTGTTGTACATGCGTGTTGGTAGTGGTAAATCTAATCTTCAGATCTGGCACTTTCAGGTCCATATGTATTTGCATGTCTTGCGTCTCTACACAACACTCATTCTCAAATGAGATGTTATTGTATGAATTGGTTACTTTGGTGAGACCTCAGTTCCTTGGGGTTAAATCATGTCGATACTGTTGTCATACAATATACCTTAGTCGAGTTAGCTCATTTTGAACCACACCTAGTTTGAGAAAAAACTACTTGACAAAAATGCCCTTCTTTGATGCTACTAGAGCAGTCATATACTTATCCTTTGTTGTAGTATCCATCACAATGTCTTAACTTTGGAACTCATCCAAATCCATCATGGAACTTCCTTTCCATTACATTGTGCCTCCCATAGTCCAAATTGAGATACAATTATTTTGTATCTTCTAACAAAAACTAGTATCAATGTAACACTTTACAACTTACAGTGAACTATATGTACCTATTTACAATGAACTATTTGTCACCTCATAATATATTCTTAGTTCTTCCAAATCTCATAAGAATATTCTTATTATCGTTCAGTGATTATATTATGAGTCATTCTAGTATATGCTCATAACATTTAGAGCATATGACATATCTGGATATGTACGTATCACGGTATACATTATTGATCAGAATATTCATGTGATTTTACTCACTAAGTGTCAAAAAACTCGAATCCCATTTCACTCACCAAGTGTCAATACATTTGAATCTTGATTCAACCATTTCCATGTGGCAATGACCTTTCTTCTCATTTCCATATTGAACTCATTCAATATCTCATCTATGTATGTTTGGCATAACCATATTAGCACCTCAATCTATCCATATAGACATTGATGCCTAATATGCTAGTTTTATCGAAATCTAATTTTAATGAAATTCTTAACATGTGTCAAAAAAAGTTATATAATTTCCAATCAACAACATGTATTCTACATAATGTATTAGAAATATGTATCAGCACTCCCACTTGATTTTTTGCAAATGCAGCATCTTCATCTCCTCTGATGAAATTAAACCTTTTAACAGTTTCATCATGGTGAAGATTCCAACTCCGTTATGCTTACTTCTACCATTGAAGTTTGCATGCCCTTTTAGCATCCTTTGAATTAACAAAACCCTTTAGACCGTGTCATGTACATGTTCTAGGTAACAATTCTATTAGAATAATTTTGTTTCGTTTGTTCAGCTACCATATACCAAAATTGACATATGTAGTGGTTACTACAATAATCCGTCCAGACTAAATATCGCTACGAAAGATCAAATATTGTCATAGTCAAATCTTTGAACGTTATCGTAAAATCTTTTTCGATACGTAGACTATTTCATAGATGTGAAAACATCCATGTATGTTTCTTTATAGATCCAAACATGACCGATAGGTTTCATGCCCTTTCGGAGGGTCTTCCAAGGTTAAAAACTTTATTTCTCATGTATGGAAACTATCACAGATTTTTATGTCTTCTAGTCATTTGATGTAGTTAGGGACCATCAGCGCTTCTTTGCATGCAGTCGGTTCATCATCGTCAAAAAATAACGACTTGTTTATCAAATCTCACTATTTGATTGTTACCCGAACCACATGGTTCAATAGGCACTCTAATCTTCGAGATCCCAACCTTTGTAGTCACAGGAGCATGAGCATTTTGGATGCCTCTGGGACACTTTCCGGCGCTGTGCTACTTAGCACATATTGTTTAGGTTCATCAACCTAATCAAAGTTCTATTGTCCTCCCACTTACCTTTTGCGAAACATTCCTTCTGAAGAAGCTTAACGTTCTAAGTGACCAAAACTTTTGTCTTATGTGTTCTAGAGGAATACCCAATTAATTCTTTAGGATAACCTACAAAGACTTGCTCATCCAACTTTGGTTGTAAACATTTTACTAATGCCTAACATACCAAAATTTAAGGAAAAACAAATCGGGTTTTATCCCAAACGGTAACTAATATGGTGCCATTTCAACTAATCATGAAGGTGCTCTTTTAGTATAAAAGCGATAGTCTCTAAAGGTTTAATCCTTGAAACATAATGGCAGTTTTATAAATGACACCTTTGATCATACCATGTCAAATAAGGTTTTATTTCATCTCTCGGATATTTCATACTCCTATGGTTTTATCGAGAAATAAAATCCATGGAACGATTCCTTAAATCTTAGGTGTTTTGCTAAAGTTTTAACTCAAATATCTTCTTTTATGATCCAATCATAAATTATTTATTTTCTTATTACAATGAGTTTCCACTTTATATTGAAAGCCTTTGAACATTTTTCAGATGTTTCATAATTTTTCCTGATTAAGTAAATGTACACATATATCCATCCAAGATTTTGGAGAAAGTGTATTAAGTTGAAAGATCCACCGCACATGACTACACATAATAGATTATATACATCGACATGCACAATGCCCAATAAGTTAGTCGTTTGTTCCCCTTTGGCCTATGAACGAAGTTTCAATTATCTCTAGGAAATTCACACAAGCGTTAATTGATGAAAATCAAAGACTCCAAAATCCATAAACATGGAGTTTCTTCATGTTGTATTTCTAGTAAAATTTAAACAGTAATTTCACTCATAAGTGATATTTTAATCATTTGTCTTACGAAATTTAGTATTAGTTTTATGGACGTGATTTCTCCATCTAGACTTGTAAGAGTTAATCCATCTAATATGGAATATGGTAATTATTTGAACAACCATTGTTCTCATAATATCGGAACAAAATAACAATTTCTAAAACAAATCTAGAAGGCTAGGTTTGATGTCACCAAAAAACACAACAAAACTTTATTTGTTTTTGATGAACATCATCACATATTCTCTTGGCAGTTACTTAGGCCATTGCGGTTCATGAATTGCGTTTTTCTGTATGACATTTCACATCAACCAATTCGGTATCCATTACCCTAGAACCACATTGTTTCACAAGCAAATAATACATCCATAACATGTATATCATCTATACCTAAGCTCGACATTTACAGTCTTTTCCGTTTTTGCCAAATATTTCCCAGATTCTCTTTCACCATTTAAAATAATCTATCAACATCAATAGTGGCGCCATACATATGACACATAGTCCAAAGCGTGTATAGTAAAATACTAGTACCTTTGGACTTGCACTTTAAAGTGGATCACCATCATCAAATGTTTGGCGTTCTTTCAAAAATCCATTCTTTAGTAATATTTTAGTGTAGTAAAAAAATTACCTACATATTTTATTCATCTTACATGACAACTTTCATGATCAAGCTACTATATCTTATAAAGGAGAATCGCGAGTATAATGTTAGTTTCTAAATCCTTTTGGGATATCAGGACGCCTAGCGTCTCCAATCTTTGCAGATTCTCATACACTATGAGAACAAGTATTTTGGTAAGTTATACTCTATCATATTGCAACCAATGCATCGTTTCATATATCAAAATATCTTCTACACATGACGGTTTTCGAAACAATTCTTTCAACTCCTAGATAACCTTGATATTAAAACAACTTCTAAATATCAAGAATCATGGAGGCAAGCATGATACTTAGATACTAACACTAGAATTGTTACTCTTGATTTAATACTACTTATTAAACTTTATGGAGTTGGTGAAGTTTGTTAAAAGTTTGCAATAGGACTTTTATACTTTAGATTAAAACTCAAAACAATATGATATTAATTAATAGAGTAAATATCCAGAATTGTAGCAAAAACCGGAGAACAATTGTATAGCAAAACTGGAGAACAATTGTAGCAAAAAAAAATTGTAGCAAAAAAATTATATTTTTGTAGAAAAAACAATGTTACCAGAGACATTCCCGGGATCTCGCCAGAATTTATAGGTGCAGAAATAAGTGTAGCATTTGAAGAACATGAACGTAGCAAAAACGAAACGAGTACATAGCAAAATATAAACGAGTATGTAGCAAACTGTTTTAGATTTGAATTTCGTTTACAATGAGATGCAAGAGAGGCCATCATGGAGCAAACATTTATTAGAACGGTAAATATCACAATGGTTAACAATAACGATTAGGAAGAGGGGCCAATAAACCCTGAAAGAGTGATGCTTTAGGATATATTTATCTAACGAATGTCCGCCGTGGGAGAAGAGCAGATTCGTGCGCTCAAGGTACTCGTCCTGCAGACTGCAGTAAACCTGTCACGTAGGGCGCGACGTGTATTTTCTTCCGTGTGGTTCGTCTCTAGCTGTTGGTCGCAAATTCGTTAGTTAAATGTATCCTAAAACATCACTCTTTCAGGGTTTATTGGCCCCTCTTCCTAATCGTTATTGTTAACCATTGTGATATTTGCTGTTCTAATAAAGTTTTGCTCAATGTTGAGCCTCTCTTGCATCTCATTCTAAACGAAATTCAAATCTAAACCAGTTTGAGGATTCTGTGTAAACCGAGTGTCATATTGTTCTTACTACTGTTAGCACGGTTTCGCGGATGCAGCGTGTGATAGTGAAGATGTCCTACAGAATGGGGCCTGATGTCAACAGCTCAACAGGATTCATGTTGGCATTTATGTCAGTTAAATGTAAGATCGGTGGCAATTTCTCTGCGCCGACTAACTTCAAAAATTGCTTTCTGTGGGTGTGCACGCACAATTGTATGATGCTGCTGTTGGGGCACATTCGTGCTAGTACATTAAAAATGGTTTAGATACATTTGTTTCATAAAATCTGAATCATCTGTTTATTTTTCAGATGGTTGGTATTTGTATCAACCCTCTGTGATCCTTGAGCTGTAATAAGTACACTTTTGTTTTCTTTTAATAAAGGGATGTGTGCATCCGTAGATGTAAAGGCCGGGGCACAATCCCATTTTGAAAAAAAAATCTGTCAGCGTAGCTAAACCCCGTACACAGTGGCATATGGTCCTTCTATTTCAAAATATAAGATACTACACACTAAAAAAAGTTTAGATACATTTGTTTCACAAAATCTAAAACATCTTATTGAATACCAATTTTCTCGGTCTCTTACATCATCCTGATTGGACAGTAACCCACCCCACGCAGTGTGTACGGGAAGAGGGCAAACCTTTTCTTTCACCCTTTTCCACACTGACAGGTTCGCCTCAACGAACCAACCGACCAACCAATTGATCAGCAAGGGCACGTGCTTCTAACATGCACACGTCTATTTTTATTTATGAAAATGGTTTGAGGTTTTTTCCTTCTTTCCTTTTGACTTGGGACGTTTCTAATTAACCTACCTAAAACGTCTTATATTATGACATCGTGCTAGTACTCAATAAACATAGGCCGCTTGTCCCTCCACGCCCGAACGAGAAGCCATCGTCGCCCAAGAAGGAGAAGTCGTGGTGGTAGGTGGAGCTGTAGCTCTAGGCGGCCTACGCGGACCAGTGACCCCGCCAACATGCCGGGAGAAAGGGGCGCTCATGGCCGCCTCCTAGAACAACGCCCAGCTGGCCACCGACGCATTCACGCAATGGTGGTCTACAGAGGACAGCGACGCCATCATTGACCTCGCCGCCACGCCTGATGCGCGGCGCCATCACCCTCGCCAGCGGTGGTGCTCAAGCCAGAGCCAAAGGACGGCAACTTCGATGAGGCGTGGGGCTACGACGGTGACAACAGTGGCGATGATGATGGCCTCGACTTCAGCATTTTCTATCGCCAGTAGATTAGGATTTAGGGTTCAATTCAGATGCACCGGCCTTTTGGGTAACTTTTGTTGAAAACTATGCAAAGTTTGTACAAATGTAAGTGCTTGCTGGTGTATATGTTCTATTTGGTCGAATGTGAGTATTGAGGCCAGCCGCGTTGGGCGCGCCGATGTGGAGAGGCATTCCCAACATTTGGTCTGCCACTGCGGGCGTCCCTTATAGCGCTGTGCTGACGCTGTTGCGGGCTACAATTTGGGACACGCCGGCAGGGATGATCTAATGCAGTCCAGACACAAGAGAGGCTCTGATGGTTGGGGACCCACCTGAGAGGTTCAAGGCTGGACTAGGTCCACACGACAACGAGGGATAGCTGTGATGGGCCAGAGCTTTTTTTTTTTTTAGGGGAGCGATGGGCCAGAGCCGGGGTGTGTGAGATGTGAGCGCCGTGTTTAAATAGGCCAGGAGGCGATCGTTGAAGGCAATGCTTGTAGTAGGAGTTCTAATACCACTGCGCGTTCCCCTCTCTCGATTTAGTCCAGGTCGCCACACTTCCATATTTTCCACGCTCTTGTGCGCCAACTGATTCCTTCTTTGCCGCTCTATCTGATTTCCTTGGAATTTGTAGAGATTTTGTTTATCCTGAACTGAGGAGAGGAGATGTCGGACGAAGAACATCACTACGAGGCTAAAGGTGGACCTGAAACCTACCAGCAGCAGGCTAGCACCATCCGCAGGGGCGGCTACATCGTCATCCAGAACCGCCCCTGCAGGGTACCCGATATGTCCATCAATCACTTGTTTGATGAATCGTGTGAATCTGTGTCTTGATTGTGTGATGTATGGTTGATGCTTTTCTGTGCTTATTATGAATGGTATCGGATGTTTCTGTGAAATGTTCTACTTGTAGGCCAAGTAGAATATGCTAGCCGTGCGTTTTTTAATTCAAATCCGTAATGACATGCATCATTTTACTTTTTCTTCAAAATTTGGTGGGATTTTATTCATATTGAAAAGAGTAGTTGTTCGGCTGAATTGAAAACTAAAACCGCTGATTTTAGTGGTGGCCAAAATATGACTGAGACCAAATATGTGAGCCCAGTATTTTTTTTGTTGAACTCCCAGTATTGGATTACTGTTTTATGTATGTACCGTATTTTTGTATTTTCTTCGTGCTGCTTGATAGTGTATCTGTACATAATCAGTTCACTGATGCGAGCAACATAGCATTGATCCGGTTTAGCTGTAATTCTGCAATCTTTATTGTGTTCCAGATTTGTAGTCACCACTTTAGAAAACGATACTACATTATGTGAGCTGTTCCGGATTTTAAGGTTTTATAAAACACAATCTTATTTATCCGTTTATTCTTGCCCTGATATCTTTTTGTTGTTATTTTATTGCTGATAGATTTCCAATGTGCAGGTTGTGGAGGTTTTAGCATCTAAAACGGGAAATTATGGTCATGCTCAGTGCCACTTTGTTGCTATTGACATTTTCAATGGCGAGAAATTTGAAGATACTGTGCCATCTTATCATAATTGTGATGTTAGTACATTTCCTGAACCTTCTCCTGTTAAAATGGCTTCTATTGATACTAAAATATGAATATGTTATCTTTATAGGTTCCTTATGTGAATCGCACTGATTACCAGCTCATCGATATATCTGAGTCTGAGGATGGATATGTAAGTTGTATTATTTTATCAATGCCCCTTGTGTTCAAATGTTTTATTGGGATGTGTGCTTTAACTTAATGTATCATTTCTTTCAGATAACTCTGCTGGCTGACAATGGTAACACCAAGGATGACTTCAAGCTCCCAACAGATGAAGCCCTCCTTTTCCAGGTTTGTACGAACCGCGTAATCCATCCAGACTGGTTATACCTACTTTTTACATGGACGATTTCTGCCGCAGCGCACCCCACCAGATCTGATATTCTATTTCTCCATTGGTGCAGATCAAGGATGGGTTTGACGAAGGAAAGGACCTGATGGTGAGTGTCATGTCCGCCATGGGAGAAGAGCAGGTTTGCGGGGTCAAGGACTTGAGCCCGAAGTAACCTGTCATGTTGGGAGTGGCATGTATTTTCTTGCGCGTGGTTCGTTTCTGGCTGTTGGTTAAAGATCCATTTCGGTGTCAAGGAGCGAGACTGTATTGTCGTCGTAAATTTGTCAGTTAAATGTTATATCCTAAAACATTGTGACATTTGCCGTTTTTATAAAGATTTTCTCCATGTTGAGCGTCCCGTGCATCTCAGTCTAAAATAAATTCAAATCTAGACCAGTTTGAGGATTCTATGTATACAAAACGAGTGCCATATTGTTCTTACTACTGTTAGCACAGTTTCTCGGATGCAACTTCTGACAGTGAAGATGATGTACAGAATGGGGCAGGGCCTGATGTCAACAGCTCAACGGGATTCATGTTGCCATTTATGTCAGTTAAATGAAAGATCGATGGAAATTTCGGTGCGCCGACTAACTTGAAGAAGTTGCTTTCTGTGGTGTGCATCCACAATTGTACGATGCTGCTGTTGGGGATATATAGCTACACTGACAGATAGGAGTAGTTGATAGCACGTGCTGAATGGGGCGACCTTCCCATTTTCTCCGTGTCTCACATCATCCTAATTGGACAATAATCCACGTACCGCACGCAGTGTGCACTGATGCGTTCGCCCCAGCGAACCAACCAACCAAATGATCAGCAAGGGAACGTGCTTTTAACATGCACTTCTAGTACGCAGTAGTATTTTCTATTTATGAAAATGGTCATTTATCACCCCAGCCAGACCCAACGTACGCAGCTAATGCATGGGCTGGTTTATGACTCATCAGTTCGCATCAGGAACTTTGCTTCACCGCAGCAAACGTTTCAGTATGAACGCAATATAGCAATTTAGCAGCAGCAGCAGGAAACGAACCGGCCTCGGCTATAATCAGGTGTCCATCGCTGTCTCTCTCGCTAGTGCACCCCAACCTCCCCTCCCCTCCCCGTGACCGGACTGAAATCTCAGTCCGTGCTCAACATAATCCAATCAGCAGCTGGGTGTCTGCCAGCTCTTAATCCGATCCATGGCCTGTTCGGGGTCTTTCTCCAGATGCATATTCGATTCTTCAGTATACGCCTCGGTTTTAAAATATAAGATGTTTTGACTTTGTAGTGTATCTAGATTTTAGTGTGTAGGTTCACTTTAAACTTAGATCAACCTACACACTAAAAAGGGTCCAGATACATTTTTTTCACAAAGCTAGACCCAATGCTAAAAAAGTGCTCGCTGGCTGGTTAGCACGATCGAGCCTCCGTTTTCTGGCCGTCCGATACCGTAGATCGCGTCGCTTGTAGGACAAACTCGTTCCGACAGATTCCACCCGGGTACCTCCGTCCCCAATCCCCCGACCCACTCGTTCCTCCCAAATCACACTCACCCCACACGCACGGCCGACGGCGTGCTCCGCCCACTTCCAACTCCGGCAGCCAGCGCGCTCCGCCCCGCCTCCATCTAAGGCCGCCACCGCTCTCCACTCCTCCCCCATCTCTGTCCGCCACCGCACATCGCCCCGCCCCAATCTCCGGCTGCAACGTGCTCTGGCCCGCACCCATGTCCGGCCACCACTCTGCGACGTCCCGCGCCACCCCCGGTTCTCTCCCGCCGAGTGAGAATAGAGGAGAGAAGGCAATCAGATCTGAAGGGAGAGGCCGTGGCATGGAGATGCGGATCGGTTGGAATTTCACGTTTGGTCTGCACTCTACACTCAGCCTCTCTCCCATTCTAATTGCTGATGATAATCATTCGTAAGATTTCAGAACCATCATGAAATAATCTCCTCTCGTCCATGTTTTGATTTTGCAGGGACTGTGGGAGGCAGTTGTACTTGGGTGAGTTCTTTCTACTCGTGTGAACATTTTGTTCCATGGTGATCTACCTGATTTCCTGGATGCTCTGTTCATAATTCTGTTCTTTGTTTTTCCCCTCTTCGTTTTTGTGCAGGTAGATTCAACACGGCACAGGCTGCTGCAAGGACAATCCACGATGCTTGATATTAAAAATCTTGCACAATATTTCTCTTGTCTTGCAAACCACTAGCATAGAGCCCATATTTTTAACAATAGAACCAACTAAAACAAAAATCTCTTCTTGTGTGGCCTACTGGTTTTAAGGCCTACGACTAGGCTACCCTCAAGTTCCGTGGCGTTGTTGCAGAGCCCTGGACGGCTACAATAAACACATCGAGAAGGTGAGCAGATCAAGAACAAGAGTTCACCTGTCCATTTGAATCATCTTCATCATCTGCAATGTTCCCTTGTTCACAAAAAAATCTGCAATGTCTATATCTGATGATTTCCACATAGAACTAAGTTGTAAGGACAGTATGTTTCATGATGCAAGCATGCATTTCTTCTTGTACATAAGATCTTTATTACTAGCAGTGACTGGATGGAGGATTTACGCATATAAATGTCAACATCTTTTGCAACAAAAAAAATGTCCATTAGATGGTCATGTTATGACCATGGTCCTGTTAAGTTGCTTTCAGCATAGAACTAAATTGATTAGCCAAACTAGCCTAAGTTGCACTCTAATTTTTTGTTGGAGGGAATTGTTTTTGCTTTGATTCATTTTCTCCTTTTTACCAATTAAGTTGTCTTTCCCCCTAGTTAAGTTGATTTCAGCATAGACTAAGTTGATTACCGAGATTAGCCTAAGTTGTATTCTAATTTTTTGCCGAGGGAATTGTTTTGCTTTGATTCACTGTCCCTTTTTCCTACTTACGTTGTATTGTCATCATAGTTAAGTTGCTTTTAGCATAGAACTAAGTTAATTAGCCATATTAGCCTAAGTTGCATTCTAATTTTTTACCGAGGGGTTGTATTGTCACTGTAGTTAAGTTGATTTCAACATAGAACTAAGTTGATTAGCCAGATTAGCCTAAGTTGCATTTTTTTTTGTGTGTGTGTGTATCGGAGGGAGGAGGAATTGTTTTGCTTTGAATTAGTGTCCAGCTTTCCCAACTAAGTTGTCTTGTCACCGTAGTTAAGTTGCTTTGGGAGAGGGGCTAGACTTTTTGTTATGTACTCATATGACCGGGGCTACCATTCTATTATCTTACCAATATTAAGTCACTTAGAGTTCCTTATCAAGTGTTATATCTTGGCTACGTGCCATGGCTAGCCAACTTTTTGAGGCTTTTAAGTTGCTTAGCAAATTTAATTAAGCTTCTTGTTTTTCATTATTAAGTTGTTGCACGTTTGATGGTAAGTTCCATGCCCCAGTGCTTTACGGTCGAGGAAAGTGGCACTGCCGTGCCACTTTACTTGCTAGGATTTAAGATCACCCTATAGTTTTCTAGAGTGATCAAAGTACATAAGCGTTGTTCGTTGTATATTCAAGTGGGACAGACATGGGATGGCCGCTACCCCGCCTAACCTAACTCACCGGGATTAATGGGAGACTAGATGGCGGGACAACGGGACCCACCTAGCCTGCAAATTGCATGGACGTGTGAGAACGGCGAGGGAAGCTGGAACCATGGTTGATGCAAGTAATTATTACTACCGTGATGCGCCCTAAAATGCTATAAGTGGTACAAACGAGCGTGGCTGCATATCCCAACGGCGCAAGGTGGGCTTTGCAAAAAGGAATTAAGTGGGCAGCGGTGGTGGAACATCTAACGGGGTAGATGACACACCCATCCCACTTGAATCTTTATTGTTCTTTGTGTGTTTGAAGGCACCTAGGTTTGTGGCTTTAACTAAGCTGTAGTTACCTGATTACCTAGTTGCTTTGCGAGTATAGTTAAGTTGTTGTTTTGGTTCCACTATGTTGCTTCTGAGACTGTAGTAGGTTTAGGATAACCACTACTTCTAGGGGGATTTGTGTATTGTTGCATGTTCCTGGGTTGTCGATCTAACTAAGTCGTCAAACTCATATCACCTAGTCGCTTTTTAGGTGCTGGTAAGTTGCAGCTTGTCATGCCCTTAATTGTGGTTACCAGATTATCTAGTTGCTTTTTGAGTGCAGCTAAGTTGCTGTTTGGTTCCATTATGTTGTTGAGACTATTGTAGGTTTAGGATCACCTAATTGCTATCTAGGTGCAGGTAAGTTGCAGTTTGTCATGCAATAAGTTGTGGCTACCAGATTACCTAGTTGCTTTTCAGATGCAGGTATCTTGGTGTTTTGGTTCCACTTTTGTTGATGTTGAAGTTGTTGCTGGTTCGATCACGCATGTTGTTTCTAGGGTTATTCATTCATTATTTGCACTCTTCGTTGGGTTGTGGATCTAACTAAGTTGTAGATTTTCATATCACCTACTCACTTTTCGGGTGCAGAAAAGTTGCAATTTATCATGTTCTGATTGCTCTTGGTGTTTTATCTCTGCAAGATTTGCTGGAGCTTGCTGACAGTGGAATACTAAATTGTACCTTGGATACATTTAAGTTGCTGGACCAGCTACTTTTCAGGTTTGTTAAGTTTGTCTAGATTCGGATGTATCTAGACGCATTTTTGTGTATAGATATATCTAAATCTAGACAAACTCAAGTCAGTTATTTCTGGACGGAGGGAGTACAAGTTTTGGGGTCCCAATTTCTGCCATACTTTCAAACTTGGGCTCTTCTCAAGAATATTCTGCTACTTGTGCCTACTTGCAACTCGGATTTTACGTAGCTGTGTTTTTGCATCATCTTAGTTGAAACTGGGATTTTTCTCTAGCTAGTTCTTGCATGATTTTCTTGTTGTACTTCATGGAATCCACAACACATCAACTGAATCTTGACCTCGATGGGACTTTTTACATGGAGACGGTGTTAAAGGAAAAGGAGATGCAATTACCTTTCATTCTCTTATGGGAAGGAGCAAGATGTTTTATGCCGTTGATTGAGAAACTGGAGGTCTGCCTTGGTTGTGTATGGAAATCTGGAGGAAGAAAGCTAGACTTTGTTTTTGCCCCATGCGTGTATCGTGTTTGGTCTCGGGGTGGGGCAGAAGGAGGATGGGGTTAGCTATTTCGTGCACGAGGAGAGCTAGGTTGTCGCGTGCGTGCTGTATTTCCCGGAAAAGTTGTCGGCTCGTGGGTGGGATCTTACCTTTTTTAAACCGAGGGCTGGTTTGGACTAACGAGCCACCGGGGGCTCGCTAGACGCTTCCAAGCTGAAACGGAAGGAGTACATGCTTACGGTGGCCTGCAATTTAGCCGGTGGTAGCCTGCGCTCCCCCTATTAGCTTTGTTCCTTACTGTTCACCAGCACCTCTCGAAGCCAACAGACTTCTTTTTTTTGGGCCCATGGCGTCTCGTGATGATCCCCGATGACCCGGACATGGCGTATCGCCGGCGCTTGCGCCACTGATCTTCTTCTCTCCTTGCCACGATAGCCTCCCCACCCTGGCTGCCCTGTACGTGAGTACGTGTAGCTATGCTAAAGTGGTGGTGGAGGGATCCGTGGAGATCAAGGAGGGTGGAGGTCGGTGTGAGCGTATTCGCCAGTACGCCTCATCCCCGACGAGGTGCGCCGGATCACCGACGAGGATGGGACTCGGACTTAGAGTGCAGAAACTATGTTTGAATCAGAGGAATGCCCCACCCTGCAGCGACACGCCATCTCCTATGCGTATAAACCATGGATGCGTGACACCTGTCGCAATCCATGGCGCTGAGGGAAGGGTGGTGACGGGCAATAATGCTAGACCTACGGGCAAACTCTTGCGGGATTTTGTTACGCACGCAGGTGGAGTGAATTAATTGGAGCAAAGGAGTGCGGCAGTTCCGAACAAATCTCCCACGGCCGCTGTACGATTGGCACGTTAGCTCGTAAGCATTTGCCCGTATGTTTTTGCCCGTAAGTGTAGCATTGTTGGGTGACGGGTGCTGGGAATACGCCTCCACCCAGCATATCCACGGGATCTGGAGAGATTGCGCGACACAAGGATTTGTTCGAGACTTGTTTGTTCAAGCATGAAGACTGCCACCGTGTGAGAGGAGATCGACTGCCGATTCCAAGGAAATTCAGTTTCTCCAAAGATTGGTGGGGAGCAAAGAAGGGGAGAGCGACCTTTGTGGAGGTAGTAAGGATGGCAGGCGCTAGTCGCGGAGGAGGGAGGTATGGCTCTGGTCCTCGTGGTCGAGGATTCGGCAATGGTGGCCATTCTGGGAAACCTCCCCCACTGCGCCATTGGTTTCATCAGCCTAGATTGCGTGTGGAATCTTGCATGTACCCAATGATGCAACCTGGGATGTTCAAATTCCCTATGGGACATTGGCCTCCATATTTTCCGCAGCAAGCGTTGATGCAGAATCAGATGTTAAAAGGATTGGCCAGCACTAGTCAGTTCAGTCAGAAGGCAATGCAGGGTAACTAGCAGGACAAGCAGCACATGTGCTCGAGCTGAGTCGCAGCAACCGGTAGCTGGTACCAAGGAGAAAAATAAAAAATCAGAAAGGTTATGCTAGTCAAGGGGGTGATGGGGGTCTGATTGCTCAAACCTTAAGAGGAGGTTCTGGTAGTTTAGGGCCTGGACCTGCCTTATATCCTAAGTACAAGAATGTTATTTGTTTTAATTGTGGTGAACATGGGAATTGTGTGGGATTATGTGCCAGGCAGAAATGTTGCTTCATATCTGACAGGCCTGGACACCATATGGGTTCCTGCTCAGCATGGTATTTGGGGGAGTGCTAACCCAGGTCTAAGTTTCTTTCATGTAGATGTGGAAGGAGCTTCTGCAGTTAAATATGGACAATGTGGGAATTGTTATGGTCAATGAAGGAGAGTTGGATGAAAAGGAACTTGAGCAGAGTTTCAATGAGATGTGGAAAGTTAACTGGTTTTGGCAAATTAGGTAGTTGTCAGCTAAGAAGTTCCTGGTGAGGTTTCCCCTTCTAAGAAAAATAAAGATCTTGTGGAGTACCCATCCATTAACCTGAAGAAAAAAAGGAGTTAATGTGTCCTTTGAGAATTGGAATGGGGAAGCTGAACCTTTTGAGGAATTCCAAGAGGTATGGGTCAAAATGGAAGGCATGCCACCACAGTGGTTGTCATGGAAGGTTATATGCCAGGTTTCATCTGCATCGGGGGTGCTGATCAATGTGGATTGGCATGAGATCTTTAAAACCTTCTACAAGAATATAAGAGTGAGAGTCTCTGTTAGGGATTTCAATAAAATTCTTGCAAACAAGCTATTTGAGATGGAACAAGGATTCTATCTGGTTTATTTCTCTGTGGAGGAAAATGAAGATGGTGTGGATAAAACTGGTGGAGATGATCACAATCTCCTGGTTGAAAACAGTGGACATAAAAACAGTGAGGAAGAGGGGCTTGTTGATGATTTCCAGGATCAAATGCTGAAAGAGAAGAACACTGGAAATTGTTTGATGTATGCTGAAACTTCACACAGAACCCTTCACACAGAACTTAGCTCTGCTAGACAGTTGGAATCAAGAGTAATGGGAAAAATTGGAGGGAGTAAACGAGACAGTGATATGACTGTCCCTATGCTAACCTACAGGGGCCCTGAGGAAAACATAGGAGAGCACTTCCTGAGCGGGCTGGAGGAGGCTGCAAAAGAAGTTATGATGGATGGTGGAAAAGATGATAATCTAACAACTCAGATACAGGTGGGTGAAAAAATACCAAAGTGCAGAAGGATAAATGGAAAAAGACTCAGTGGGGTCCCGTGGTGGTACCTAGAATGAGCAACAGAATTGTGAGAGATGGAAAAACTACTATTGAGAGAGCTCATGATCATAAAAATCCAAGAATTCGGAGGCCCCTAAAGGTAAAACTAACATGTTTGTCCCCAGTAACTTAGATGTTATTACTGAGAGTGTGTATGATGAAGGCTTGGCCAATTATGGCAGACAAGAGTTTGGGTCTAAAGGCCACATTAGTGACTCCCAGACAATAGAAAAAACTTGGATTGAGGTCTCTTCCAAGAGGAAAAATAGGAACAAATTAAACTTTGATCATGGTAGTTGCTCTAATATGGAATCCTAGAGAGCTTAATAGGCCTGATAAACTTTTTAGACTACATGATCTCATTAGAGAGATATAGCCTGATATTATTAGTTTCTCTAAGTCTAATAAAAATGATTTTACTCCTTCTCAGCTCAGGCAGGCAGCTAGACCCTTATGATACATATATCTGGGATTGGTTACCTGCCATATAAACTGCTAGTGGTATTTTGGTACGAATCAATAGAGATATGTTTGAAGTTATATCTTGGAACATACATGCTTTTACTATTTCTGTTTTGATTAAGAACAAGAAAGATGCAGTGGTCTGGAGATTTATATCTATGTATGGGTCCTCATATGAGGCTCACAAACTTGAGTTCATCAATGAACTCCATAACGTGTATTCAGCTTGGAATGGACCTACATTAGTAGGGGAGATTTCAATTTGATTAGAGAGAGTGGGAAAAATATTGGTAATATTAATCAGCACTGGGCTAATCTATTTAATTACTGGATCAATACATATGGTTTAATGGAAATTAAAAATATAGGTAGAAAATTCACTTGGGCCAAGAACCAGTATAATTTGGTTATGGCTTTGCTGGATAGAGTCTTTGTGTCTACCTGCTAGGATGCTTTATTCCCGAATAGTAATGTTTAAGCTAGACTTAGGGTGGGAAGCGACCATACTCCTCTAATTGTTGACACTTGGGCTCTATCTGTCCCTAGAATGAAACAATTTAGATTTGAGAAAATGATGGCTCCAAGTGGATGGTTTTGACCAAATAGGTGGTAAGTGTTGGAATGCTCCTTGTGGGAGTAACAAAGCAATTGATAGATGGGAGGTTAAGATGATGAATCTCAAGAAAAGTTTAAAAGGTTGGAATGCTAATATTGAGTCTAACCTGAATAAGTTAAAACAGAAGTTGGTAGCTGAATATGGCATGCTTGATATTCTTGCCGAATCCCAACCCCTTTCTCCTGTCTATAAGATGAGGATGAAAAGTATATCATCTGAATTGATTGAGATATGGAAGAAGTAGGAAATAAAGGCTAGACAGAGATCAAGAGAAGCATACATTTTAGAAGGAGATCATAAAACTTCCTTTTTTCATTCTATAGCTAACAAGAGAAGAAGGACGAAGCATATTGAATACTTGGAGGGCCCTGATGGGGTAATGGAGGACACAAAATGTATGCTTAATATTGAAGTTTCCTACTATAAAGATTTGTTTGTTTATGAGGACAAGCTTAATGTTGAGTTGGTAGATGACTTATGGGATTTAGATGATAAAGTTATTGAGGAGCAAAAAAAATCCTTGATGCTGATTTTTCTAAACAAGAGGTTAAACAGGATGTGTTTGGTTCTTATGTTGAAGGGGCTGCTGGCCCTGATGGCTTTCCTTTTTTTGTTTTTTCAACATTTCTGGGATGTTAAAAATGATCTGGTGGCTTTGGTAAATGATTGGAATAAAGGGGATTGGATTTGTTTAGATTAGAATTTTCTCTTTTAACCTTAATTCCTAAAGAGGCTGATGTTGTAACTATACAGAAGTTCAGACCTATTGCACTTACCAACTGTAGTTTTAAGATATTCTCTAAATGTGCCACGAATAGGCTTGGTATAGTGAGTGAAGCACTTATTTCACCTCATCAAACATCCTTCATAAAAGGCAGATATATCTTGGAGACTGTTGTCTCTGCTCATGAAATTATTCATGATGTTGTAAAGAAGAAACAATCTGGTTTTATATTTAAATTGGACTATAAGAAAGCCTATGATAGGGTAAACAGAGAATTTCTTCTAAAAATGCTGAGTGGGAGGGGCTTAGCCCTAAGTGGCTTAGGATCCTTAGATATCTCTTAGATTTTGGGTTTGTTGGAGTTAGGATTAATGATGTGAATAGTGACTTTTTTGTCTCTGACCGTGGTGTTAGACAAGGGAACCCTATATCCCCTCTTTTTTTAATTACATGGCTGATGTATTCACAAAGATGCTTACTAAAGCTGCTGATCTAGGACAAATTTCTGGCCTCATGAAAAGTTTTAATCAAACTGGGATTGTTAGTATGCAGTATGCTGACGATACCCTACTGTTCCTGGACAATAACCTAGCAACTGCTAGTAATTTGAAGTGGTTGTTGTCTTGCTTTGAGCAAATGTCAGGCATGCGCATCAGTTTTCACAAATGTGAACTTATTCCTATTAATGTGGAAGAGAATGTTGCTTAGGACTTTTCCCAGCTAACCTTTAGGTTGGGGAATTTTTCTCTTAAATACCTTGGGGTCCCTTTACATTATGCTAAACTTAAAAAGGAAGATCTACAGCCTATTGTGGATAAAATTTTAAAGAAAGCTGCTAGATGGAGAGGGAGGCTTTTGACCCATGCTGCTAAGTTAGAATTGGTTTGGAGTGTTTTAGCTAGTATCCCTCTATATTTGTTAAGTGTTATTAAGTTTCCTAAATGGGCAATAACCCTGATTAACTCCCAAATGGCACGCTGTCTTTGGGATGATTATGAGGGACATCATAAGTATCACTTAGCCAACTGGGGTTTAGTGGCTCAGAAGAAGGAGTATGGTGGTTTGGGTATTCCTGACTTGGCCACTATGATAGGTGTATTTTGGCTTCTTGGATTCAGAGATACCATCTGGATGAAAATAAAATGTGGAAATAAATTAAATTATTGATCACAAGTATGATGTTTCACACCCTAATTTATTTTCATTTTCTGATGCTGGGGCCTCTCCCTTCTAGAAGGGAGTCTTACAGGCTGCTAAAGCTGCTTGGTGGGGATATACTTTCTGGATATACACACTATGACTCACTGACTAGGGTGGCCCAGTTCGGGTTAGAGATATGCTTCACGGGCGGCCCAGTCAGGGAGAGAAGTTGGAAGCCCATCCGGCTACAGGGAGACCTAGAAGACTTACCGACTTAGGCATGTAGTGTTACTTGTAGTCCAAGATATACTCTATTATCGACTCTGTATCGTAGCCGGATAGGACTCTCCTTTAACCCTAGGACTAGACGACTATATAAGACGGCCTAGGGATAGGACTTTAGGGCAACAGTCAATCGACAATCAGAACCTCAACTCGCCCAGGCAAAACCTCTCTTGTAATATGTACTTCCGGCTCTGACGTATTACTGGATTGCTAGCAGGAGTAGGATCCATCCACTGCAGGCGGATTCGAACCTGGGTACGTTTGTGTGTTCACCGTCCTGGAAAACCATACGATTCACACCCCACACTTTCCAACGTCCCGAGGAACCCCTCATGGCATACTTGTCTTCAATCTAACGACAGTTGGCACCCCTCGTGGGGAAGGTGACTTTCGGAGAAGTGTTCCAGGCAGAATCGGCGAGACCATCACCATTGGTTGAGTTCTCTATGCCAGCGACGTCCCTCTTGTCCTCAGTGAGACTTGGATTCTGGCGAGGGATACCGTGACCAGTTGCACAATCATATCTTTTGGCGAGATCGATCTGTACCTAGGTTTCACTGAACCTTCGCAACCCACCCCAGTGGTGATCATAGAGGCAGAAGAAACTTATGGACCAGCTTTGTCCATGGAGGCGGCAGCGTTTTAGATCTCAAAAAACCCTAATCCCACCCATCCCGCACTTGAAGCGGAGATCGTGGAGAAGATCAGATCTTAAGAAGATCTCCCTCGGGAGGTTGAATCTCAAGAAGATCAAAGTAGCAACATCTCTAGATCCATCTCTGCCAATGCTGGAGAAGGACAATCGCTTCTGAGGCACATTGTAAGGCAGATGATGCTGCGCAGTAATGCTAGTATGGATACTATCCTCCAAACCATCAAGAGCTTCGAGAAATCCAATAAAGAGAGCCACAATTACCTCAGAGCGCACACATCGCTCTTCGTCGGGTACGTTGGATCCGGATTTGCCGATGCTGGCGACGACAATGACTTGGTGCTTGACGCAATCGAAACAAACGCTGACATACCGACTTCCCTGAGGATTCCATGACATCGGCAGAATTCCTGGCGTTTTAAGCAGAAATTGAAGAGGAGATCAACTCCAAGGCTATAGAAGAAGGAGAAGCTATGGATCAAAGCTCCTACAATAGTATGGATGAAAGATCCAATGAAAACTCTCCCAAACCGCAAGATGATATAGATCTCGGAGAAAATCCCTATGTCCAGATGTCCAAGAGTACTGATAGAAGCTTGACTCCAGGAATTGGACCCAAAGCCGTTTTTGCTACGGGTGCCAAAAAAGGCTAACAAGGCAAAGAACAAGAAGAAAACTCCGGCCAAGGATCCTCCGGCTGAGGAGGTAATCGCCAAAGAATATGAGGAGGATTCAGATGGTGGTCTGATCCCCGAAGAACCAAAAAATACTCCATTGGATGGACACGTGGTTACCCCTGGTGCCCGTAAAATTCTCGGAGATGTGCTCACAACATCGACCCCAGCGACCACGAATCTCACACTGGCGGAATTGGAGGAAAGGGCCTAAGCCCTAGAGGCGCATTGCCAAGTACTCCTTGATGAAGCTACTCATCTCCTCGAGGAGAAACAATGCATTGCAGAAGCAGAGCAGTATAACTCCCTGTAACATCAGAATACCCGGAACGACCCGGAGCTGGCCAACAGAAATCCGGAATTTCGCAAGACCCTCTTCGAGGGAAACAAAACAAATATAGTTGTGGGATAGCCTTGGATTGATAGCAAGGGAATCCAGGTGTATAACATGTCAGTAGAAAATATAGCTGTGGCCCGAGAAATCCTAGCAAATAATCCAACTCCAAAGCAGGTTCGGATGAGTGTAGCACTACTCAACAAGGGCCTGGGGCATCAAAAGGCCTCCACGTCCTTCATAGGAATACTGGTCTCCAAATCCAACCAATGTCGCATGGACATGGCTAGGCAAATTAATACAAGGCTCCACAGGAAACCAGATCGGAATCACCGACCCGACCCTTGGGACGATACTTATTCAAGAACCGGATCTTCAGGATGGCACAGAGCAACACGTGGTTGGAGCAATGTTGCTCCAGCTACAGAGCGAGATGCCGTAGAAGCCCTAGTTAGATAGAAACCTCTCTGGCGGCAGTCGGATCACGACAAGGAAGAAGATGAGAAACGACATCGGGAGCAGGACCACCAATGAATGCCCCCTCCTAGACACACAAGCCATCAGACTGAGCCTCTTCCTAACGAGGGGAATGACGGACGAAGGAACGACGAACATCACAACGGATCAAGCCGGCATGGAGGACGTCATCACGAAACCCTGGATGGAGGATGGCGATCAGCCGAAAATAACCCACCCATACCACCCTCTCCACCAAGCAGCGCCAATAGCGTCTCTCAAGGAGGCCAAGGAGGACGCCGAGGTGGAGGAGGTGGTGGAGGAAGTAGAGATCTGGCTCCATGGCATTGTAGCCACAAAGAACATCCAAGACGTTGCTTTCTGCCACGAAGTTACGGTAGGCACCGGATCAACTCAAACATAGAGGCGCAACACTACGAGTCAGACAACATATACGTGGGTCCAAAGTGCCTTGGTCCACGGATCTGACAAACAAATTTCACAGAGGGATTTGCTATCTCAAGACACATTCAACCCTATGATGGTGTGCTCGGCCAGACACCTGTCTCCAGGATTTCTTCCAGGCCTGCTACATCACCAAAGGAGGAAACAACTTGGTCGTAGTCTAATATCTCCCACTGATGCTACAGAAGACGGCTCGATCATGGCTCAATGAACCCCGAAAAACACAATTCACAACTGGTATGACATGCAAAGTGCGTTCTTTTGATATTTCGAAGGCACATACAGGAGGCCATGCATGGTCGGAGATCTGCAACATTGCACTCAGAAAGCCAGAGAAACTTGTCGGGACTACCTCGGACCATGGATCAACATGAAGAACTCTTGTGAGGGTGTAAATGACCAAACTATGATCGAAGCCTTCATCACGGGACTCCCAATTGGATTACTGCGTCATCGCCTGAAGTGCGACAAAGTTACTGATCTAGGAGATATGATAGAGATGGCAAGCAAATATGCAGATACCGACAATGATTCAGAGGGACTGTTGAACGCCCTGGACATACCATAGTCGTCAAAAACAACCGAAGCAGCAACAGACCTAGAACCACAAGAATACTTCGGAAGAGAAACCCAATTCGTAAACTGCAACTGTTAATGCAACTTTCGGATCACAAGGACGAGGAGGGCACGGAGGCGGCTGGGGACGAGGCCATGGAACTTCCCGTGTCCAAAGTAGAGTAGACCAGCAACCTGGTAAAACCCGGATGGCAACGAGGGATCTTCCCATACAAATGATGAGTGCCGTTTCAATGACGACATCAAGAAAGATGAATCCGCTGGCTACAGAGCCACACGATGACAAGGAAAGAAAAAATTCGAAAAGGATAAGGAGTCCAAGGAAAATTCCGACATGGAGGAGGCTGATACGTCAAATCCCAAGACATAGGGGAAGAAGACTTTCCCAACCAAGAAAGTCACCTACGTCTGCTTCCTCAAATCCCAAATTGCTAAGGTAAAAAAGACAGTGATGCATGAGCTCAACACAACTGTTCCGGCCGTCCCCCGGTTTTTGGAATGGTTGGAAGTAACTGTGGAGCCCCCGGCTTAATCTTCCGAGGATCCCTGTTATGCATACACCACGATCCCATGATCAGTCAGTCGTGGCACATAACCGAGAGGTATGAAAGTAAACATCCATTTCTTAAGCGAATACAAGTCATATCTCAATTGCCATTATGGCTACATAGATCATCATGAGCGGAAGTTATCAAGCGTCGAGCCCGAGCCATGCCTTAACCTACAGGCAGCTGACTAGGAGAACATATGAGCTCGCATAGTCGTCAACATTACCTCCTTTTCAATACCTGACCAAGTTAATAGCTAGGGACAATGTCAGTGAGTACTTTGAATGTACACGCAGACCACCTTAAGAGAATAATAATACAAGAGGATATGCAATATGGCTGTGGTAGTAGGAGGGCTCCAAGAGAGGTTCTTTTCTCAAATAGTTTCCCTTGTAGATATAGCATCTACATATCTTTGTTGAAAAACTTTTGTAAAACATTTTGGAAACCATTTTGAAGAGTTTTGGAAATCACTAGGATTGGGTCACCCCTTTTGTGTCTTCCTTCCGGTCATCTCATGACCAAACTCCTTTCTTTCCTTTCCGACCATCCCATGGTCAAATCATTTCCAAAGCCTTTGCTTTTCCCAAGTCCTTTTTGAAATCAAAACCAACACCGCTCTACAGTAGTTTGTCCAACCGTCCATAACCACGAACATGGCTATTCGAATAGATTTACACTCTGCAAAGGTTGTACACTTTACCCACAAGATTCGATACATCCACCGCGGTTCACCACGAATCTTCATACACTAGTATGAGGGGTTTGGATAATCAAACATAACCCTCGGAAGGTCCACTCCTACACGGGCCCTACCCTATGAGTTGTTCCCCTCAAGACGGGGACGTCTAGATCCACGGACCAACTGGAGCACCCCATTCAGACCTGGAGAGGGCACTTTCAATGTAGGGCTCATAGTTTCTCCCGGTCACTCGCGTGGGTGATCCTGCTTGCTCCAAGTGACTATCTAATAGTTGACCCTTTTTGTAAAGGCAAGCCTGGATTTTGAGGGAGATGATCCCATATACGCAGTAGTGAGAATTCCCATATCAGAGTGAACTACTTTGAGTTAAGCCCCGTCCCATTCCGGGGTAATGTGGTTGCACATATGAGTTGTTATAGCTAAGCTGCAAAGAACCGGGTGCGTTTTCTTAAACATTTTCTCTTCCTCCTTTCCAGGATCATTTGTAAAACCAAAACATTTTTATTTCTTAAATCTCTCTTGGTAGGTCAAACCTCACCAAGGTTTTTGTAAACCTTTTTCTGGGGTCTTCCCATCCTATAGTTTTGCTTAGCTAAAGCGGGGTCTCCAAGGGTATGATATTATACACCACTTGCAAAACTAGGGAAAAGTAGGTGACATGGGCATACCTTACAGGTACTCGATTTTGGCATATACGGTCCAGTCTAGTAGAAGCCCGCGACATTACCAGGGCCCAATAAAAGATTCGGGTGACCAAAGGAGACTCTGACTGCTTGCAGCACACGACGAGCTCAAGATAAAAAGTTTAAAGGGAAAACCCTAACTTGTAACCGACTTAACCTGCTATCTCGAGACCTATCCTATCTATATAAAGGCTAGGAGGGGCGGCGAGGAGGACAATCACAACCCTTGTTTCCACACCATCGCCAGATTGCAACCCTTGTTTCCACACCATCGCCAGATTGCATCTGCACACCCCTGTAACTTTCGACTCCCTCAATAATTCGAAGAGAAGACAAGCAGGAGTAGGGTCCTCTACGAGGCCTGAACCTGGGTAAACCTTGCGTCCCTATGTGGTTGTTTGCTAGCCGATCGATGCTTCCAGCGCTCCCCACTTCCTCGAACCTAAGTCCATCTGCGATGGGCATTGATGAGTTAAACCCTCATCAATTGGCACCGTCTATGGGAATCAGGAGTGTTGATGTGGCGGCTTCCTCGGCCCCATCAACTATGATCTACAACTCTGCAAAAGTGGAGATTCTCCTCCTCTTCGGTGCCTTTGACTTCACCATGCACACGCCAGCCACTCGCCTGAATTTCGAGTCCGTGGGCGATGGGATCGGCCTGGCGATCGGGAGCTTATGCTTCCAAGTTGTTCAACTGGGCACACTTCACCTCCCTGACCAGCCAAAGGTTCCCGCAATTGCTCCAGCATCATGGTTTCCACCGCCGATCGACACTCTGAGCAAACTCAATGCCCCGACAGCAGTCGGGAATACGGATAGCAACAGTAGTCGCGAATCTGATATGGGCAGTCTGGCCACAGAGGATGGAGCCTACGGCTAGGGATATGAAAGTTGCGGAACCAATAGCTTCCCCAAACACTACATGAGAGAACGGCGACACTCAGGATAACACCGGTACCGACGATGGTATCCCAGTTGCAAAAGGTGATCCCCCCAACAGAGCACCCACCAACAACGGGATGGAAGGCCTTCCGCATCTCACTACGAATGAACATACCCAAGAGCGCGTGTTGATCAAGCTCAATGACGCCGAGTGGGCTCGCTGTCCAGAAGCCCTGCGGGGTAATCCCCTACCACCAAACTCATCGCAAGATATGCTGATGGGTTACCATTACCTACTCAAGGAAGAATTCAAGCGCCAGCAATAAGTAATCGCCCATCTTGATGCGTGCAGGAGGGTGACGGACGAATCGAGGCTTCGACGAGCTCAACTCTCTTCCATGGGAGGATCCTCCTCCAAGGGTAACGATCATATAACTGCCAAGAGACGTTCTCGACTGGACCACCTCACTGATAAGGAGCGAGAAGAGGCCACGGGAGTCCATCCATGATGGTGGACACGCAGGGCAATGTGCTCCCGAAGACACCGCAGGAAGCGGTGACAACGGCCACTACGTACCTCCTCAACAACCAGCCACTGGCTAGGGACCCACGGGCCGCCATGCACCGATCTACAATCACGGGCCTGGGGCTAGTCGAAGCTGCCCTCATCAAGGATCTAGCACCGGAGCCGAAGAAAAACAAGGCTCTGGCCAAACGCTACTCCTCACCCTCCTCCAGCGATGACAGTCATGACTTCTCATGACGACGCTTCTCACGGCGGCACGACTACGACGTTGTGCATGATGAAATCACACAGCACAAGGTCGACAAGATGCGCACGAGGCGTGCCTGTTCGACTGACTCGGAAGATGACGGGATAGAGCTCTGCGGCGCCAGCTGCTTTAGTAGAGTCATCTAGCAGAAGCAAATGCCAAAGGGGTTCAAACTCCCATCGGGGAACCCGAAATTCGACGGCCTGCAGAACCCGAAGATCTGGCTGGAGGATCACATTTCCTCCGTCAGGCTCCATGGCGGAACCACGAGCACAGCAATGCAATGCCTCCAGCTACAACTGCCAGGTGCAGCTCATGCGTGGCTCAGCAACCTCCCGCGCGGATCGATTCGTAGTTGGGATGAGCTGGTCTACAACTTTGTGCGAAACTTCAAGGGCACGTAGAAAAGACCCGCATCAATCGAAGAACTAAGAGGCTGCTACTAGAAGACTGGCGAGTCGCTACGCGCGTAGATCCAGAGATGGTCCATCATCAAAAACTCTGCAGAAGACATCTTCGAGGATCGTGCAATTGACGCGTTCAATAGCGGCATGCGCCGCAGAGAGCTTAGAGAGGTGCTGGGCCACTTGAAGCCCAAAACAATCGACCACCTGATGGATATCGTGAACAGGTGGGCCGCTGGAGAGGACTAGGTGAAAAACCATGTCCACTCCGATGACGACGACGACCTCGAGCGTGAACGCGATCACCGAGGAAAACGTCGAATGCGCGGCTATGAGGACCGCGAGGAGGTCGACATAGTCATGGCTGGCTACATCGACAAACGCGACGACAACAATCGCAACAGCATATACCGCACCGGTGGATACCGCGACAGTGGAAAAAACACACAAGTGTGGCAACACCGCACTCGCGACGAGGCACCTGGGACATCTATCCAGGACAAACTGTTTGGACCGTGCAACGTACACTTCTACATAGACAAGCACGACGGCAAGGAAAAATCCAGTCACCTTCTAAAGTATTGCTGCGAGTTCCTCATGCTCCACGAAGTCCTGGCCTAGATGAATCGCGACGCGATAAACCAGGGCTATGGAGCTGCCCCAGGCGCTGTGGCTCATGGAGCACCACCACCACCACCGCCCGGGCCACCTCCACCTACGGCTGCACCAATCCAGAACCATGGAGGCGAGTCATACCCGTGAGCACTGGGAAACATGGGGATGATCCAAAAAGGATGCCCCTCAAATCGAGTGAAAAAGTCAATGACTCGTCAAGTCAATCTGGCGATGAACTCTCCGCCCTCCACCACTGAGTACCTCGGTGGAAGCGAGTCCTGCAACACCTTCGACAAGCGCGATCATCCGCGCCAAGTACCTCGCCCAAACCATTGTCCCCTAGTGCTCGAGGCACATATTGGAGGCTTCGAGATGAGTCACATCTTCATGGACGGCAGAAGCGGCATTAACCTCATGTTCGTAAGTACCTTGCGCACAATGCGAATTCCTCTATCATGCCTGGAAGCTTCAGACACAACTTTCCACGGAATCGTCCCAAGGAAGGGCATATACCCCCTGGGCAAAATCAGCCTCGACGTCATCTTCGGAATGCTGGCAAATTTTCAAAGAGAGCGCATCAAATTCAAAGTTGTCGACTAGCCCTAACAATACCACTGCATCCTCGGACGTGTCGCGTTCGCGAGGTTCATGGCGGTACCGCACTACGCCTGCCTGCAGATGAAGATGCCGGGCCCAAACGGCATTATCATAGTCAATGGAAGCTTCGAGAGGTCCGACAACCTCTATAGGGAATTCAACAGAATCTCCTAGTCGTTCGGCATGCAAGAGGAACTGGCAAGGTTGAAGGAATTGACAAACAACAGTCTACCTCCTCTGAGCAAGCCAAGCTCACTCGACAAATCCTTTGACACGTTGGTCCGCACCAAGCCGGTCTAGGTCCACCAAACGGACCTGAAAATGACGTCCCTCATCGCCAACAACTTGAGTCCCGCATAGGAACTCGCGCTCGTCGAATTCCTCCGTGAGCGCTGGGAAATCTTTGCCTGGTGTCCAGCGGACATGCCAGGAGTTCCCAGGGAATACGCCGAGCACTCACTCAACGTGAATCCTAAAGCAAGGCTAGTCAAACAAACAATACGGCGACTATCTGAACCAAGGGAAAAAGTGGTCGGTATGGAAGTCAATAGACTCGTCGACGCTAATTTCATACGCGAGATCAAGGAAAGCACTTGGGTAGCAAATACCATGCTCGTTTCTAAAAAAGACACGGATATCCTACAGATGTGCGTGGACTTCACCTCTTTGAACAAGCACTGCTCAAAGGACCACTTCCCGTTGCCACAGATTGATCAAATAATTGACTCCACCTCGGGATGTGAGCGCATCTGCTTCCTCGACGCCTACTCAGGCTATCACCAGATTCAAATGAAGGAGGAGGACCAGGAGGGAACGGTGTTCATCACGCCCTTTACTGGCTTCTGCTACACAACGATGCCCTTCGGGCTGAAAAACGCAGGAGCCACCTACCAGCGATGTATGCAGGCCTGCCTCAAGAACCAACTTGGTTGCAACATCCAAGTCTACGTCGATGACATCGTCGTCAAAACAAAGGAGGAAGCCTCGTTACTCGATGATCTCTGTGAGACTTTCGATAACCTCGACCGCTATCGTATCAAGCTGAATGCGGACAAATGCGCCTTCCGCGTACCATTTGGGCAATTGCTCAGGTGCCTCATCTCGGTGAGTGGGATTGAGGCCAACCCAAAGAAAATAAAAGCCATAATGGCTATGGAGAAGCCGAAGAACGTAAAAGGCATCCAACAGCTGGTTGGGCGAATCACGGCGCTCAGTCGATTCATCAGTCGGATGGGTGAAAAGGCACTGCCTTTCTACCAACTTCTCCGCAAGGCTGACAAATTCGAGTGGACAGACGAAGCACAAGAAGCATTCGAAGACCTCAAGCGTCTACTGTCCACCTCGCCGGTGTTGGTAACACCTCGCGAAAAGGATCCGCTTTTGGTGTACATCTCCGCCACCAACCAGGTGGTTAGCACTGTGCTCGTAGTGGAGCGAGCCAAACAAAATAAAGTCCACGGGGTGCAACGCCCATTCTACTACCTCAACGAGGTGCTCACACCAACAAAACAGCGATACCCGCATTATCAGAAGCTGACATACGACGTCTTCATGACAGCCAGGCGACTGTGTCACTACTTTTAGGAGCACTCAATTATTGTGGTGAACGACGCCTCGCTAGGGCACATACTCACAACCCCGATGCCACCGGATGAGTCGCACTCTGGGGGATAGAACTGTCTCCATGAGACATCACATACGAGAAGCAAGACACGATCAAGTCGCAAGTTCTCCCGGACTTCCTCGTACACTAGATGGAAAACCAGCTCCCCAACAAGCTAGACATGTCCAACCTATGGACAATGCACTTCGATGGGTCCAAGCGCAAGGAGGGAGCTGGTGCGGGCATCATCCTGATGTTGCCACAAGGTGACAAGATGAGGTATGTTCTGCGAATGTAGTTCACCGCCTCCAAAAACGAAGCTGAGTACGAAGCTTTTCTCCACAGGATGCGGATGGCAAAAGCGTGTGGCGCATCGCGACTCGTCATCTACGGTGACTCCAAACTAGTGGTCAACCAAACAATGAACAAGTGCGATGCTCTGAACGACAATATGATCGCCTACAACAACCTTTACAAAGCACTCGAGGGGGACTTTGATCGCTGCGAGCTACGACACGTTGGCCACGAGAGCAACGAAGAAGTAGACATACTCGAAAACATCGGCTCAACTTGTGCCCCAGTGCCACCCGGAGTATTTATAGAGTGCATCTGCGGGCACTCCATCAAGCCCAAGGCTCCAGAGCATAAAACCAGCACGTCAAAGGACTCGGGGGCTGCGCCACCCAACGAGCCAACGACACTCGATGACATGGATCCAGATATAGGACTCGAAGGCCCCATGGAGGTCATGATGATAGAGCCATCCTGGACGTAACCATACATCACGTACTTACTCAGCAAAAGGTTGCCACATGACCCGACAGATGCACGTCAAATAGCACGACGATCCAAGGCCTTAGCCCTTATCAACGGCGAGCTGTACAAATGCATCATCACAGGAGTCCTTCAGCGCTGCGTCTCCAACGGAGATGGAAGAGCCATCCTCCTCGAGATACACGAAGGCACTTGCGGCCACCATGCCGGCAGTCGCGCCCTTGTCGCTAAATCTCTACGAGCTAGATTCTAGTGGCCTACGACAATGCGTGGCGCCAAGGACATCGTCCAACGTTGCAACGCCTTCTAGCGATTAACGGACAGGCCGCACGCACCTGGCGTAGAGCTCAGCCAATACCTGTGGCCTGGCCCTTCGCACAATGGGGACTCGACATGGTCGGAAAGCTCTAGAAGTCTTCACCTAGAGGATATGTCTTCCTCGTCGCAGTCGACAAGTTCACCAAGTGGATTGAGGCCATGCCGATGACAAACCAATCAGGAGCCAACACGTTAAATTCATCGAGTCCATTGTCTTCCAGTTCGGAGTGCCACATAGCATCATCACGGACAACGGAACAAACTTCACCTCGAACGAATTCTAGGGCTTCTGCGAAAAACTGGGAATCGACATCAACTACGCCTCAGTGGGGCACCCCAAGACCAATGGTCAAGTAGAAAAGGTCAATGGTCTCGTCTATGGAGGGATCAAGAAAAGGCTCCTCCGGCCACTCGAAAGAGCTATTGGGTGCTAGCCCGAGGAGCTGCAAGCGGTACTATGGAGCATGCGCACAACTTCAAATAGCGCTGCCGGCTATACTCCGTTCTTCATGGTACACGGCGCCGAGGTGGTACTACCCACAGAGGTACGCTATAAAGCCCCACGGGAAGTAGCATACAGCGAGGCAGAATCAACCCTCGCACTCGAAGACTCCATCGACCTCCTCGATGAAGCACGCGAGATTGTAGCGGAGAGATCCATGATCTACCAGCAAAACCTCCGCAATTACCACAGGGAAGGCTATGCCCCAGATCCTTCGTCGAAGGATACCTGGTCCTACGACTGAAGCAACAAGGGCACCTCAAGCTCGAGTCCCCTTGGGAAGGACCTTATGTGGTTACCGAAGTAATGCCAGGTGGCGCCTACCGCCTTAAAGATCTAGAAAGCAGAGTCGCATACTCCAATACCTATAACGTCGCGCAGCTATGCTGTTTCTATCCTTAGATGTTTTTACTTTACAAATAAGGCTATTCAGCCAGGCTACTTAGTCATACATTGTACCTCATGCTATTCTGCAAATAAATAAAGATAAGTGCCCCCAACTTTGTGTTTTCTATTTTACTTGCAATTATATCACTCGAGGGCTCCGCCACTCTCTGCACTTCTTTACAACGCAGTATCCTGAGTAGCTGATACACTATCAATCGAACCCTTGGTAAAATCAACCCAACTTCAACGCACCTAATAGGTTGACAAGGTGCTGAGATGAATATATGTCAGGCTAACGAAAAGGAACTACAGATTACAACATACTCGAAAAACATACAAGATAGCAAGCTTTTTTTCATATTAACGGGTATCAAAAACACCCGACACAATTATGTGAACTTTACAACACCTATGCATCCATGTGTAGGTCCATACTACACTACTGCTGCAAAAGGAGCACATTTGTGTGCTCTTCTAAGAAATCGACGATATCTTTGGCTGGTTGATCAAGAACCCAGTAATGTGGCACCATGTTCCATGTCATCCCTTCTGGCGGGGGCGGTGGTCCAGCGCCAACTGCTACGAAATCCATATCTGGCCAGTAGCCTTGGCACCCACGACCAACTGTTGACGCACGCACTCCCAGACTACGCTAATATCCTGAAAGTTAGTCAACAAAGCTAGCAAACTTGAAGGCACCATGTCCAGGGGGAACATCACCTGAAAAATATGCTTGAAGCACGACTACAACTTCTTCAAGCACTGCAGTACCCGCGATGCACGATCCTACAGCATCGCCAACGCGACTGCACGATCGTGATCCACCCAAAAATACCCACTAGCTTCTAGTTGCTCCTAGGTTAAGTCATTCAGTCGAATGGCAACTCGATCCCTCTCATCCTGCGGGTGACGAGCACTAACAACTACAAGAGGCAGTGCAAAGCATAAAGACAAAGTGCCGCCGCGAATGACTAAAGAAAGGATAAGAAGCTAGAGAACTAACACTTGAATTGCTCATTCAATTGAGCCACCTCTCCCAGAAGGTACTTCTCGGATGTGCCGTCTTTTTCAACTTTCGAATTCCACACGTCGTAGTTACCATGGATCATGAGCACCTCTCGCTCCAAATGCTTTATGCGGTCATGCAGTCGCGAGAGCAGCAGCAACTCCTCCACCTTTGAACGTGGTCGTGCTACAGTTTCATCGATGGGAGGGGAGTCAGGCAGACCACTCGAAGGACCCTATTACAGCCAGAGAAAAAGGCAAATAAGACCAACCATTCATCAATAAATAAAACACATCCAAGTTCGACGAGTCTCGAGAGGGATACTCCCACAAAGCACAATTCAACAAGGAAAGCTAGACTATTAAAAAAGGTAGCTAAGCAACATTCTACAGCTTCGGTTTGGCACTCGGGGGCCTCGAACTCTGATGTCACAGTCTTCCCGGCTATAGCCTCGGCCGCCGTAGCCTTTTCCGTATTCAACCGCCACAGCTCCACCGAATACTTGGCGAGTGTCTCAATGAGCTGAGGCCCATATTTACTGTAACTAGTGGTGAAAGGAGCAAACAATACCTGCTGGCCATCCGCGGTGACCGGCATCATCGAGGAGACTTCGCTGGGGTCTAGTTCCACACCATGACCTTGCGCCATTGCGAGTCCCATGGTCGCTCCAACTCTCCGCTGTGCGTTCTTGAAGTCCATAGGCACGCCATCCGTGAAGGACTCCACCAAGCCATCGAGATCCTCGATCAGCTTGGCCTTGGGGACCATCTCCCGAAGACGCCCAAGCACGCCCTTGGCCTTCTCAAACGATTCCTTGATGGAGACACTGCGGTCCTCGACTACGGCCACGACATCGAACAAAGCATCCGAGCGTGTCAAAGCCTAGGCATCGAATCCCACGCCAGCAGCATCTACAGAATATACACATAAGCACAGCAAAATACAAGCAAAGTACATGACAAATACGAATGAGGCAGTATCGTACCTGAGAGCGCTTTCGTGACAGAGAAGAGCTGTTCTACGAACACCTTTTCCCTCTCAGCAGCGGAGGAACGCAAATCTTCCTCATGTTTTTTCGACTCTTCAAGAGCCTCGAGTGCCTCGTCGCGTTTCTTCTCTGCCGCGACAAGTCCCTTCTAGAGGGAGTCGATGTTACGAAGAAGATCATTATGTTCACCTGCAAAGGATAAAATGGCCAAACTTGAGCCCATCAATTCTTGCACAAGAAAGATGAAGGAAAAAAAATGTAAATTAACCTTCAAAAGCATGATGGCGGGTTTCTAGCGAAGCATGCTGCCGACCCAACGACATGATCCATTTGGCGAGGCTAGCAGATTCCTTCAAGACAGGCTACAAGAAAGAAAAAGTGTGAGCATCAAAAAAAATTCGACTGCCAACGACAAGAAAAACTCACATGTTCCTCCGGGGACTCCGAAGTTTGTTTTTGACACGACGTCCAGGCAATCATCTAGTGCCCCTAGTGTGGGGAGAACTCTAAGAATTGGCCCCGGAGTGGGCCGCCACTAGAGGAGAAGGAGATCACGTCGCCACCTCATTGTCTTTGGAGTCCACGACTCCAGTCTCCTCGACAAATCGACAGTCGTCAGAAGAAGACGATGTTGTTTGACTATAAAAATGTCTAGAACTACTTCAAATGAATAGATTTTGGGAGGATAGTACGAGCTCGCAAGAATATATAAACATACCCGTCAAAATTGTCGAGGTCGAAGGAATCCCTAGACGACTCCTTTGATAGCCTCAACTTCTTCCGAGATGGAGGAGCCATAGCGCGCATAGGCACGGCATGGATTGGCTCCTCTACTACAGTAGGATGACCCTCTAGCGTCGTCAGTGCTGAGGCATCCGAGTCCTCACTTCGGGAGCACTTGCGAGTCCCGTGCTTGCTGGACTCGGGGGCTTCCTGCTCCTCCCCAACTGGGATGGTGGAGAGCGACTCATCCTCCTCTTCCGCTTCACGTGGAATTATTCACTCGTGCTAAGGAGGTAGCACGGCGGTCACGTTCTAGTCCTGAAACCAGCATCAAGCATCAGTATAAATGACACCCAGCAAGCAATCAAAAAATAAGAACTTTTAAAAGAAATCCACCTCAGGTGGAGGATGGCTTGCACAGAAGGGAGGCACGACTGAGTCACCCGGGAGATCCTCCTTGGAAGTGTACTTGGTCAGCAGTCAAAACCTCCTGTCTACTTCGCCTGAAGAAATTCCCTTTGAGGAGATGCAAGTCACATCACCACTACTAATCCAACAGCACATTGGATGCGCCCTGGCTTGCAGCGGCTACACTCGGCGGTGCATCCAAGTGCGAATAAGGTCTGTGCCTCCTACTGCCTTGTCTACGTGGCATTCAAGGTTGCAGACACGCCGGTAAAGAGTTTCTGTTTCCTCGGCTTCACTGGGCATCACAGTATTCTTCCATGACCTCCTCCTCTTGCAAGCTGCAACCAGATCAAAGGGCGCGAGTCCATAGTGTTCTTCGTCAACCTTCTGGTCGCGAATGTAGAACCACTTCTCCCTTCATCCTTGGATAGACGAAGTGAGTTTAATGGCAAAATACATGACATTGGAGTCGACGTGGATCCCACAACCTCCTATATCATAGACTATCGATCCAGAGCCCGACTGGCGTTTGAGTTTGAAGAGTTTTTTAAAGAGGCCAAATTGTGGCTCGATTCCGAGCTAGCACTCGCAAAGAGTAATGAAACAAGCAATATGGAGGATGGAGTTCACGATCAGTTGGTGCAGCTGGAGCCCGTAGAAACAAAGCAACCCCCTCACAAATTTGTGAAGGGGAGAGACATACCATGAATAATGAACACGAGGAACATCACCAGAAACCCGGCGAGGGGACTGGGGATTACCTCATCACCGGGGATTTGGTAGCCCTCTTCTGCAGTGGGGAGAGCACCACTTGTCGTTGGGTGAAGAGCTCTGAGGGCTTGATGGTGGATGGTTGCCATGACCCATTCATGACACGCGTGCTCGGACCCTTCTTCTTCCCAGCTTCGGCACCAGTGCTGGTGCCCATGGTGGCGGAGCCCTTCTTCTTGGTCGCAGTAGTGGTAGATCCAGAGGCGGAGTTTCCCTTCTTTTTTCCCATCTAGCGCTTGTGGTGGGAGCACAGAAAGTAACTAGGAAAGGTGCGAAGACCGTCCAGCACCGCAAAGAGGGTGAGAGCAATGGAGCAGCAAGGAACAACAATGGAGGCAATGCGTGAGGAAGAAGATGCGTTGTGGAAAATTACCGCACAGCAAGATCTCTACTTAACCTCTTCGAAGATGCCATCGAATGGCCAGGAAGAAATCAACCAGACGCGTGGCACGAATCAATGTTGATGCGTGGCAGAGTAAACCACGAACCATCGCTCCACTCCTCTCATTACACGTGAGAATCGAGAAGGCACAGTTAAAACAAAGATTATGCACATCTGGTCAAGTCCAAGTCAGAAAATGGGACCCATTGTTCGTCATGTCCCGTCAAAACCGCTCACACGGGCAACTGAGATCATCTCATCGTCAGCACTGATGTCACTAATTCAGCAGGTGCACTTTTTGACTACTCTAGTCCTTACTAGAATCTTCGATTTGACTAGGCACTCAGGGGCTACTCCTAACAGGAGCGCTGGCCGCACACCCGAGGAACTTTGTAAGACCTCCAAGCATTATGACATCATATTTTCTCTCAAAAACCCTTCACTCGAATCAACGATTCGACTATGGACTCCGGGTTACTCCCATAGGGAGCGATGGAAGCACATTTGACTGAAACAAGCAAAAGATGATAGCAGTCGCAAAATAATTATAGTCCCCACTCGAGTCTATGACTCGAATAGGCACTCGGGGCTACTCCCATATGGAGCGCTGGTCGCGCACCCTATGATTGTTCTTATACATAACTATATGCTGACTACGTCCACACTCGAAAGCTTCGGCGACTCTGCCTTATATTTGCCTACAAAGAGACTGTGTCTCCTGGGTCACCCGAATCATTTTCGCGATGACAAAAATTCAGATGCCACACTTGCAGCGTGAAGATAAGACCTGAAGAAGGCCTGGCAACGCACCTACTGCGCTCCCAGAAATAATCCGTACCTGCAGGCATGATGAAATAAGCCTTGATGGACGTGTCGAGTGCTAACACTTATACACTGGGATTCGACTCTATAAGACCTCCGCGGCCTGAGTCCAATTACGCCAGCACTTTTTCGAATTCGAGTCCAGGGACTCGAGTTTGAGTAGATTGTGTTGTTTTTCCCTAAGGCAGTTAACTGATCCCGATACATCGGGTGAATCAGGCACGTATATCAACAATCGCTATGAAATAAACTAGAGCACACGAAAAGACACACTCGACTGTGCACTCGAAGGGTTCATAAGTCTCCACTCGAATCTGCGATTCAACCAGACACTCGGGGGCTACTGACATGGGCAAACCTTACAGGTACTTGAGTTTGGCATATACGGTCCAGTCTAGCAGAAGCCCGCGATGTTACCAGGACCCAATCAAAGATTCAGGGTGACCAAAGGACACTCTGACTACTTGTGGCACACGGCAGGCTCAAGATAGAAAGTTTAAAGGGAAAACCCTAACTTGTAACCGACTCGACCTGCTATCCCGAGACCTAGCCTATCTATATAAAGGCTAGGAGGAGGCGGCGAGGAGGACAATCACAACCCTAGTTTCCACACCATCGCCAGATTGCATCTACGCACCCTATAACTTTCGACTCCCTTGATAATTCCAAGAGCAGACAAGCAGGAGTAGGGTCCTGTACGAGGCCTGAACCTGGGTAATCCTTGCGTCCCTGTGTGGTTGTTTGCTAGCCGATCGATGCCTCCAGTGCTTCCCACTTCCTCGAACCTAAGTCCATCTGTGATGGGCATTGATAAGTTAACCCCTCGTCAGTAGGTTTCATCAAAGGGGTTGTACTTAGTAGTACAAATATGTAATGTTTTGGAGGATCTAAGCCACTACCCAATATAGATCGTCATATATTAAAGAAGTTCAATTTTTATGAACAAATAACTAAAACATGCATAAGTAAAACATAGGACAAGGCTTATGAGCAAGAAGGTGGCTTGCATGAGGATCAACAATATGGCAATATGTCCCTGGACTTGTTTTAGTTAACCAAGAATACCAATACCAATAATAATAATCATCTTCTTGTCTCCTAATTAATCGCATCTATCGTCGATATGGATCACATGCAAGCAAACAAGGGGCACAATAAATAGAAGGCATACAATCATTAATACCATACAGCAAACCAACATACAACACCTTACTCATTTCAGTAAGTTTTAATAGATTGAGTTTATTGCATTTAGAAAAAATGAAAAACACTTGTGGAATTTTCTTTAGGATTCAATTGCCAAAACCACTTAATAAAGGGGTTTGGAACTATGGCTTTGGTATATATGATACCAATGTACAAAAAGGTTACCATCAGATAAGTATTGAAAATACAGGGCAAACAAAAGTGGTTTTACTATTTTATCTCTTTTCTTTAATTAGTTATGATTTTTCTAGTGAAAATAACCCTAGTGACTCGTTCAAGGGGAGGTGGAATCACTTCAAAATATTTATCAGATTTCCCTCAGTAAAATCCCAAAATCAGTTCTGGAGTATAATTCTCTTTTTAACCAGATTTACTATACAGGTCCAAATGATTTGAGGTATAGGACAATGGATAGGTATTGCAAATACCTTCCGATAGATATTGGAATCACTATTTTTGGAGATGCAAATCCTCTGAAATGATTTATTTAGTTATAAAACCACATACATAAGTGTTTAATTCAGTAAAACTCAACAGAGCCTCAAACGTTCTTGAACTCCTGGGTGATAATAGGTATTGAGGTACTACATCATTGAGAGTTGGAAATAGATCAAGACTATCTTTGGTTTAACCAACAGAAATTTCTAAAGGCAGACCCGCAGTCAAACTACTATTCCACTTGGGATAAGACTAATACCATGAGATAGGTACATTATATACCTACCAGGGGCATTTGGATTTATTCAATTTGGACTTGTGAAACTTACTGAAATAATTATTTACTGAAATGTACACATGGGTGTATTTTATTTACTAGGAAATATCTATAACTTATTTTATTGCTTGTTCTGCATGTTTGGGAAAACAGGTGGTAACAAGTAGAAATTAAGGTCTGAACATAATATGGTGTTTTCCATTTTTATCTTGAATTAAAGCAAACCGCTATTCTGTAGATCTTGAAGAATTAATAAAAGATGAAGGGAGCTGGGCGAAGCTAGGCTGCATCTAGAGCGACGCGGCCCGCCAACGCTAAGCTGGCCCAACTATGCTCACAGGCACGTGCGCGCAACCGCGTTTGAATGCAAGGGCGTGGGGCCCAACTGTCTATGTTAGTGGGATGGCGAAGGGGTATGGGAGGATGTGGGAGTCGGATTAGAAAGGGGATAGACGGCCCAGAGGCCATCTCATCTCTAGGACGTGTGCGGCTGCACTGGGAACCCTAGGCCGTGAGGGAAGGAGTTGGGAGGGTACCTGGGGGCTCGCTAGTGGTCAGGGATATTTGGAGGCGACGCAGTGTAGTACGACGAGATCGGAGAGGGGAGGCAGGGGTAGTCTCCACGCCAGAGAGGCGCTCGTGCGAGAACGTCCTTGAGGGAGCTCGCCGGAGCTCGCTGGAGCTCGCTGGTGCTGCACAGGGAGCTGTACCTGGGACAAAAAAGAGGGGGATTAGATGTAGGAGGGTACCGGGATTCCATTTCGGGGACCTGCAGAGAAGGAGAGGAAGAGAGGGAGGAGCTACGCTCGAGTTCTTTAAGGAGGCTGAGCTACTCTTCTTCCTTCTCTCGGGCTGTACATAGCAGGGGAGAGGGAGAGGGTGCTCAGGGGGAGGGGGTAAGTGGAGGGGAGAGGAGTGGGATGAGGGGGAAGAGGCGAGCTGTTCCAGCTTCGGGCCTTTTATTTAGAAGGAGGGAGGTCCATGATGGACTTAGTCGAAGAGAACAAGGGAGATAGGGTAGAGGTCATGCATTGGCTGGCTTGGGCAATGGATTGGGTGAGAAAGGGCTCACGGTTGGGCAGAGGGACAGAGGAGGGGTGGGGTGGCTGCAGCACACTTTATGGAGCAAGTTTGGTAATATGTGTTTCTCTCTCTCACTCACTCCAAGTGCAAGGAACAAGGTGAACATTGATGCGGGGATTTTCGACCAGAGGGGAGTGTGATAGCTGTGGTGCTCAGTGGTGGTGGTTGAGGGGTTTTGGAGGGAATTACTTGCTCAAGTGTGGACAAGGATCAAAATTTCCATAGTTGATGCTCATAAAGGAAGGTTTTGATTTTTTATCTTGGTAAGATGAGGCAGAGGTTCTAGTAGTTCGATAGGGTCAAGATAGACCTCCAGGAATTAATTGAGATTTTTCAGATGATTTTTGGTGCCTTTTATGTCAAATATTCAAAAAGTGCTGAATAGGTTTTATTGGATTTATTTGAGACTTTTGAGTTGGACAAGTTGGGTTTTTGTTTTTAGATGGTCCCATTTATGAAGCTATACTTTGGAGAATTTTCCCAAGATTTTATTTAGATAGGAAAGTATTTTTAAACAATTAATTCTTGTTTTTGCCATATAAGAAAATAGGTAAAATTAAATATTAACCTCCAATATAGATTATGTCCACATGTTGTATCTACCATTTTCAACATTGGGTTTTGCAAATCCAACTTGATTTGGAAGGAGATCAAGGGATAAAGGATCTTAGGACATATTATTTTTATCCCTTCAAAACCTTGTTGGATCTTGGAGCTCAGAGATCCCATTAGGTCATGGGCTACATGGATAGATATACCAAGTGATTTAGATCACCATGGTACAGAGGTCTGAAGTTGATCACGGTTGAGCTCTCCAAAGGTTGATTCCAAACTTTGAGTAAAATAAGGTTGCCAAAGTAGGTTATTAAATAGCCTGCATAATCTTGTGGGTTTTGGAAGCACAAGGATCCAATTGAATCAAGTGAAGCAGGTATTTATAGACCTTCATGAGTAGATTAGAACCATGCAAAGATTTGGTCAAAATAATATAGTATGTAGATGTGAGCTTCTTCCAAAGTAGGCTAGTTGATAAGATTTGCTGAAATTGTTATTTTCTTGCCTGCAAAACCATCAAGAACAAGTGGGTTAAAAGATGATCTAGCCTAGGGAAAGCGTGGGCCTTGGTAGTCCTTAATATTTTCTACAAGATGGATCAAGTGCATTTCAAAAAATGTAGAAGGAGTGGAAATGAGGGGGACTCAAAGATGTGATATTGATATCAGATTTCCAGACTTAGTCATTTTTGGCAGGGTGGGAGATTTTGACTAGAATGTAAGAGGGGGTGATTTTGAGAGGGTGAAGGTTCCGAATCATTATCGTATGGATGAGGTGGGAGTGTAGATTGAGTAGGGTGGATCCATGCTTAGTACTGATCTTCATTGGCTTGTAAGCTTCTAGAATGGATCACTTAAGAATTGATCTGGTTCAGGGTTTTAGATGATCACCTAGGGGCTAGAGAAAAGATCCAGCTTGTATTCTTGCTTAGGGTTTGGTGATCTTAAGTATCTTGATCTTATAGGATGAGCTCCTAGGTTAGCTCAGACTACTTCCTAAGCAAACAAGTCAAACAACAGATCAAGACAGTTCATCTTAGCAGATCAAGGCAACTCCTCTTACAAGCAAACCAAATCTACTACTAGGGTTACCATCAAGCCTAGCTTGAGGTAAGGATGGGTATTTTAAAGAGGTTGGAGTTTGAACAAGGTAAGGTACTTGGTACATCTACCAAAAGTAGAGGTCAAAAGTTTTATAAAAAGGTTTTGGAGAAACCTAGAGGTAAGAGTATTTTGAAGGTTCTGTCTTGAAAACATAAGAAGATTATATCTTATAGATCTCCATAATTTTGGAAATGGAAGCTACTAAAATAGTTAGGGTTGCAAAGGCATCTTGGCTCAGGTTTTGAAATGCCAGAACATTTGAGAATATGTAAGAAAGAGCCAAGGAAATTTTGTTAAATAGCTTTTGTCAACTGAAGGTGAGGTAAGGAGTATATCATAAGTTACACATTCAGTTGCACAAGAACAAACAAACAACAAGCAAACACAACATTACTAGACAAGAACAAGTTTTTGTTCCCTCTGATTTTTGCATTCTTGATAACTAATTAGGGTTACTGAAATGGGGATGTTATAGTAAGAATTACCTTTGATCGAAGCGACCACCCTCTTAAACCACATAGGAGGGGAAAATATGCTCTGGTTGTCAATCCATTTATTGATGGCTATGGATTCTTCAAGACTCTCATGGACGGTGGTAGTAGCATCAACATCGTCTACACCGAAACACTACACTGCATAAGGATACTGGAAACACAACTGAATCATAACACTGCGGTTTTCCATGGAGTTATCCCCGTAAGTCATCAACTCGATAGCATGCTCGAAACTCCTATGTTTTCTCGATGCATATTATGATTATCACCAAATTCAGATGAAGGAGTCAGACAAATTAAAGACTTCGTTCATCACACCCTTCAGAACCTCCTTCTAGGTAATGATGCCCTTCAGGATGAAAAACACAGGAGCTACGTACCAGCGCACTATGTAGCATTGCGTCCATGATCAAATCGGATGCAATGTGCATGCATACATGGATGAAATAGCTGTGATGTCCAAAAAGGAGGAAACACTCATTTCCGACTTGGAGGAAACATTCACAAATCTACGAAATTACAACATCATGCTTAACCCGAAGAAGTGTTTCTTCAGAATACCATCCAGAAAATTGTTTGGTTTCATCATGTCTCAGAGAGGCATAGAGGTGAACCGCAATAAAATAAAGGCTATACTTAACATTACTAGGCCAACTCACCTAAAGGATGTACAACGGCTCACTAGCTACATCGCTGCAGTTAGTCGGTTTGTATGCCGGCTCGGTGAAAGAGCCGCACCATTATACAAGCTCTTGAAGAAGACCAAGAAATTCGTTTGGACCGACAAAGCTGAAGCTGCACTTCAGGATCTGAAAGCCGTACTTTCATCCGCCCCCATCCTTGCAGCACTAGAACCTCAGGAACTGTTGTTGATCTACATGGCTATGACAAACAGAGTCATCATCATCATAATGGTGGTCGAACAGCCACTACAAGAAAACTTTCCTTCCGCAATGACTTGGCCCGATGGTCGTTGTCGAAGACACGTCTTCCACGACGAAATTCTTGGCTCGGCCGTGGCCGATGGGAAACTTTTTTATTCTGGTTTCGCGGCCCTCTACTATGACAGATCTGCTAGAAACATGGAGGAAGCTCGGCCAGCGCATGGCAGAAGCAAGATTTTCGTTTCCTCATGAGATGTTGACTCGTTGAAGTCTTTTGATGCATGTGGGTCCTGGACGTCAGTGTCTCTTGCGGATCATACTTTTTGGTCGCGCCTCCCTGATTTGAACTCCATAACGTTGCTCGAGGCGTCTGCCAGTTAGTCAGGCTGCTAGGTCCCACATGTCAGCCTCTCATTAGAAGGATCATGTGTATGATGGAATTTTTTTCATTTGGTCGCGCTACCCTGTTCAGAAGTTGATAGCGCTGTTCGATGCATCTACCGTCTAATCAACCTCCTGGGACCCACATGCCATCCTCTCATTATAAGAAACGTGTATATGATGGAATTTTTTCTTTCGTTGGCACTCTACCATTTAACCAACCTCCTGAGCCCCACATGTCATCCTCTCATTAGAAGAAACGTCTGTATGATGGATTTTTTCCTTGGCTCGCGCTACCCTGTTCCAAACTTGATAGCGTTGTTCGATGCATCTACCGTTTAATCACGCTGCTGGCCCCCAAATGTCATCCTCTCATTAGAAGAAACGTGTGTATGATGGATTTTTTACCCTCTGTCGCGTCTTCGTGTTTCGAACTTGATAGTGTTGCTCGCTGCATCAACCGTTTATTTAGGCTGGTGGGTCCCTTATGTCAGCCTCACATTAGAAGAATCGTGGGTATGATGGAATTTTTTCTTCTCTAGTGCTACCCTGTTCCGAACTAGATAGTGTTGCTCGACAAATCTGCCGTTTTCTCACGCTGTTGGGTCCCCCATTTCAGCCTCTCATTACAAGAAACGTGTGCATGCTGAACTCTTTTCTCGCTCGCACCTCCCTGTTTCTAACAAGCAACATTGCTCGATGCAGCATCTGTATAAGGTCGTGCTGCTGGGTCCCACATATCAGCCTCTCTGTAAATGAAACATTGATTGCTCGATGTAACATCTGTATAAGGTCTCTGCTAGGTCCAACATGTCAGCGTCTCTGCAAATGCACAGTATGTATGATGGACTCCGTTGTTTTGACCTTGGCAACATTGCTGGGTCCTAGATGTCAGCCTTCTCTGTGTAAGAAACGTGTGTATGCTGGAAAAATGTAAAAGAACGACATATATTATACTATATATTGTATATTTATATTGAAAAAACTAGGAATCTAACTCAAGAATTCAACAAATGGGAACCGCGTGTGCTTCCACTACGCCAGAACCTGAAAATATTAGATTTAAACATGTTGAAATCACTTAAAATGAAAAGGCAGCGATCCTGACGACTTGCCATAAAAAATGCTAAATTCTCTATACAAATACAACATGGGTAGGAGACGCTTGTCCTATGCTTTATCAGAATGGCACAGGAATACTAAATTAAGATGATTTTGGGCGATAAAAAAATAACTTGGGTCCAATCTTGTGAACCAATGGGCTTCTTATCGTGGGCTCCTTACCGAAGCTTCTTCAGTGTTGTTCAAGCTTAAAAAACCAAGTAACAATGTGTTGAGGGTTGGCGGCCCATGGCCAACCTGAACCTGGAAGGATAAATTAGCAAGGTTTTGGGCCCCAATTAGGTAGAATGTAGTACTATTTTCTAATAACATCCTCACTGAAAATTCAATGTACTCAATATGTCGGGGGTCGGCAGTCCACCTGACCCGGCAGGCTAAATTTGCAAGGTTTTGGCCCAGTGTTGGGTAGAATGTGCAATATTTTCGCTAGGTCCTTAGTGAAAATTCAATGTAGTCGTACCCCATCCTAAAAAAATGTAGTTGGTACCCTAAAAAATATATACTCTGCTCACCATGAAAGGCTAATTAAGGGTTTTTTTTTTGAAACAAGAATATGGGAAGTTTTTTGTCCGAAGCGGGGTTGAAATATTCGTTTTCATAGGCTGAGTAGTAAGAATATATTGTACTGAAGGTTGATGGTCCACCTGACCTGGCTGTACCTATGCCGAATCCAAAAGAATGAAGTTGAAAATGGAGAAAAGTGACCGGTATTGCGCCTTATTATACATTGCGAACGTAGCGAGGACCTTGGGCAGTGCAGGATTCGAACATGGAAAGTACTAGAGGGAGTTTGACTGATTGACATAAAATCGTATCATATCAAGTCTTACAACACACAATCATATTTTTAGCAAAGGATATATTTCGAGATGGTTTGAGTGGCTTTGAATCGGCCTAAGTGTCCAATTGATTTGATGTACTCAAAACCTTGTAATCATGCCATATAAACTGGTGGCGATAGACACACTGTGGCCTTGACTTGCCCAGCAACAGACAGCTTGGGTAAGCACCAGCTTAAACTGATCACTTGAAGTTGTATGCTTCTGTATGATGAAATTAGTACATGCCGCAATTAGCGCCAGCATGTGGCATTGTCATCATGCAAAAAGGCTCAGAATTCACACATTTAGTTCACAGTTTGGAACACAATAATACAACCAGTTTGTACACTAGCACAAATAGTACAATGTTAGCACATCAGAGCTTCACTTGTTCATGTCACATCAGAGCTTGACTTGTTCATTTCACATGTAGAAGAATGAGGAAGGATACATACTGTATCAGAGACAATATGGGGTCTGCGTAAACAATTTTTCTTTTTTGAAAGGTTGTGCATTAACTTGTTTTTTAGAATATTGACATAAAAATTTGCCGCTATCATCCTAGGGCGTCTCGGCCTGCTTTGGCGAATCGAGCCAAGATCATTTACGACCCAGTTAAGGCCTGTTTCGTGGCCCTATAAGAAGAAGTGACCTACTTTTCCCTATTCGCTCAGAAGAAATAAGGAATATTGCTCTCAAAATACAAAGCTGCATGAGGTGTGATGGTTCAAAAAAAAATGCACGAGTCGCGTATATACAAGCCAGTAATAGTACTGAAAACTATAGTACAGAAATCACGCTACAAAATAAGCACGGCTACATGGATTATACCATGGAAGGCAATACTAAATACAAAAGCATGACAGGGCTCATATAAACTGATTCAAGCTGGCCACTAAAACCAGTGTATTAACAATCAACTGTTGAACCACGATGCAGAAAAAGATGACACACGATACACCAGAAAGATCCACAGCTCAGTCTAGGGACGACACAACGAGCATACCACACCTAAACTAGGCCTAAACCAAATTGCTTCCTGTCGCACATAGTTCCAACCATCTTTGGGAAGGCTGATAACTGCCATAGGCTCACCTTCAGCTGGCTGCAGGTTGCAGCATTTAATCTGAGGGAATTGTATTCCGCGAAAGCTCCTGTATGTTGTGTACACATAGTTTTTCCTCATGAATGAGAACAATGTGCCATCAACAGCCTTGCATTCACGTTTCTTCTTCATCTTGTCAATGATTGGATAATTTAGACTGACAAACAGAGAGTTGTCCCCTAGGCTGTTAACCTGCCTCCAAACGATGACCCCTGGAGGTCCAGCAGAGCTAGGATCGTCTTCAAAAATGTAGACGCGAGAGGCAGGATATAGGCGCAGTTTAGTCCTATTTTGAGCATGAGGAATGATTTCACCCTCTTCGCCATGGGTAACCCCCATGCCATACGTTGTAATTATGATCATCAAGCGTTCACCATCAGCCGATCGAGCTAGGAACCACATGCATGGCCACTCATTCAGAATAGGTGTTGGGATTACAAACGGAAGCTCCTTGTTTCCTGCAACATCCAAATTCAAGAGAAAAAGTGCATTACTGGCATACATATTCTAACACCAACATTCTTCATTGTTCATGCTAATAGTGTGAATAGGCAAATCCTGAAAATAATATTACTCAATAAATTAACAACATTAGGAATTGCATTTCTTACTCTGCTATTCCAAATATTTCGATTTCTTGCTTATCTTAGTTTCCTAGTTGTTGTAAGTTTCAAAAGAGGAAGCGCCACTTTTTTTTGATATAGAGGCATGTCCACTTGAATCCTATAGGATTAGATGCCTACAGTATTTTAGATCAAGTGGTGTTTGATTGCACAGGAAAACCAAAGGAATTGTACAAAGAGGTTGGAGTGGATGGAAATTTTCCTCCGAAATAGAGTGCAAAGGAATCCTTTGAAGGAATTCCTAAGGATTATACTCTTTCAAATCAAACAACATTTTATAGAAAAAAATCCTAAGGATCCAAATCCTACAAAAATCCTACAGAATTCCTATGAATCCCAAGGCAACATCCAAAAAGGAAAGATTGGTGTCCTACAAAAATCCTATGTGATTTCTACAATCCGAGGAGGGCCAGAAAGTACAAACATATAAAGAAACCCGGCTTCACTGTGTTGCGCTCACAATTGAGATGGTGGTTAATAATACCTTTCATATTTTGACAATGAACGAACTTAGTAGTGCATGGACGCCATCATACACTATATTTTTGGAAGGCATATTACTGGTACTAATTCATTACTGGCAACGGTTCATTCATTTTTAGGACATAAAGCGTGTGCTCATTCAGCCATACGAAAGGTAAAACATAAACAAGGTAGTTAAAGAACAACTTCACTGAATCACTCACAATGTATCATCATGGAACTAGAATTACCTTTCGATGTGGGATCCCAGCAGTAGGTGCAGCCTTGACTTGTGACCGCAAAAATGAGGCCACCGTGTTCAATGGCATCATAGTACTATCGTCTTCCAAGACCTGAATACTCTAGACATCTCCAAACTTGGCTACCGCCTTTCAGGTAGGCGATTTCACCTTTGAACAGTGCGAGGAGCTTATAGTCTGTGTAACCCCCAGCTTTTGTGGGCACTCTGCAGATTATGATCTGCAACAGCTCAAGAGATCCATCCCACGACTTATTGAACTTTTCTCCATACCTGCGGATTCGCCAAAAAAACTTTTGAAATATGAATGAGTTAAGAAATGACTACATGTAACTGGGGAACCCTGGCTGACTAGTAGAATTACAGGTTATATTCTGGATGTGAGGCGGCCGCAATGTCACAAGTATCCGTTGATGGAAGGTTGATTACTCGATAGATGTAGATATTCGCTAGGCACCAAACCCCACGCTGGTCCACCGCGGCGAGCCAGTCGCCGTTCATGCCAACCCAAAAAATTTCGTGCATGAAAGGCAGGATGGTGGTGCGCCGATGATGGTCAAGGGGCACCACATCGTACACCGTGTCGTGCAGACGATGTACCCTCATACAATCATAGTGCTCGTCGAACCAATAAGCAGGCTGAGGCATCAGTAGGCAAGGTTCATTCCAATGGTGAAAAGTCCATTTCGTACCTTCGTTGTTGGCGATACGATCGTACAACAGCTTACAGCATGCGGCTAGCCTGACGGTGCTGGAAATGTCCAGATGCTGAACGATGAGGTCGACATCGTCCGCGCTGAGTTGATCCCACTTGCATCGCCCGCTGAGCTTCGAATCGGCCATCACAGTCGGATGGATTTAGGCGGATGCCAAGTGCTGCTAGGGTTTTTCTGCAGGAGGAGGGGAGCGTTAGAAGAGAGAGCGTGGGGGAGATCATGGGCGGAGTGGGGACTAGGGAAGAAGATGGAGAGGCAAAGAAAAAAAACAAGGGAGGAGATTTTACTTGCTTGCTCTGTCTAGTCAACAACAACATCGAGGACGCCGCCGCCTATACTTCACTGTATGTTAGACTAGCACGCCACACAACTAATAATTTGACAATACTCCTACTTACTACGTATCAGAGGTGTAGTATTATCTAGTCACATCTTTTGACCAAAGGGTTTTCTTTTTACAGCTTTCATTTCATCATAGTGTTCTAGTATTTTCAATGGAAAATAGGAGGACGAACTACTACTAGTTCCCCTAAATGCAGAACTCGTAGCACAGAATTGAAAATATATACACTTGATATTATGCACAATACGGATGTGTCCGTTGTATTTTTTGCATGATGCATGTGTTTATATATGTTCTAGTACAAGGTACATGGAATTACACGTGTACAACATGCAACCGCGTAGCAAAATGAGAGACGTGCATGAATACCAGATTTCGCTCAAGTCAGGCAACATGCATCTATAAATTTGCAACTAGTTGCACCGGCAACAAGCTGTTGCATGTGGCACTTCCAAGTTTTTAGAAAATATGAAATAAATCATGAACATAGATCATATTTACATAGTTCATCTATAAATTTCCATCCCAAAATTATTAATAGTACATGGCCTGGCCACCACAAAATGAACAAATGAACGCAAGATATTGTTTGCTTAGGTTTTTTCTTTTTCATTGACACGGGTCACATAAGATCTTATTGTGGGACCGAATATTGTAGATGCACAAGATACAACATAGCCAATGTTCCAGATTTATTTCACATTTTTTGAGAACTCAAAAGTGCAACAAATAATAAAGGGGTGTGGGCGCAACGAGTTGCAGAATATTCAACCCGCACTGACTAAAACTATGGCTTGCATACAAAAGGAGTTTGATCAAATCGTAGGCCTTGCACTACATTATGGCGAAATGAGTTTTAGAGTACAACAAGTTAACGACTAAGGTCATACGATACAAATAAGGCGAAGGAAATAATTCAAGATACGCAAATCCCTATTCCATATGATCTCTCTTGAACCATTAATTATGCCATTTCCAATCCTTTGCGTTGGCCTAGCTTGGGATGAACCACAATGGAGTCTGCCGCCAATTCCTGCCAATGTTTTTTTGAGGGAAATTCTAGCCAATGTTGGTTGAGAAACCAACAGTGGCGTCTTGAGAATTCATACTGATGCGACATATTTCAGGACAAAGATTAAATCCACCGCGACTAACTACATGCAGCGAGGTGTATACATAGTTGCTCCTCGTTAGATCTCCAGGGCCAAGTCCAGCCACGCCAACTAGAATGGTAATCGGATAGTTCAATCCAAGGAAGATAGAAAATGCTCCAAGGTCTAAAACCCTCCTCCATTGCCTCAGTGGAAGTAACCTACTAGTGTCAATCGAGAACACATGGTAGCAAAGCCCAATAGAATAGGTGTGAATATTGCGGCTGTGATGATAACCAACATTTTAAGCCACAGGATAACCACCATAAGTAGTGTCATACCGCCTAGCACTAACGCCCATAGTATTGATCGGAATAAGGCTACCACCATCAGGAGATCTTGCTAACCACCACAGATCAGTACTGTACTCACGATTACTGTCTAATTTAGGTGGCCCCGGAAGACACATAGGACCTTGCAAGGAAAGCACATTCAGAGGTCAGCTGAGCAAAATTTGAATGATGAAGCTGGAAAATTTAAGGATGGAAATTTTACCCCAGGCCCGAGGATCCCATGCATAAACATTGCCAATCTGAGTTACAGCATAGACAACTCCAGTGTGGATAATTGCATCGCGGTAGCTGAACATGCTGAACTGGTTCTCAAGAACCATCCACATACCATGAGAACCATCAAGGAAGGCAATTACCGTGTCAAAGATGGCCATGACAGAGAAATCCTTATGTTCCCAGCAGCTGTGGGAACTCGACAAATGGCTATCTTCAGTAGATTAGTTGGCTGAAAAACTATGATAAACTTAAGTACCTTGGGTGTGGCCTCAAAATCAAAGATCGCTGGTAGAGGAATCCAGCGACGAGTGAACACATTCACAAGCTCCCAGTTCTAGGCAAGGCCAACAGTGGCGATCCAATCTCCATGGGCGTCTGCCCACTTCTTACCCACACAATCTGGAACCACAACATCGGAGGAGGACCTGTCCAGCATCGTTAGCTTGCACAAGGTTCACCTGAACTTCTTCTGTGGCTTCTGCTTGCCCCTGCTGAAATTGTAGATGCCCCTATAGAACTTCTTCATGTGATTGTCGCAGTAGAAGACATTGTACTCACGCGATAGCTCAGTTAAGTGAGAGTGAAGAACACCGGGGAGACCAAATGGATGAGATTTCAACAAGGATGCACTATGTGTTGTTGAGTAAAGATAATGTTTGCAGCAGGCGACGAGGCTCACGGCGGTGATGCCGTCGCATCTAGCAGAGATTTCTTCAAGGGGGCCATCGGAAAACACCCTAGAAGTGTCACTATCATCGATCAATTGGGCCATCCCGAGGAAGAGCTCGAGCAGGTGGGGCCGATGGCGTTTGGTTTTGATGGGGGGTTTTGGAGGAGAGAGCAAGCGGCAGCTGGCATGGCGAGATGGAAAACAGTCTATCAAACTGGGCACTGGAGCTGATCCTAAAGCAGCATGGCAGCGTTGGCGTGTGCCTGTATTGGTGTGCGAGTGGTAATGCCCATCGCCGAGACACTAGAGGTGAAGTGAGGATGGAGATCGAGGCAAAGAGAAATACGGAATGAAATAAAATCAAGCGTGCCTTCTTTCTCTCTGCTAAATCTACTGTGCCTATCGAACTGGGCTATGGAGATGCTCCAAAAGCGGCATCATGTGCTAAAGGTGGGTGAGTGGGGATCAGCGAGAATATGGAGAGGAAGAGGATGGAGAGCAAAGGAAAATAGAATAAATCGATTGCCACCTACAGAGCATGGTTTTTCTCTCTTCTCTGTGTTCCCTGGTGCCTATCGAGTAAATAGGTCAGGCCTTTCTAGGAGTAGTACATCATAAGCTAGCCTAGCACATGATGGAGTTGTACTGTCCTCTCAAATAAATGGTCATGGGAGAGAGACGGTTTGGAGTATACTCGGACCTCCTCTTGCCGAACGCAATAATCCTTGGTTCTTCTACATTCATCATCTTGTGGAGTCACATTTGGAACAAGTTCTATTGTACTACTACTATAACTAATAAACATATAAAGGTTCCACCGGTAATTAAGGAACCAAAAATAGAACACTACTACTCTCGAACTCTTGTGTAGTACAACAACAAAATGCTCACAAAATGTGCTACCAGTACCATTTGTACACCCACACGCTGCCACCTCAAATAAGCTTGCCTGCCACACTGCCAATTTCCTCTCCCCTGTTGGCCCCTACGCCTTGTTACCAGACCCAAATCGAACATCTGTTAGTTCAATAAAGAAAAAAAGTCGACAATCTCTCAAAAAAATCAACCATCCACCAAAAGAAAATCCATTGTCTAATGCTCCCCGCTCATTATGAACGGACGGTCGCAATTGCTCGAGAGCCGCGCGGGAGTAGTAGTCATCTGAGGTACTGGTTATAGCTCCACGAAAGCACGCGCCTGAAAGCGGCAGAAGAATTTATTCTCTGTCAGTGATGGAAGAAGATCGATGATATACAGTACCAAATCAACAAGTTAGTGGCTTTATCTGTCTGACCAGTGAGAGCCGACACGAGTGGTGAACAGCTTGAAGCGCAGCGGAACAGGTTCCTTTAAGGAATATAGTACAGACACCTCCGTTCTGATTTAGGATGGTCACATAGTGCTAAATAACTTAGACTAGTACCTTGTACATTTACCTTCATCATAGTGGGTAACAACATGTGTGTAGTGTCACGCAAAGGCCTAATTAATTAGGTTATACTCCCTCCGTTTAGAAATATAAGACGTTTTAGCTTTGTGAATCGAATGTATGTAGACGTCTTTTAGTGTATGGGTTCATAGAGGTTCAGAGTGAACCTATACAGTAAAAGGCGTCTAGATACATTCATTTTACAAAGCTAAAGCGCCTTATATTTCTGAACGGAGGGAGTAGAATCATATACTACTAGTCTTGGTATGTGTGATGTTATGCTAACTAGCTAAGTTATTACGTCAATTTTTTTTTCATTAATTAACTCTGAAAAGACATTTAATTCGAGACAAGTATCTACGTTTACTTGTAGTTCAAGTTTGTCAAGATGCATAATCTTAGGAAGAAGTTGAACCTCTTGACAAAACTCTCTATGGTTTCTGATATGGATTATATTAATTGACTGTCCGATGGGTGCCTCCAAAAGCTTTTTCTTTAAACTTTCAAAGCAACCTACAATTTACTTGTAGTTCAAATTTGATCTAATTTTGATGAATCTACATAGTGTCATTCAAGTGGCGGAGTTAGCTAGGAAGTTTGAAAATTCATAAAACATAGGAATCGTTAGTACAACATGTTGGTCCACTATATATACTAGTAAGTTGCACGTGCCTTGCAAGTGAGAATCAGATAGTAGACGTATGACATATCATCAATATATACAATTATAATTGGTAAAAGCACAAAAAATTATAAATTCGATCAACATCTGTAAAGTATGGGTGTATATTTGGTCCTTGTACTTTGTATCATCATGTAGAAGTCAAAGATTATTAGCAACCTAACACATGGAATTTTTGATAACATGGTCTAGAGAAACAAGGGAGAAGATTTCAGTATGATGGAGAAGTGTGTTTTGAGGTTTGTGCATAGCATTCATTATGCTGAAGACTATCAATAGAATCTTCTAGATGCTAGAATGAAAAAGAAGATCCAACAACTAGAAATGCTAGGATTCTAGAGTCTTGATCCAACGGTCAACATTCAAAGTTATTCGTACACTATATAGTGGTTTGTAATAAAGACTATCAATAGAATCTTCAAGATGCTAGAATGGAAAAGAAGATCCAATGACTAGAAATGTTGGGATTCACGACTCTTGATCCAACGGTCAATATTCAATAAGTTGTTTGTACACTTTATAGTGGTAAATTCATTGATTATTAGCTACTAGTAAGTTGCACTGGAGACTCAAATATGACATATCATCACTAGATAAAATTATAATTGGTAAAGCACAAAAAATATAAATTTGATCAACATCTATAAAGTATGGGTGTATATTTGATCCTTGTACTTTGTATCATCATGTAGAAGTCAAAGATTATTAGCTACCTAACACATGAATTTTTTGATAACATGGTCTAGAGAAACAAGGGAGAAGATTCTAGTATGGTGGAGAAGTGTGTTTTGAGGTTTGTGCATAGCATTCATTAGGTCGAAGACTATCAATAGAATCTTCTAGATGCTAGAATGGAAAAGAAGATCCAACGGCTAGAAATGCTAGGATTCGCGAGTCTTGATCCAACGGTCTACATTCAAAGTTATCCGTACACTATATAGTGGTTTGTAATGAAGACTATCAATAGAATCTTCAAGATGCTAGAATGGAAAAGAAGATCCAACGACTAGAAATGTTGGGATTCGCGAGTCTTGATCCAACGGTAGATACGTCCATTTTGCATCACCATTCTATATCATAATTTGCTGTTATTCATTGATATACATATGAAGAGATGATACTTATGTTATTTCATCTGTTTTTTGCATGGTTGATGACTTTTGGAGGATGGACCGCTGAAGTCAGGATTCTGATGGAAAAGGCACTGTTTGGAGGCGAAATTCGCGAAGATCAGAAAACCCCGGAAAATATATGGAAAATCGTATTTTTCCAGAAGACGAAGGATGCCAGAAGGGGGGGGGGGCGGAGATGGTCCATAGGGGGCCCACACCACTCCCTGGCGTGGGCTACCCTAGGCCACGCCACCAGGTGGTGTGGCCACCCTGGCCTACCTCTGGCGTATATAATCCTCCTGAAACCCTAAGACTCGGGGAGCGACCACAGAAAGATTTTGCCGCCTCTGCGGGGCGGAAAACTACAGAGAGAGAAAGAGCTCTCCGGTAGGCAGAAATCTGCTGGGGAATTCCTTCCTAGAGAGGGGATATCATCGCCATCAACACCGTCATCAAGCTGGACTTCATCGGGATCATCATCATCATCTCCATCATCATCTCCACCAGCACCATCATCACCACTCCATACCGCTATAACAATTGGGTTGAATCTTGCATAGTTCTTAGGGGAAACTTTCCCGGTGTTGATACTCGTTGTAGTTGATGCTATTGAGTGGAACCATTGAATTATCGTTCATGTCCAGATTGTTACTTATCATTATTTCATCTCTGATCTTTATCCATATGATGTCTCATGTGTAGTTCGTTTAGTTCTTTAGGACATGGGAGAAGTCATGTTGTTAATAGTGGAATTGTGTTGAGAAAGATTCAATAGTTTGATATTTAAGTTATGGTGTTATTCTTCTAGTGGTGTCATGTGAACATTGACTACACGATACTTCACCTTTACGGGCCTACGGGAATGCATTGTGTATTTGGCTACTAATTGTAGGGGTTGCCGGAGTGACATAAACCTGAACCCCCGTTAGGAAACCTTTGCACAAGGGAGTGTAGGATCTCAGAGTTTAAGGCTGTGGTTAGGTTTTTATCTTAATTACTTTCTTGTAGTTGCGGATGCTTGAAAGGGGTATAACCAAAAGTATGTATTAGTCCTAGGAAGTTCAATACATTAGCACAGGTTCACCCACACAACACTTATCTAATTAAAGAAGATTAATCAACTATATGAAGGGAAAGCACTTGACTGTATTCCCATGTGTCCTCGAGAACGTTTGGTCATCTTAAGTAATACAACCGTCTTGTCCTTTGCTAAAGAAAGTATTGGGACACTTGCTGCATCTATTATCATTGTCTTTTATTTACTCGCACTTTATTTATCTGCATTATCAAAAACCCCTAAAAATCTGATTTCTAAGTATTTATAGAGAATTCCTGCTCCAAGCCACTCGTCAACACCTTCTGCTCCTTGTTGGGTTCGACACTCTTACTTATCGAAAATACTGCGATACACCCCCTATACTTGTGGGTCATCAAGACTATTTTTTGGCGCCGTTGCCAGGGAGTGAAGCGCTATTGGAGAGTGGAACTGGTAAAGGAAACTTCTGCTGTGAGTATTGTTTATTTCTGTTAGTTACTTTATTTCAATATGGATAATTCACTTAGTTTCTTATTTTGTAATGCTACTACCACTGTTAAGGTAGTAGATGAACCTTCACCTGCTGAAAATGATACTTTTAAGATACCTACAAGCATTATTGATCATGTTATGGATAACTACTATTTTGGATATGGAACTATCTATCCCGGTGACCATTTGCTCTTTATACACGAATTATGCAGGTTGTTCAAGTGTGCATGTATTACAGTAGATCAAGAAAGAAGAAGTTATTCTCATTATCACTAAAAGGAAGAGCTGAGGAATGGTATAAGCTGTTGAAGAATGTTCAAGCTCTTGAATGGGAGGAAGTTGTACTTCTATTTTATTCCAAATTTTATCCTCCTAGTGAGATTCATAAAGATCGGAATCAAATATACAACTTTTGGCCTTGTGATGGAGAGATTACAACTCAAGCTTGGGGGAGATTCAAGTTACTAATGATCAAATGTCCTATTCATGAGCTCCCTAACAATATTATTATCAATAACTTTTATGCAAGGCTTCCTCTTCATGATAAGGATCTATTGGATGCTTCTTGTGCTGGATCATTTACACACATGGAAGAACAAGCTAAATGGGATCTTGTAGACCGTATTCAAGACAATGCTGAAGCATGGGAGAATGATAAAGGAAGAAAGTGAGGTATACATCATGATTATGAATGCATTAAATCTTTTATGGGAACTGATAACTTTCGTAATATTAGTAATGCTTATGGTATAGACTCTCAAGTTATTGCAAATTGTTTTAAGGCTTTTGACACATATATTGAAATTCCAAAAAAGGAATGGAACAAGTATCATGCACCATATAAAGATATTGTTAATTGTGTTCCTAATAGAAGTACTGAAGTTTGTACTATTGATCATATCTTACCTGAACGTTATATCGAGAAAATACTTTTCCCGGATAAGGTAAAGGAGCAATCTATGATAACTAGTGTAATTAATAAAAGTACAAAGAGAGATGTAAAGCCTGGCGAACAAATAAACATTGAACCTGCACTAGCAATTGTGAAAGACCTTATCACTAAAAGTGTAGAAGATGGACACATTATCTTCTGTGAGGATGCTTCTAATATTGTCTCACAACCTAATAGAACTAGAAAAGCTAGTGTCCATGTGCTTTCTGTTAGAATTGGTGATCATTGCTATTATGGTTTATGTGATATTGGTGCAAGTTCAAGTGCTATTCCTTATGATCTTTACAAAGAAATTATGCATGAAATTAGTCCATGTGAACTAGAAGAAATTGATGTGGTTATTAAACTTGAAAATAGAGAAACCATCTCTCCAATTGGTATTGTAAGATATGTGGAAGTTCTTTGTGGTAAGATTAAATATCCTGCTGATTTTCTAGTACTTAGTTCAGCCGCTAGTAAAACCTATCCTATCATTTTTGGTAGACCTTTCTTGAACACGTGTGGAGCCATTATAGACTATAAAGGGAGAAAAATTTAACTAAATTTTATGGAGAATCTTATGAGTTTAATTTTTCAAAATTTGTTAAAGTTCCTTATGAAAATAAAACTCCTAATGAGGATTTTAGAGTTGAACAACTTGCTTCTATTTCTCTTGCTCCTAACAATGCTTTTGCAGCAATTTATGGAAGACCACAAAAGTGAAATCTTCATGGAAGAAAGAAATGAGATTGACGAGATTCTCCATTGTCAACCTAAGATGCTTAAGCATAACTTGCATGTGGAACATTTGGGTAACACATTGCCAGCTAAAAAGGATCCGGTTTTCGATCAGAAACCTTTACCTAACGATCTTAAATATGCTTACATTGATGATAAGAAAATATATCCTGTTATTATTAGTTCTAAACTTTCAGGGAAGGAAGAGGAAAGATTATTGGAAGTATTGAAGAAACACCAATTAGCTATGGGCTATACCCTTGATGATTTAAAGGGGATTTCTCCTACTATATATCAGCACGCTATCAATATAGAACCCGATGCAAAATCGGTGGTAGAACATCAACGTCGTTTAAATCCTAAGATGAAGGAAGTGGTAAGAAACTAGGTATTAGAACTCCTTGATGCTGGTATTATTTATCCTATTGCTGATAGTGAATGGGTTAGTCCTGTTCATTGTGTCCCTAAGAAAGGGGTATTAGTATTTTGCCTAATGAGAATAATGAGCTTATCCCCCAAAGAATAGTAGTAGGTTATAGGATGTGCATTGACTTCAAAAAGGTTAACAAAGTTACTAAGAAAGATCATTACCCACTGCCTTTTATTGATCAAATGTTAGAAAGGTTGTCTAAAAAGACCCATTTTTGCTTTCTTGATGGATACTCTGGGTTTTCTCAAATTGCTGTTAAATAACAAGATCAAGAAAAAACTACTTTTACGTGCCCTTATGGAACCTATGCTTATAGGCGAATGCCTTTTGGTTTGTGTAATGCGCCGGATACTTTTCAAAGTTGCATGTCTGCTATCTTTCATGGTTTTTGTGAGGTAATTCTGGAAGTATTCATGGACAATTTTTCTGTCTATGGAACTTCTTTTGATAATTGTCTGCACAACCTTGATAAAGTTTTGCAGAGATGTGAAGAAACTAATCTTGTTCTTAATTGGGAGAAATTCCACTTCATGGTCAATGAGGGAATTGTCCTTGGACATAAAATTTCCGAAAGAGGCATTGAAGTTGACAGAGCCAAAGTTGAAGCAATTGAGAAAATGCCCTATCCTAGAGGTGTCAAAGATATTCGTAGTATCCTTGGTCATGCTGGTTTCTATAGAAGGTTTATTATAGATTTCTCCAAGATATCAAAATCCCTTACTAATCTTCTCCAAAAAGATGTACCCTTTGTTTTTGATGATGATTGTAAGGAAGCTTTTGAAATTCTAAAGAAAGCTTTAACTACCGCTCCTATTGTCCAACCACCTGATTGGAACTTACCCTTTGAAATCATGTGCGATGCTAGTGATTTGGCTGTAGGTGCTGTTCTTGGGCAACGAATAGATAAAAAGTTAAATGTTATCCATTATGCTAGTAAGACTCTTGACGCTGCTCAAAAGAATTATGCTACTACTGAAAAAGAGTTCTTAGCTATTGTCTTTGCTTGTGATAAGTTTAGACCTTATATTGTTGATTCAAAAGTTACCATTCATACTGATCATGTTGCTATTAAATACCTTATGACAAAGAAAGATGCTAAGCCTAGGCTTATCAGATGGGTGTTGCTTTTACAAGAGTTTGACCTACATATTGTAGATAGGAAAGGTGCTAAAAATCCTGTTGCTGATAATTTATCTCAATTGGAAAACATCTCTTTTGATCCTATGCATGTTAATGATAGTTTCCCAAATGAACAGTTGGCTGCAGTAGGGGTAAGCTCGCGAGAAAGTCCTTGGTATGATGATTATGGTAACTTTATTGTTTCCAAGTATTTTCCTCCAACTTTTATATCCCAACAAAGAAGGAAGTTCTTTTACAATTTGAGGCATTATTTTTGGGACGTCCCACATTTATATAAAGAGGGAGTAGATGGTATTATGCGAAGATGTGTTCCAGAAAATGAAAAAAAGGAAATATTGTGGAAATGTCATGGTAGTGCCTATGGAGGACATCATGCAGGAGATAGAACCGCACAAAAGGATCTACAATCAGGTTTTTACTAGCCTACCCTTTTTAAGGATGCAAGAAAATTTGTATTATCATGTGATGAATGTCAATGTGTTGGTAATATTTCTAGACGCAATGAAATGCATATGAATTACTCTCTTGTTATGAACCATTTGATTGTTGGGTATTTGACTTTATGGGTCCTTTTCCCCCTTCAAAAGCTTATACCCATATTCTTGTTGTTGTTGACTATGTTACTAAGTGGGTAGAAGCCATACCTACGAAAAGTGCTGATGGTGAGACCTCTTTAAAATGCTTAAGGATATTATCTTTCCCAGGTTTGGAGTACCTAGGTATCTTATGACTGATGGAGGTTCTCATTTCATTCATGGTGGCTTTAGAAAGACCCTTGCTAAATATGATGTTAATCATAGAATTGCTTCAGCTTATCATCCCCAAACTAGTGGGCAAGTAGAACTATCAAATAGAGAAATTAAATCCATCTTGCAAAAGACTATTAATAGATCTAGAAAAAATTGGGCTAAAAAGTTGAATGATGCTTTATGGGCTTATATAACTGCTTATAAAAATCCTATGGGAATGTCTCCTTACAAAATGGTTTATGGGAAAGCTTGCCACTTCCCTTTAGAATTAGAACACAAAGCTTATTGGGCAGTGAAAGAACTTAATGGAGACTTTAATCTTGCTGGCGAGAAAAGATTATTTGACTCAAGTTCATTAGAAGAGTGCAGGAGTGAAGCATACGGAAATGCTAGACTCTTTAAAGAGAAAGTTAAAAGATGGCATGACAGAAGAATTCTTAAGAGGGAGTTCCATGTTGGTGAGAAGGTTCTATTGTACAGGTCTCGTCTCAGATTTTTTGTAGGGAAACTACTCTCAAAATGGGAAGGACGTTTTGTTATTGAAGAGGTGTATCGTTCAGGTGCAATAAAAATTTCTTCCTTAAAAGATAACACTACACAAGTGGTGAATGGTCAGAGACTCAAGCACTATATTTCTGGAGATTCTTACAATGAAGATATTGATGCTATTCAAATGGTGATTCCGGAAGAATTTATTAAATGCCAAGTTCAGAGACCCGCAAAGTCTATTTTCGAATAGAAAACAGTTCTGGTAAGAAAAGGTCCGTGAAAAATCTGTCAATTTATATTTTTGCAGTTTTTATCTAACATGGAAAATAATGAGTCAAAAAGGGACGGAAACGGAGCCCGGGTGGCTCACACCACCCTGTGGCGCAGGCCCACCTGGCCGCGCCACCAGGGGGTGTGGCCACCCCGGAGCCAGTCTCCGACCCGTTTTCTCCTAGTACCTTCCTTTTGTTGTCAAACTTTGTAATATATATTCCCCAGATCCCCCGAGGTTTGTATATCGTGTTCTCGTCGTGTTTTCATTTCGATCTATTTCTGTTAGGAACTATTCTTAAAGTTTAGAGGCACAATAGTCTCCACCAACGATAAGGGCAAAGAGCCTGTGGAAGATGATCTCCAAGACCTTGAGCCGGAGGAGGAGATCGAGAGTGAAGTTGAAGAGGAGGCAAAGGAAGACCAGCATCCGCACACCAGCACCACCATTGCAAGTATTGGAGTGTTGGAAAATCCCGCCAAGTTCAAAATGACAACATGGATGTCCACTGGAGGGAAGGTTCCGCGTCATTGCTTGGCTTCACGATCACCTCCTCCACGCACGAAGAATCCCTTCCATACCCTTATCCATGAGCAGCAATTCCAGAATATGCCCAAGGAAAAACTACCCTCCAATTGGGATATTTCTTGTTCTAACCATGCAGGGAAAGAAGACTTCAAGGAGGGAGAGTGTGGAAAGAATCGCAAGAGCTGGATTCATAGCCCGACATGATCATGAACCGCATTGAGCACAATTCAGAGTTGATTCGTACTCTCACCTTCGAGATTGAGGACTTCAGGGAATTGATTGAAAAGCTCATCGAGAGAACACCACCACCACTGGAGGAGTAATTCGTCATCAGTTTTTAGCATCCCATTGGTTTGTTCCAAGCTTGGGGAGTGTCGCGGTATCACATCTTTCATCTTTTATCTTTTTACCTTTTTAGTATAGTCATATCATGAATAGAGAAGTTATCATATAGGATGGTTTGCATTGTGGAAGTATCTCCCCTCTCGTTAGTTATCTTGTATCCCTTGGTGTGAGTTGCCGTTTGGAATATTAATGAGAAGTTCTATCATATAATTTTTGCATATCTTATTTTAGTTTGCAATTTCTGTTATATGATTGATCTTGTTGTTAGAATTGGTATCACTTTGGGATCATTAAGTAAATTTAGTTGGTTTTGGCAAACCTGGTTCAGTCAGTAGAAACAATATTATGAGAATTGAATGAAAAGGATAAAAGTACTCTTAAGAAATATAATTTCATCATCTTTCTTTCTTGATTGGCTCATAATCTTAGTATTCTCTAGTTAAGATCTTTTGTGCTTCCAAGGAAGATTGCATGTTTGTTTTTATCACTTGTATGTTTGTTTGTTTCCTTCAACTCTTATGCTTTCTACCCAGCCTTGCTTGCCAAAAACCTGTACTGAGAGGGAACACTTCTCGTGCATCCAATCCTTAAACCAAAACCTATGTCATTTGTGTCCACCGTAACTACCTATTAGCATTATTGCTATTCCAAGTAAATTCATGCTTTTATCTACCTTCCAAATTAAACTTGTTATGTGAAAATTAGTGATTAAAGCTCTCACAAACTTCATGGCACACTTTACTTTCTTGAACTTAATAAACTTGAACCATTGTGCCCATCTATGTTGCGTATATGCTTGCGTTTTGTAAGTTGCGAATTAGCAGAACCATGTTACCATGGGGAACGCTTTCAACATTGCACTTTATTTAGTTGATATCATGTTCTTTTTCTTATGGATCCCGGTGGTTTGAAATGAAAGGGGAGCTTGTAAGGCTCATGGAGTTTGTATATGTGTTAGAGAGACGCCTGGGCGGTTGGTCTAAGCCATGCTTAATCATGGTGGAAACCTGCAGCATAACCATAGTGAGCAATATGTGAAGCATCCACAATAAAAAAACCTATGCAAATAGGAAAGAAAAAAAGAAAAAAAAGAGCCTATGCAAATAGGAAATAAAAGGATCACTGAGATGCTCATTGTCTGCTTGCCTTGTCATTTTGGTATGGGAAAGCTTCCGTATCATCGGGCAAGGGGTACCCCGTTGGCGGTTCTCTATGATAGACATGTACTTACAATGACAAGAACTTACCTGTGACTAAAGTTGAGTAGCATGAGGAACGGTACTCGCAAGTAAGGGGCATGAGATTTTTAGCTTATAACTTGTCAAGCATATCCTCATATTTGTTCACTTTAACCTTAATCACCTAAAGATGCTTATGATAGGGGCAATGAGAACTGAAAGCTAATAAGTACTATAATTTTTGGAAGCTCTTTATGAAACTTGAAATCCCTGCTTCCCTCTACGAAGGGCCTATCTTTTACTTTTTAGTTGAGTTAGTAAACCTATTCCTTTCTATCTCAACAAGTATTTGAGTTGTTGTGTTTCATTCATTCATATGATGATTTATTCAATCATGTTTCTTATGTTCCTTGTTTTGCACACTGCTCTTATCTTAGTGAATATTACTTTGAAAGCTGTCAATGAAAACCCTGCTATGTTTGAACTCCTGCAAATTTTTAACCCTTGTTTGACCAAGAACAAAGTTTTCCATTACCAATTATGATTTACTTTGTGTATCTTTATTGTGTTTCCTTTACCTATTGCAAGTTAAGTTATATAATAGTGAGTTGTCTTCTATTATGATTTGTGTATTGATGAATGTGTTGCTTCTTGTCCGTATTCTTTTATCAACACTTCACTCCATAAACCCGAGGTCATGTTTATTGAGCTCAGTATTCGCTTGGGGACAAGCGAAGTCTACGCTTGGGGGGACTTGATACGTCCATTTTTCATCACCATTCTATATCATAATTAACTATTATTCATTGATAGATTTCATATTAAGAGATGATACTTATGTTATTTCATCTGTTTTTGCATGGTTGATGACTTTCGGAGGATGGACCGTTGAAGTGAGGATTCTGATGGAAAAATCACTGTTTGGAGGAGAAATTCGTGAAGATCAAAAAATACCGGAAAATATATGGAAAATCCTATTTTTCTAGAAGATGAAGGACGCCAGAAGGGGGAGCGGAGATGGTCCACAGGGGGCCCAGACCACCCCCTGACGCGGGCTACCCTAGGCCGCGCCACCAGGTGGTGTGGCCACCCTGGCCCACCTCTAGCTCTGCCCTTTGGCGTATATAATCCTCCTGAAACCCTAAGACTCAGGGAGCGACCATAGAAAGGTTCCGCCGCCTCTATGGGGCGGAAAAATACAGAGAGAGAAAGAGCTCTCCGGCAGGCAGAAATCTACCGGGGGAATTCCTTCCCGGAGAGGGGTGATCGTCACCATCAACACCGTCATCAAGCTGGACTTCATCGGGATCATCATCATCATCTCCATCATCATCTCCATCATCATCTCCACCAGAACCATCATCACCACTCCATACTGCTGTAACAATTGGGTTGAATCTTGCATAGTTCATAGGGGAAACTTTCACGGTGTTGATTACTCATTGTAGTTGATACTATTGAGTGGAACCATTGAATTATCGTTCATGTTCAGATTGTTCCATATGATGTCTCGTGAGTAGTTCGTTTAGTTCTTGAGGACATGGGAGAAGTCAAGTTGTTAGTAGTGGAATTGTGTTGAGAAAGATTCAATAGTGCTAGTGGTGTCATGTGAACGTCGACTACATGATACTTCACCTTTATGGGCTTAGGGGAATGCATTGTGTATTTGGCTACTAATCGTAGGGGCTGCCGGAGTGACAGAAACCTAAACCCCCGTTAGGAAACCTTTGCACAAGGGAGTGTAGGATCTCAGAGTTTAAGGCTGTGGTTAGGTTTTTATCTTAATTACTTTCTTGTAGTTGCGGATGCTTGCAAGGGGTATAATCACAAGTATGTATTATTCCTAGGAAGGTCGGTACATTAGCACAGGTTCACCCACACAACACTTAGCAAACTAAAGAAGATTAATCAACTATATGAAGCGAAAGCACTTGACAGTATTCCCATGTGTCCTCGAGAAAGTTTGGTCATCTTAAGTAGTACAACCGGCTTGTCCTTTGCTAAAGAAAGGATTGCACCACTTGCTGCATCTATTATCATTGTATTTTCTTTACTCGCACTTTATTTATCTACATTATCAAAAAACCCTAAAATCCGTTTGCTAAGTATTTACAGAGAATTCCTGCTCCAAGCCACTTGCCAACACCTTCTGCTCCTCGTTGGGTTCGGCACTCTTACTTCTCGAAAATACTGCGACGCACCCCTATACTTGTGGGTCATCAGTAACCTAAAATTTACTTGTAGTAGTTCAAATTTGACATAATGTTGATAAATCGACATAAGGTTATTCAACTGGACGAAGTTAGGTAGTGAGTTTGCGAATTCATAAAACACAGGAAATCATAAGTACAATATGTTGGTCCACTATATATATATGTGTGTGTGAAAACTTGGCTTCTCATATTTAGATCGATATTTTCGAACTTCCTTTACAAGGGAGAATAATCTTGACATCACTCGGAAAATTGAGAATGGTCTTTCCTGATAGTTGGAAACTCACACCGATGACATTGTTTACTACTAGAAAATGCACCCATATACCTACTAAAAGACATTTAATTCAAGAGCAATCTATCGCGCTTACATGTAGCTCAATTCTGACTTAATTTTGTTAAATTGTCAAGATACAAAATGTTAGAAAGAAGTTGAACCTATCATCAAATATCATAGTGGTTTCTGATATATTAATTCACCCCTCCCTTGAAGGGTACCTCCAAAAGCTTTTTCATGAAACTTTCAAAGCAACCTACAATTTACTTGTAGTTTAAATTCGACCTAATATAATTTCGATAAATCTTGATAAAGTCATTCAAGTTGGCAGAGTTAGATAGGAAGTTTGAAAGCACATAAAACATGGGTATCATCAGTACAACATGTCGGTCCACTATATATATAAATATGTCTAAAAACCTGGATTGTGGCATTCAGATCCATATTCTTCGGACTTTCTTTACGAAAAATAACAACCTCGCTTGTCGTCTCTCGGAAAATTGAGAATTGAATGTTCTTTCCTAATAGTTCAAAACTCACACCGACGACATTGTTTACTGTATATATTGATTTTTTTCAGTGAGTATACTATTAATACTGTATATACTTGGTCAAACTTTGTAACGTTTGACTTCGACTAAACCTAATATGCTAAGTAATACTCCCTCCATTTAGAAATATAAGTCGTTTTAGCTTTGTGAATCGAAAATATCTAGATGTATTTTAGTGTATGGGTTCGTAGAGGTTCAGAGTGAACCTATACACTAAAAGGCGGCAAGATACATTCATTTCATAAAGCTAAAACGTCTTATATTTCTGAACAAAGGGAGTATTAAATAAATGGAGTATAGGATAAGATTAGGAAAATAACATTTTTTAGAATCCTCACAAGCTTTTTCTTAGCATCATAGATATGAATATTACATTGACACTAATGATTAACTAAACTGCAAATAGAGCAAACCCAAACACATACGAAGTAGTAGTAGTACAACTTAACGACTTCGAGGGGGACTTCGCGGTCTTCTCAAGCGACTTGGTAGCATCTTCCGCGGGCAACTTGGCTGCATCCTCCGCAGTACCATCGCCAAGTAGGGACTCGTGGATGTTGGGCGGCACGCCGCTATGCGCGATGGTAACACTAGCCAGCAGCTTGCTGAGCTCCTCGTCGCGCATGACGCAGAGCATCACGTGCCTCGAGATGATGCAATTCTTCTTACTGTCCTTCACGGCTTACCGGGAGAGCTCTAGCACCTCGGCGCTGAGGTACTCGAGAACGACCACGAGGTAGACGGGAGCCCCGAAGCCTATGCCCTGGGAGTATCGATCCTTCTTCTTGCGACTGCTTGGTGTGAGACTACGACTTGGAGTGGCCAGAGCAGGATTCGGAAGCCGACGACATGTCTTATTTTTCTCCATGGCCTTTGTCGCTTCCACCTGGGTCTTCTTCTTCTTCCCACGGAGAGCTCCGGGCTTTGGAGCCATAGCTGCAAAGTCCAAGAGGAAGAAAGGTTAATTGTGGAGGGCCGGTGAAGGTGCCCAGGTCCCTTCTATTGAAACTTTAACAACACCGTCTTTACTATTTTACAAGTATGAATTTTTAATAGGAGTACTACTAAAAGGCTGTGTGCATGTTCCTTATTTTGTTTCACTTTTTTGAAACATGGTCAGATGTGTCAGCATGAAAATTCATACAAAGAAGTTGTATCTTTCAAAAAAGAGTTGGTTTTCAGTATGACTGCATGGGTGCAATAATTAGTACTATATGAATTTCTGACAAATTTACAAGCAATCTATCACGCACTTATAGTTCAAAATTTACCTAGTTTGGTTTTATTGACAAAATGTCATTTAATTATGCGAAATTAGCTAGAAGGCTTGAAAATTCATGAAACTTGTTAACCATGAAACATACTCGATTTTGTGTGAAATTTTGTGTGTTGTGGCATTCGGAGCCATACTCTTTGCCTTTTCTTTAAAAAATAATTATATGTGGCACTTCTAACATAATTTAACAAAATTCTATACATAAAAGTTGAAAAGTCCAATTAACAACATTTGTATGCCATGCCAAGATGCACCACGTCTACCCGAAATGGACACAACCTTGTCATTATTTAACTTGAAACCCAAATATGTTAATACATCACTGGTCATATTGTGAAGAAGTGTATTTAAACCTTGTCAAAATTCATATTTATTATTTAAGAAATAGGACACCATACATAAGTGCTTAACATTTTTTATTGTTTTCTTTACTTTTCTTTAATTTATCCCAATAAACGGGATGAGTGATGCAGACATGACCTTAACATTGGTAACTTGGCTTAAAATGTGAACAATGTTCATACATGGTTATGACCATATTGTGTAGCAAGTTTTTCGAGAGTTGTCCAAATCCATGTTTGTAGTTTTCGTCCAAACAAGCACAAATATAAGAGGACATCATTTAAGTTTCAACTATTTATCATTACCACCCCCCGTCCCGCAAAAAAAAACTATGTATCATGACACACATTGAAATAAGTATTTTCATATACTACTAACATGCGGTGGAAATCATCTATATTTTCCTAGAATATAGTGAGTGAACTCTAAGCCAAATTATTCGGACATACTTAATTACTAAAAACAAATCCTATCACTTGGAAATTAAAAATCATTTTCCTAAACGTTGGAAACTCTCATTGACAACATTATTTACCAAAGCCAAGATGCTTCCTAGAACGAGATATAGTACACTGCCCGCCTCTTCTCTGAACGCCATTTAATTTTGCACTCGTGCACACTTCTTGGGGGGGGGGAGAGACCTCCTCGTCGTCGTCCTCGGCCTCCTCCCCATCATCGTCCTCGGCCTCCTCCCTGTCGTCGTCTTCGGCCTCCTCCTCAAGGTCGACCTCAGACTCCTCCTCTTCCTCAGTCTCATCTTCCATCTTATCGGAGTCACTCGGTGTTGGTGGTGGTGTCCCTTCGAAAAAGCGCTGCTAGTGGCTATCTTGTTCATCAGAGGAGTCAGCCATGGCCCGTCGGCTGAGTCTGGGCTTCCAGGTGGAGTTTTGGGGCCTTTCCCAATTGTCAAGTCAATCGGCGTGTTCTAGAGAGTTGTCATAATACATTTTGGAAGGAAATAGAGAGAGAGATCAAGTTCTACGCAATGGTGGGTTGGGTGTTTTGGGTGAAAGTAGGGGTGCGTACTGTTGCAATTTATAATGTCTATTTATAGTCGTGCTTGTGTTAATACCCTGAAAACTATCCCAAAATATCATAAATACATTGTACCAGACTCGTCCCGTCAACAAAAAAAGGATTATACCAGACTTGTCGGTTCTTGTTTTTTTTCTCGGCCCAGAGAATTCAGGAGGCGCCCCACTTTATCCAAAAATGAAGAGAATCATGCTGATCGTGCTGAATTACTCGGTGTATCTTACTTCTTCCATTAAAAATTAAGTGTTTATAGTAGTACATATTTATCTATCTATAGTACTACTAGTATACGTATACTCTTCACAAAGTTGCGTTACCAAACATGTTTGCGACACCGCTGCATCTTAGACTAGAAGTATAATCATTGTGTGTAATCTTACACGAGAAGGAAGGATAAATGGAGAGGATAGTGGATGGATGGTGAGAGGGGGGCGAAAGCGAGAGAAAATCTACTACGTAGTAGTATGTGTACTAGTACCGTGTGTCACGACCCATCGTAATATGTACTAACTTTTAGCCGAAGTTAGATAGAAACCATGATCAATTAATTGGCTTGTGGCATTCTGAACCATATTATTTGGACTTTCTTCACAAAAAACATCACCGTCCTTACTGGAAAAATTGAATTTCTATTTTTCCTAATTTTCGGAACTCCCACATGCAACAATGCTTAATACGCCAAGATGCACCCTTTTACCAAAATATCATGGGAACTCTATCAAATTGTAAACTATGATGTCAATATGGCCTTGATGACCTTGGTAGTTCGGGTTGAAATAAACCCGATAATGCCATACACATGGTAGGACAATGTGGTGAAGATATTTTTCCAAAACTTATCGAATCCCATGATTACAGTTTTCATTGCACATGGTGCACAAGACATGATAGGACATAATGAGTAAAACTTTTGTTTTTTGTTTTTCGTTTATTCAGTCTGATCAATGTTCAAAACGGGTTCAAAATTTCCTTCCATCCAGATGTTTGGCCGATCTTTTGAATAACCTTTCCTCCCAATGTTTGGGAAGCAAGTGAAAATTTCGAAAACCGGAAAACTTTGAATTTTTGTGCTGCCAAGGACCAAAGTAGTTTCCTTCCTATGTACTCCTCGTCCCTACTCCACACCAATGCGCGACTGCCGAAAACGCCAGAGACACAGAGCCGCCGTACCAAGGCACACGTGTGTAGTGCCATGTTGTGGACGAGGGGAGAGAGATTAGTCGGACCGGTGCGCGAGGGGAAAGGGGAGGAGAGATGGAGCATAGGGAAGGAGAGATAAAACACATGATTTGTTTTACGTGCATAGGTCCTGAAATTTACTACTAGTAGAGTGTACACTGTAAGGCTGTAGGAGTACCTCGTGTCAGAAACCCATCATAACTTTGCTCTTACATTGAACCACCTTGAACTTCTCTTCGCTATTACACTCTTCCCCTATCAACGTTTTATTCCCTCAGCATGTACAGCGCGTGGACAGAGATGACCATATGTCTAAGAAAAGAAATATACTACTCCCGCATTGTGTAAAAAAGCACACCTTAATAAGTCTCAGATAGTAAACATATGTCATATCATTACTATATAAAATTATAATTGGTAAAGCACAAAAAATTATAAATTTGATCAACATCTATAAAGTATGGGTGTATATTTGGTCCTTGTACTTTGTATCATCATGTGTAGAAGTCAAAGATTATTAGCTACCTAACACTTGAAATTTTTGGTAACATGGTCTAGAGAAACGAGGGAGAAGATTCTAGTATGATGGAGAAGTGTGTTTTGAGAGGTTTATGCATAGTGCATTCATTGTGTTCAAGACTACCAATAGAATCTTCTAGATGCAAGAATGGAAAAGAAGATCCAACGGCTAGAAATTCTAGGATTCGTGAGTCTTGATCCAACGGTCAACATTCAAAGTTATTAGTACACTATATCGTGGTAAGATAAGATAAGATAAGATTATGTAGAAGTCAGTGATTATTAGCTACAAGGGAGAAGATGCTAGTTTGATGGAGAAGTGTGTTTTGAGGTTTGTGCATAGCATTCATTATGCTGAAGACTATCAATTGAATCTAGATGCTAGAATGAAAAAGAAGATCCAATGGCTAGAAATGCAGGGATTCATGTGTCTTGATCCAACGGTCAACATTCAAAGTTATTCGTACACTATATAGTGGTTTGTAATGAAGACTGTCAATAGAATCTTCAAGATGCTAGGAAACAAAGACCCAACGACTGGAAATGTTGGGATTCGCGAGTCTTGATCCAACGGTCAATATTCAAAGTTGTTTGTACACTATATAGTGGTAAGATCATGTAGAAGTCAACGATTATGAGCTACTAGTGAGTTGCACGTGAGACTCAGATAGTAGACATATGACATATCATCACTATATACAATTATAATTGGTAAAGCACAAAACATTATAAATTTGATCAACATCTATAAAGTATGGGTGTATATTTGGTCCTTGTACTTTGTATCATCATGTAGAAGTCAAAGATTATTAGCTACCTAACACATGAATTTTTTTAATAACATGGTCTAGAGAAACAAGGGAGAAGCTTCTAGTATGACGGAGAAGGTTTTTTGAGGTTTGTGCATAGCATTCATTATGCCAAAGACTATCAATAGAATCTTCTAGATGCTAGAATGGAAAATAAGATCCAACGGCTAGAAATGTAGGGATTCATGAGTCTTGATCCAACCGTCAACATTCAAAGTTATTCGTACACTATATAGTGGTAAGATAAGATACTAGTAAGTTGCACATGCCCTGCACATGAGGCTTAGATAATAGACGCCTAGCATATCATCACTATATAAAATTATAATAGGTAAAGTGGAAAAAATACAAATTTCATCAACATCTATAAAGTATGGGTATATATTTGGTTCTTCTACTTTGTATCATCATGTGTAGAAGTCGAAGATTATTAGCTACCTAACACTTGAAATTTTTGGTAACATGGTCTAGAGAAATGAGGGAGAAGATTCTAGTATGATGGAGAAGTGTGTTTTGAGAGATTTATCCATAGTGCATTCATTGTGTTCAAGACGATCAATAGAATCTTCTAGATGCTAGAATGGAAAAGAAGGTCCAATGGCTGGAAATGTTCGGATTTGCGAGTCTCAATCCGACGGTCCATATTCAAAGTTATTCCTACACTATATAGTGATAAGATAACATGTCTAAATACATGGCTTGTGACCTTCAGATCCATACTCTTCAGATTGTCTTTACAGAAAAATACTCAGAAAATTAAGAAGGATATTTCCTGATATTTGGAAACTCACATCGACGACATTGTTTAAAACAAGAATATGCATCTACCTACGAATTTACTTGTAGCTCAAGTTTGATCTAATTTCGTTAAATTGTCATGATGCAAAATCTTAGCAAGAAGTTGAACTTGTTGTAAAAACTATCGGTGGTGGTTTGTGATATATTAAATCAGCCCCTAATGGTTATCTCCAAAAAACGTAAAACTTTCAATGCAACCTACAATTTACTTGTAGTTCAAAATTGACCTAATTTCAATAAATTGACATAAAATCAATTTCAATTGGGCTAAGTTAGCTATGGGAATAAGTTTGAAAACTCATAAAACACAGGAATCATAAGTACAACATGAGGGTACACTATATATGTCTAAAAGTTTGGCTTGTGCCGTTCAGGTCCATATCCTTCGGACTTTGTTTACGAAAATGAACAATAATCTCATCATCACTCGGAAAATTGAGAATGTTCTTTCCTGATAGTTGGAAACTCACACCTACTGTACTGATTACTACAATAAGATGCATCCATCTACCTCCAAAGAGACATTTAATTAAATAAAAATCTATCGCGCTTAATTTTATCTCAAGTTTGAGCTAATTTTTCGTTAAATTGTCAAGATGCAAAATCTTAATTAGAAAGGAGTTAAAAACCTATTCTCAAAACTCTCGGTTGATTTCTGATTATTAACTAAGCCCCCAATGGGTACACCTCCAAAAGTTTTTTGTAATTCTTTAGAAGCAACCTACAATAATTTAGTTGTTGTAGTTCAAGTTTGACCAAATTTCGATAAATATAGGCATGAAGTCATTCAAGTGGGGCAAAGTGAATTAGCTATATAGGGAGTTTGAGAACTCATAAAACATGGGAATCGTAAGTAAAACACGTTGGTCCACTTAATATGTCTAAAATCTTGGCTTATGGCATTGAGATCCATATTCTTCATACTTTCTTAACATAAAAGAACCATCTCATCATCACTCGGAAAACTGAGGATTTTCTTTCCTCATAGTTAGAAACTCACACCGACGACATTGTTTACTAGAAGAAGATGCACCCATCTACCTACGAAAATACATTTAATTCAAGAGCAATCTATCATCCTTACTTGTAGCTCAAGTTTGATCTAATTTCGTTAAATCAACAAGAAGTCACTGAAGTGTGCAAAGTTTGCTAGGAAGTTTGAAAAATCCTAGTACTAAAAACTTGGGCATTACGTATAAGAAACCATTGGTCTAGTTTGTGTGATAATTGGGGTGGTTGCATTTTCTTTTAACTATGGTAGGTCTCGTAGGAGAGAGGTGCTCGAGAGTTAACACGGTCGAGGGAAGTACAACTTACATCAAGGACCTCATAAAAAATGAAAATTGCATCCAAGTCCATCCATTTAACACAGTGACCCTAAAACTGAATAATGAAGTGTGTGTGTTTTGAGGTTTGTGCATACTAGCGTTCATTGTGCTAAAGACTATCAATATAATCTTTCTCGATGCTAAGGGAAAATAGAAGATCTATGATATCTACGCACTTCTATTCTTGTAGACAGTTGTTGGGCCTCCAAGTGCAGAGGTTTGTAGAACAACAGCAAATTTCCCTTAAGTGGATCACCCTAGGTTTATCGAACTCAGGGAGGAAGTGGTCAAAGGTATCCCTCTCAAGCAACCCTGCAATCAAGATAAAAGAATTCTCTTGTGTCCCGAACACACCCAATACACTTGTCAGGTGTATAGGTGCACTAGTTCGGTGAAGAGATAGTGAAATACAAGTGGTATGAATATAAGACAACGGTGCTAGAAAATAGCTTGACGGGTAGGAAGAGACTAAAGGCAATCTGAAATAAAGATGGAAGCAAGCAAACATGTAACAAATCTAGTTGCAAACGGTGTTTCAATGCTTAGAAAGAAGGCCCAGGGATCATACTTTCACTAGTGAACACTCTCATATAAATATCTTCTCTTCATGATACTACTCTTAACTACTCTCCGGTTGGACACTCTAATCCATGGTAGGGCTATAACAACACTCCTCAAAGTTCGCTTTCCCCATCTAGGTAACCCCACACTATCACCTTGTGCGCTAGATGGTTCCAACAAACACCACAATTTCATAGAGACATCCAACTCCAAATATAACTCATAGCAAGTATTTGTAATCTCTAGCCTAAGTGCCACCATGGTGTGCACGCTATCACTTTCACACACATGGGAGAGCAGAGATCTAATAAAGCACTTTAGTAGCAAGGTAGATCTATAGATTACAAAGCTCATGATCACAATATGATCATGCATAGAGAGAGAGATGAATAGATAGCTACCGTTAGAACCCTTAGCCTCGAGGAAGAACTACTCCCTCATCATCATGGGAATCAGCAACGGCGATGGAGATGGTGGTGGAGATCGATGGAGATGGCTCCGGGCACTTCCCCGTCCCGGCAGGGTGCCGGAACAGAGACTTTCCGTCCCCTGAATCCCCCTTCGGTGGCAGCGACGCTGTGGAACTTTTCGTGGGTGGAGGCTCGATTATTTAGGTTTTCTGCATCAGAGGCTTCTTATTGGCGAAAGGGGAGACCGAGGGGGTGCCCGAGGGGCCCACACCACCTGGTGGCACGGCCAGGGGGACCCACGCCACCCTATGGTGCGGCCAGCCCCTGGCCCCTCTCCGTCTCGTCTTCTGGCTCCGTGAGTCTTCCGGTAAAATATCAACTTTGGCCTTTGTCCCGTCCAATTCCGAGAATATTCATTTTCTGACTTTTCTGGAACCAAAAACAGCAGAAAAAAGGCAACTGGCACTGTGGCATCTTGTTAATAGGTTAGTTCAAGAAAATGTGTAAAAATACTCCAAAGTGTGGATAAAACATAAGAAAGTAGATATAAAACAAACATGGAACATCAAAAATTATAGGAACGTTTGCAACGTATCAATCTAACTGTTAGCAATGTTTGGATTTGCTAGTCTTGATCCAGCGGTCAATGTTCTAAGTTAATTTGTACACTATACAATGGTGGTATGGTATTGTAAGAGATAAGATACGATACAGATAAGATAAGAAGTACCGCGAATGGCCGATCTAATGGTTGGTCTCGTAGGAGCGAGGTGCTTGAGAGTTAAGACGGTCAGTGGAAGTACAAGTTACATCAAGGACCTCATAAAAATAAAAATTGCATCCACATCCATACATGCATTTAGCATAAGGACCCTGAAACTAAGCAATGAAGTGTGTGTTTTGAGGTTTGCGCATACTAGCGTCCATTGTGCTAAAGACTATCGGTAGAATCTTTCTAGATGCTAATAATGGAAAAGAAGATCCAACAGTTAGCAAAGTTTGGATTTGCCAGTGTTGATCCAACACTCAATGTTCAAAACGGGTTTAAAATTGCCTTCCCTCCCGATGTTTGGCCAATCCTTTGAATAACCTTCCCTCCTGATGTTGGAGAAGCAAGTGAAAATTTCGAAAACCGGAAAACATTGAATTTTTGTGCGACCAAGGACCAAAGTGGTTTCCTTCCTATGTACCCCCCGTCCCTACTCCACACCAATGTGCAACTGCCGAACACGCCAGAGACATAGAGCCGCCGTACCAAGGCACACGTGCGCAGTGCCATGTTGTGGACGAGGGGAGAGAGATCAGAAGGACCGGTGCGCGAGGGGAAAGGGGAGGAGAGATGGAGCATAGGGAAGGAGAGAGAAAACACACGATTTGTTTTACGTCCATAGGTCCTGAAATTTACTACTAGTAGAGTGTACACCGTAAGGCCGTAGGAGTACCTCGTGTTAGAAACCCATCATAACTTTGCTCTGACATTGAACCGCCTTCAACTTCTCTTTGATGTTGTCCTCTTCCCCAATCAACGTTTCATTCTCTCAGCATGTACATCGCGTGGACAAAGGTGACCATATGTCTAAGCAAAGAAATATAGTATTCCCGCATTGTGTAAAAAAGCACACCTTAATAAGGCTCAGATAGTAAACATATGACATATCATCACTATATAAAATTATAATTGGTAAAGAACAAAAAATTATAAATTTGATCAACATCTATAAAGTATGGGTGTATATTTGGTGCTTGTACTTTGTATCATCATGTGTAGAAGTCAAAGATTATTAGCTACCTAAGACTTGAAATTTTTGGTAACATGGTCTAGAGAAATGAGGCAGAAGATTCTAGTATGATGGAGAAGTGTGTTTTGAGAGGTTTATGCATAGTGCATTCATTGTGGTCAAGACTATAAATAGAATCTTCTAGATGCTAGAATGGAAAAGAAGATCCAACGGCTAGAAATGCTAGGATTCGCGAGTATTGATCCAACGGTCAACATTCAAAGCTATCCATACACTATATAGTGGTAAGATAAGATACGATAAGATCATGTAGAAGTCAACGATTATTAGCTACGAGGGAGAAGATTCTAGTATGATGGAGAAGTGTGTTTTGAGGTTTGTGCATAGCATTTATTATGCTGAAGACTATCAATAGAATCTTCTAGATGCTAGAATGGAAAAGAAGATCCAACGGCTAGAAATGTTGGGATTCACGAGTCTTGATCCAACGGTCAATATTCAAAGTTATTCGTACACTATATAGTGGTAAGATAAGATAAGATATCTCTATCTCTACTACTATAGTGGAATAGTTTTGAATTGGATCCATCGCATCAATCCTGACCATTGGGCTATTGGATCCAATGGTTCAAGGAAGCTGGATTTGTGTGAATAGTACCTAGAGGAAACTCCACCATGCATGTTCTAGAACCATCATGTCACCACCCCCAAAATTTCATAGCATAGTAGACTGTATTCTCTCTACTACTATAGTGGAGCAGTTTTGAATTGGATCCATAGCACTAATCATGACCGTTGGGCTGTTAGATCCAATGGTTTAGAGCAACTGGATTCGTGTTGAATAGTACTCCCTCCGCCAAAATATAAGGCGCCTAAGGATTAGTCAAAAGTCAACAATTTTTAAGTTTGACCATGATTATACACAAAAATATAAAAATTTAGAATACTAAATTAATATCAATAGATTCACCATAAAGTATATTTTCTTAATATGTCCATTCAATATTGTAGATGTAGAATTTTTTTAAATATTTGGTCAAAGTTAGTAAGGTTTAACTTTTGACAAATCCTTTGGCGCCTTATATTTTGGGACGAAGGGAGTATAGACCTGGAGCAAACTCCACCATGTTCTAGAACCATCATGTCACCACCCCCAAAATGCATAAATGAAGTCTATTAATAATAACTATCTACACATATTGAGAATACAACTTACTGTACTTTGAAATTTTGGGGTTGGTGACATGATGGTTCTAGAACATGGTGGAGTTTGCTCTAGGTACTATTCAACACGAATCCAACTGCTCTGAACCATTGGACCTAACAACCCAACGGTCAGGATTGGTGCAATATATGGATCCAATTCAAAACTGCTCCATTATAGTAGTAGATATAGATAAAAATCACACCTTAATAAGGCCTACTATGAGGCATCCGCTAAGGTTCACCTTATACATAGTGGAAACTATAAAGTATCTTTAAGCCTAAGGTGTACCTCAAGCTTGTGTGTTGACCATAGAGAATAGAAAAATCATTTCCTCTCTCTCCTTATTTCATGTGATCATTTTCAAAAGGGGTTCAAAATTTTCAAGAGGAAAAATCTTAGTAGATAGAAGTCGAATAGTCTCAACTGATATATTAATTAACCGCTCGATGGGTACCCCAAAAGCTTTTTACATAAAACTTTCAAACCAAGCTACAATTTATTTCTTGTAGTTCAAATTTGACCTTTTATTTCGATACATCGACATAAAGTCATTGAACAAGTGGACGGGGTCTGCTAGGAACCTTGAAAACTCATAAAACATGGGAATCGTAAGTAAAACATATTGGTCCACCTAGCTAATATGTCTATAAGCTTGGCTTATGGCATTTAGATCCATATTCTTCGGACTTTCTTTACAGAAAAGAATCATCTCATCATCGCTCAGAAAACTAAGAATTTTCTTTCCTGATTGTTGGAAACTCAGACCGACGACATTGTTTACTACAAGATGCACACATCTACCTCCGAAGAGACAATTAATTCAAGAGTGATCTATCACTCTTACTTGTAGCTAAAGTTTGACTTAATTTTGCTAAATTGACAAGAAGTCACCGAAGTGCGCAAAGTTAGCTAGGAATCCTAGTACTAAAAACTTGGGTATTACGTATAAGAAACCGTGGTCCAGTTTGTTTGATAATTGGGGCGGTTTCATTTTATTTTAACCTTGGTAGGTCTCATAGGAGCGAGGTGCTTGAGAGTTAACACGGTTGGTGGAAGTACGTACAAGTTACATCAAGGACCTTATAAAGAATGAAAATTGCATCCAAGTCCATGCATCCATTTAGCATAAGGACCCTGAAACTGAGGAATGAAGTACTGTGTTTTGAGGTTTGCGCATACTAGCGTTCATCATGCTAAAGACTATCAGTAGAATCTTTCTAGATGCTAAGAATGGAAAAGAAGATCCAATGGTTAGTAATGTTTGGATTTGCCAGTCTTGATCGAACTGTTAATGTTCAAAGTTAATCTCTACAATAGATTTAGTGGTATAGTATTGTAAGAGATAAGAGACAAGATAAAGATAAGATAAGAAGTACTGCGAATGGCCGATCTAATGGTAGGTCTCGTAAGAGGGAGGTGCTTGAGAGTTAACACGGTCGGTGGAAGTACAAGTTACATTAAGGACCTCATAAAAAATGAAAATTGCATCCAACAAGTCCGTGCATTTAGCACAAGGACCCTTAAACCGAGTAATGAAGTACTATGTGTTTTGAGGTTTGTGCATACTAGTGTCCATCGTGCTAAAGACTATCGGTAGAATCTTTCTAGATGGTAAGAATGGAAAAGAAGATCCACCAGTTAGAAATGTTTGGATTTGCTAGTCTTCCAACGGTCAATGTTCAAATAAGTTAATCCCTACACTATGTAGTGGTGGTATGCATGGTATTGTAAGAGATAAGAGACAAGATAAAGGTAAGATAAGAAGTACTGCGAATGGCCGATCTAATGGTAGGTCTCGTAGGAGCGAGGTTCTTTGAGAGTTAACACGGTGGGTAGAATTATAATTTACATCAAGGACCTCATAAAATGAAAATTGCATCCAAGTCCATGCATTTAGCACAAGGACGACCCTGAAACTAAGCAATGAAGTGTGTGTTTTGAGCTAGAGGTTTACGCATACTAGTGGTCATCATGCTAAAGACTATTAGTAGAATCTTTCTAGATGCTAACAATGGAAAAGAAGATCCAACGGTTAACAATGTTTGGATTTCCCGCTCTTGATCTAACAGTCAATGTTCAAAGTTAATCCATACACTATATGTAGTGCGTGGTATGGTATGGTATTGTAAGAGATAAGACAAGATAAAAATAAGATAATAAGAAGTACTATGAATGGACGATCTAATGGTTGGTCTAGTAGGTGCGATGTGCTTAAGAGTGAACACAGTCGGTGGAAGTACACGTTACATATCAAGGACCTCATAAAAATGAAAATTACATCCAAGTCCATGCATTTAGCTCAAGGACCCTAAAACTGAGCAATGAATTGTGTGTTTTGAGGTTTGCGCATACTAGCGTTCATCGTTCTCATCAAGACTATTAATAGAATCTTTCTAGATGCTAGGAATGGAAAAGAAGATCCGGGAGTTAGCAAAATGTTTGGATTTGCGAGTCTTGATCCAACTTGTCGCCAAAACTCTTGTTGGATGGTTTCTAATATATTAATTGTGACCCCCGATGGGTACCTCCAAAAGCTTTTTCGTAGAACTTTCACACTAACCTAAAATTTACTTATACTAGTTCAAATCTGACCTATTTTCGATAAATCGACATAAATTCATTCAAGTGGGTGGAGTTAGGTAGGTAGTTTTGAATTGGATCCATAGCACCAAACATGACCGTTGGGCTATTAGATCTAGTGGTTCAGAGTAGTTGGATTCGTGTTGAACAGTATCTAGAGCAAACTCCACCATGTTCTAGAATCATCATGTCCTCCTTAACGCCCCCTGGCAAAAAAAAACTGATAGCACGGTAGGTTGTATTCTGAATATGTGTAGATAGTTATTATTAATATACTTAATATATGCCTTTTTCTCTAACAAGCCTATTGGTTAATAATAACTTAATGTTCGTTAAATCACATTTCATACAGTATATACGAGTGTGGCACGTGCCTATGCGCGCGCGTGTGTGTGTATGTGAAAACTTTGGCTTGTGGCATTTATTTAGATCAATATTCTTCAGACTTCTTTTACGTGAGATAATGATCATGACATCACTCGGAAAATTGAGAATGTCCTTTCCTGGTAGTTGGAAACTCACACCGACGACATTGTTTACTACAAGAAGATGCACCCATCTACCTCTGAAAAGACATTTAATTTAAGAGCAGTCTATCATGCTTACTTGTAGCTCAAGTCTAACTTAATTTCATTAAATTGATGCAAAATCTTAGCAAGAAGTTGAACCGTACCTATATATCATCAAAATTCTTGGTGGTTTCCCATATATTAATTGACGCCTCCCCCGATATATATATACGGGTACCTCCAAGACAGATCTTTCTTCAAACTTTCAAATCAATCTACAATTTACTTGTGGCAGTTCAATTTGTACCTAATAATTTTGATCAATCGGCATAAAATCAATCAAGTGGGCGAAGTTAGATCGGAAGTTTGAGAACTCATAAAACATGGGAAATCGTAAGTACAACATGTTGGTCCACAATATATGTCTAAAAACTTACCTTGTGTGTCATTCAGATCCATATTCTTCAGACTTACTTTACGGGAAAGAACAATCTCGTCATCACACTCGGAAAATTGAGAATGTTCTTTCCTGAGATAGTAGGAAACTCACAGTGATGGAATTGTTTACTACAACAAGATCCACCTATAGACCTCCGAAAAGACATTTAATTCAAGAGCAGTCTATATCGTACTTACTTGTAGCTCAAGTTTGACCTAATTACATTAAATTGTCAAGATGCAAAATCTATCTTAGCAAAAAGTTAAACCTATTGTCAAAAATCTTGGTGTTTTGTGATATATTAATTGACCCCTCGATGGGTACCTCCAAAAGCTTTTTCGAAAAACTTTCAAAGCAACCTATATTTTTCTTAGACACGAGGCTAGTAAATTTCTAAGCTACGTATAGTAAGGGCGTGTGCAGTGTCTAGAAGTAGCTATGAAAACTACTTTCGGTCCAGCGTTTAGAACTGAAGTGGATCCACACAAACATGCTAAAAAGAAAAATAGATTGTTATCCACTGAATAGTGGGCCCTCCCAATTGATTCTTTTAGACATAAGTCTAGCACTAGAATCACCTTGAAGAATATTTTTGTTAGCACTACCCACTCCACCGTTAAGATATATGTTTAAGACTTGACACTGTGCTTTCTTTGATGTCTGGGGCCAATGGGCTCACTACCATGGGGCCCCATTGTTATTAGTGGTCTAGTTATATCATATAGCAGCCAACGAATGTTAGCTCTGACTCCTCTAGATCTTCCTTCTCGATGAAGCCTTGATGCTCGACTTTGCATGATGGTTATGAGGGTAGTAGGTGCCTATGGTGACTTCTTCAATCTCAAGCCCCCCACCGGATAGTTTGAAGACACAATCTTTCGAAGGTGCTCATAGGGGTAGGATGTGAGTTCATGCGTTCATAGGGGTGAGTGTGTGTATGAATTTGTGAGCGTGTGCGTTTTGTAGTGGATTTTCGCAAAAATGAAAGAGATGGGCCTTCCGTTTGTATTAAGTTTTGCTCAGTTTTCCCAAAGTAATTGTAATGGTCACTGTCGTCTAGGGTCTATGGGATCACTACCGGGGGCCACATTATTAGTGGTTCAATTACATCCCATAGCAGCCAAGGAATGTGAGCTCCAACCCCCTAGCACTTCCTGTGCCACGAAGCCTCGACGCTCGACTTTGAAGGATGGTGATGAGGGTAGTGAGAGGCGATGTTCCCATCAATATATAGCAAGGTGCCTATGGTGACTTTGTCAAGATCAAGCCCCACGACATTAGTCTCAAGATCCAGTCTTTCTGAAGTGCTCATAGGTGTAGGGTGTGCGTACTTGCATTCATAGGGGTGAGTGTGTGTACGCATTTGTGAGCATCTCCGTTTTGTAATGGGTTTTTGAAAAAATAGATGGGGGCCTTTGGTTTATTTATTGAGTTTTGATCTGTTTTCCAAAAGTACTCCATGTAATGCAAGTCAAACTAGGTGAGTGATGTCTGGGGGCCCACGGGCAATCTAGCATGGGCCCCTATTATCAGTGGTCGAGTTAAATCCAATACAAAGTAGTAGTAGCCAGCAAATGTGAGGACCGGCTCCCCTACCTCTTCCTTCTCCACGAAGCCTCTGCGCTAGGCTTTGAAGGCGCGCTCTTTTTTCGAGCAATGTCGGCGGATTCAGTCAGGCCAGTCCGGTGAACGACGGGGGATCTTGATGTGCAAGGCGGTCGGGTTAGGTAAGTACGCTAGAGTTCACGGTCTCGGTCTATTTTCTCAAATTCAGCTTATGGGTTCTCTCCTTTTGGGGCTTTCTCTATTCTGCCCATCTCGATCGACGATGTTTCCTAGGTTCAGATGCCGACATGGATGGTAGACGCGGAGTGGCACGGCATCATTACCGATGCGGATCTCCGGCTCTGGTGCGACTGCGCCCTGGTGCCCCGTCGCCACGCCGCGTTCACTTTCATGCGAACTTTGGCCGCAGGTTCTTGGGTTACAACTACAAATGTGAGCGTTGCACGTTCGTCCACTGGGTAGATCTACCACACTCACTTTCGTCGCAGCACGCGATGATGTCGTTGTGGTTACAGCTCGAGATCCGTGATAACCTCAAAGAGGAGGAGTAGGAGCGCCATCAGATGCATGCGGAGGAGATGGCTGCAGAGTTAACGGATGTCTCCAACTCACTGCACTCAGTCGTAAATAGGATATATGCTCTTAGATTTGGGTAATTAGAGCTGGACATTAGGTTCTTAACCAAGTATGGTCTGCAATCTAGATATTTAGCATGCTCATGATGCTTTTGGTGGCTGGCTGTAGATTCTAGTAATATTCTGTAAGCTTAAGCCTAAGCAGTTGCGGCTGCGCTGAGGCTATCAGCGCGCGCACTGCCGTTCTATGACGCTGACTTGTGGGATATGTGGTGACCGTCTTAGACCGACATGTTGTACTCCCATCTCCCTCGGATAGCCAAGCAAAAACATAACCTACAATTCGTTTTCCTCCCCACCTGCTTAGTCTCCGCCCACCGGCGGTGGCATCGCCAACCCCGCCCTTCTCCAGTGCAAGGAACGGGAGTTTTCCTTCAACATTGTGTATTCCCGTGCCCCTCTGCCCCCACCCGTGGGCAGCTGTTGCCGGTTCTTTCTCCTCCCACCTGCTCGATCCCCGCCCACCGGTTAAGGCATCGCCGTTGCCGGCCTTCTCCAGAGCAAGGAACAGGAGCCTCCATCGCCGAAACACTCTTCCCCTACCTGTACGTCATCCCTTGAATGGTGTGGATTCATGTGCCCCTTTGACCCAACCTGCGGGCAACTGTTGTCGACCTCATGCAACCGGTCCTCTTAGATGCACGCGGAGCTGCGCGTATGAGCTAACGATGGGCGACCGTGGCGGATGCAGCGTCACTAGCCCGTGCAGCAGTGGCGAGGAGGACAAGTTGCTGATGGCGCTGGCGCACTTGGTTCTACCGGTGACAATGGGGCTTCACGTAAGCGGAGAGGGCGGTGTCGTTCGAGGAAAAGTGGGCTGGCAAACTTGCGCCCAGGCTTTGTGGCAGCCGGCAATAAGCTTAACTGTTAGTCATGATGCTCACGGCTCCGTTGGCGGAGGTGGAGTCATAGGTTGTCACCATGGCAGCAAGGGCTGGGGGGGATTGGGGAGAAGTTTCCAAAGCTCATCCTGATGCTTGTGGCACTCTTCCAGGTTAAGTGAGGCATCTTGGCCGATGTCTTACAAGTGCACGTGGTTCCCTTGTGGTCATGGGATTTTTCTGGCCAACAATTGGATATGTGAGGTTCTATGAGATTTCATATGCAAGAAAGGTTTGCGATGAAGTGCTCGAGAGAACTATTGTGTTGTGGACAATGGGTATCAGAAATCAGGCTAATACAGTAAGATCGTCATGTTTTTCTTCAATATGGTAGGCTATGATGGATGGGTATCAGAAATCAGGTAAATATAGTATGGCGTCAGGTTGTTGTTCAATATGGTGGGCAATAGATTATGCTAATGAAATAGCTGCATGATGTTCTCTTGAACTTAAGTCATCGTATTAAATGGCAGTGTTCCAGGCTCCAGAATGTGAACATGTTGGCATGCCATACCTCAACATTTCATGAAGTGAAGGTGACCACCAATTCTCTTTACCAAAGGGCTAATTTAGACATGTTTCAGTTTGTATTACTCGGCTAAGCGAATGGCAAACGGTGAGGCTGTTTAAGTGTTTAATTGCGCTTTAAGCGTGCACTTAGCGCTTAAGCCTTCGTTGTTGAAAAAGCGACCGGAAAACGTTCGCTCAACGCTCATCCCTTTTTTGAACCTTGCGTGGGTATGTACACAAATCCTTCATAAATTCCACCTCCAGGTAATTTTAATTATGAGCCTCTGAACTAGAGTAATGTGAACACACCTTAGCCGATTTACTTATTTCTTATGAAGTTCAGATATGGCTCTATAACTGATCATATAGTAACAGTCATGGAGCAGACATAAATAAATAGTCTGAAATGAATCTTTGATAACCTCCATGCTAGAAGAACTACCCAAGGCATATGCTCATTTCACTTTTTGTTTGAAAGGTCAAGATTACAGATATAAGACTAGGTTACCATATATGCAATTTTTTAAATAAGCAGTAGACTTCTATTTGGTTTTTCCCTTGCCTATGCGCTCCATGGATATGCTTTGCAAATTAGTACATATTTTTTCTTTTTTTCCATCATCAACAATGGAACCGGCCTCACAGCCTCCCTAAAAGGAGATGTTCTCACATTATCTTATATAACACCCGTTAGTTTTTATCTATGTATCTCTTGGTTTAGCTTTCAGTTTGACCGTATTTCATGATGTCTCAATAAATAATGTGGTGTCACAAATTCTAAATTTTTTTTTGGACTCTTGGCAGGAATAACGAACAAGGCTGGCTTGCTCGAGTGTCCACGCAATCATATTGGTGTAATGGATTACAGTGAGTGTTTTAATTGTCTCCTGTTGCATAGAATCTTACTTTAAATTAGTTTGACAAAATAAGTCATTATAATTATCATCTCTGTTCGTGTAGATAGTGCACTATTTAATTCTAAAAGATGGCAGTTGAAAACTATAGTGTTTGTGTTACGGAAGATCGGACTTTATCTTTTGATTGACAAATTATTGATAATAACTTAAGGGCAGCAATTGCATTGATCGGTGCTTATTTTCTTAATCAATTAGTAGTCATCTCGGTGAATTTGTTTTATCATCCTCCACTTTTGCAAGAATATATTTGGTTCATTTATATGTGCAAACCAAGATTGGAATGTTGGATGTATAGTTCGCGTAGAACAAAACAACAATCTCATTTTTAAACTTTGCTATATCGGGGTTACCATTTATTTTGTGATATACTCCCAAAAATCTATTTTATCTATATTTGTGTTCCTCATGTCCGTATGTGCTTAGTTGTTTTAATCTTCAGTAGGTTGAAAATGCAGTACTGTATGTATTATTCAGTAGAACAGTACTATACGTATTATTGTTCTGTAATAAGGGTTGTGCTTGCAGTAATTAAGCCTCAAAAGTTGCTACCTTATTTGTTTGCCTACAACATACATATGTTGGAGGCCTCAAATTTTTATCTAAACATTGGCCTTACAATGAGAATAAAGTGATATTATAATATCTTACTTAGCAAGCTTCTATTGTTAACTTGCTGGGTCTGAAACTCTAACCTATCTTCATATATTGCATATATCATGATACATGTTCCTAATTTCCCAAAAGAAAAACAACTATGTATATGTGCAAGGAGCTTGATGACATTTTTATTTTTGTTCAATGTTTAAGTCATAAGATTACATTGTCTTGACGGTGAACACTGTATCCATTTATTTAGATCATTTTTTTAGATCCATTACAACGCACTTGCTTTTTTCTATATTCTTCTATAGCTTAAGCGTGGTTACGTACCCGCCCAGTGAGAGCACTCCTGACGCATGCAGTCATAACCGTTCGATCTTACGACAGGAGTCATCATGACCATAATCTAGGGCTGGTATATTTTGTACCGCGAGGGAGGCTTATTCTGACAATCGATTGGGCCATGTGCATGACTCTGTCCCACAAGCAGCGATGTAGTACTCCTGATACCCTGAAAAAACAACCGTGGCTAATTCTTCTCTCGCCTACCTAGCCACCCCTCCTAGGTCCCAAGCTCCCAAGTCTCTTCCTAAGCATGCCGCCGCTGGAGTGAAATATGTCGCCTCCCCCAGTGGTTCATGGCCTAATATGTAAGGTTCCTGGTATCTCCAGCCCGCCATTGACGGTGTTGTCCCACACACACCGGCATGGGGAACGGCGACCAACCGAGCTAGGCACAAGCTGAGCGGCGGATTCACCCCCTCTAGGGTGGAAGTTTCAGAAGCCGGGTGTTGTAGTTTCGCGGCCAAATCTGGCTGGCTCTGACGCCTCCATCCCTCCATTGATGGTGACATGGGAGGACGAGGTGGAGATCGGCTGAGCCAGCTCGAGTGGACTCCGGCCCTCTCCTACGTCGTTGGCACCTAGGGTGAGCCCCAAGCCACAAATAGTTGTTATTTCTTCGCAGAACTCCTCACTAGAAAAATCCAGCACCACCATCTTCAGTTCTTCCTCTCTGCACCATCGAGTAGGTAGAGGTTGCTCCTTTTACCCCATTTGCTGTTTTCTCATGGAAGGACTAAATGTTTTCCTCTGCTCCTTTATTTGTTTGCACTTCATTCTTGTCCTGCTAGATTAGATGCGCTTGATTCGGCAGTCTATTGGAGGATTCACTCTTAAATGCGTACTGATAATGAAAGAGATATGCCCTAGAGGCAAATAATAAATAGGTTTTTATTGTCATATCTCAACTAGTTTATAATAGTTTTATATTGTGCTATAACTGTGCCAAGTAGAAACATTGGTACATGTGTGGTATGAAACAACCAAGTCCCTAGTAGCCTCTATTCATACTAGTTCGTTGGTCACGAAGATGATCTAGGTTTCAAGATCATGGGCATTTATGCCGACTGACAACGAGATCATATCATTGGAGAATGATATGATTGGACATTCCTCGAAGGATTAGAACACGATCAAATCATATAGTTCATTGTTGCAATAGCTATACTTAGAATCCTTCTCCTTAGACCGTGAGCTCATATTACTCAGTATTTCCCTAGGCTGCTTAGACTGCATCAACCGTCATCTGGTAATGCGGTGGACATAAAGGTGTACGTTGGGTATTCCGAAGGAACAGTAGATGACATGTGACTGCAAGACTGGGATTTGTTCACCCACATGATGGGTAAAGATACATACGGCCAACTTGGTGAGATTACATCCATAAATGTTGCAACATGTGACTAGGTTACGGAGATGTAATATCACGATAACAAGAAAACAGAACTTGTTGTGAACGAGATTGAACAAAGGTATGAGATACCAATGATCGGATCTCGGACAAGTTGTATTGGGAAACAAAAGGAAGAGGATGCTATATTTAGACAATTCAAACAACATTGTCATCATGAATGTATAGGGGTCACATGGACATCCCTAGTCCCTCTGTTGATCATTGATACATATCATGTCTAGAGCATTCCCGAGCCATGAGAGGATACACTCAAGGGTACGATGAGAGCGATCATTCGTAAGATGGAATCACATTAGAGAAAGAGAGAAAGCCGGAATCGTTCCGCGGAGAGATCCGAAGTTGTTCAGAGAAAGAATAAAGGAAAAGACCGGAAAAGTGTTTTCGGATAAATAGGAATTTAAATATATATTTATTATATATTAATTATGAATTAATATATTCTAAATAATATTTAGATTAAGATTTATAAAGGCAACTTTTATATTAGGCCAAATCCCGGAGGGAAATAGTCTAGAAATAAAACTGCAGAAAAATAAAAGGAAAAGAAAAAGGAACAGCCCACGTGGGCGGTTTTTATTAACCGCCGCAGGGGGGCGGACCGATGCTACCAGCCACCACCGGGGCCTGCTCGACCTGGCCCATGCGGGCGCTAGGGAGCTGGGCCGCCGAGATGAGCCGGCCCACCTGGGCGGGGCAGGGCGCGGGCGTCGCCGGGCGGTGTGGCGCGAGCTAGGCCATGGGGCCTGATACATTGCAAATGTATCTATAATTTTTGATGTTCCATGCTTGGTTTTATATACTTTCTTATGTTTTGTCCACACTTTGGAGTAATTTTCATATGATTTCTTGGACTAACCTATTAACAAGTGCTACAGTGCCAGTTGCCTGTTTTCTGCTGTTTTTGGTTCTAGGAAAGTCAGAAAATCAATATTCTCGGAATTAGACCGGACAAAAGCCAAAGTTGATATTTTCCCGGAAGACTCATGGAGCCAGAAGGAGAGTCAGAGAGGGGCCACAGGGTGGCCACACCACCCCATGGCGCGGGTCCTCCCAGGCCACGCCAGGGCATGGTGTGGGCCCCCTGGCCGCCCGCCGACCTTGCCTTCTGGCCTATAAGAAGCCTCCCGAGGCATAAACCCTAGATCATCAAGCCTCCAGCCACAAAAACTTCCACAGCGCCGCCGCCACCGAAGGGGATATTCGGGGGACAGAAAGTCTCTGTTCCAGCACTGTGCCGGGACGGGGAAGTGCCCCCGGAGCCATCTCCATCGATCTCCACCACCATCTCCATCACCTTTGCTGATTCCCATGATGAGGGGGGAGTAGTTCTCTCTCGAGGCTAAGGGTTCTACCGTAGCTATGTGTTCATCTCTATCTATGCATGATCTTATTGAGATCATGAGCTTGTAATCTATAGATCTACCTTGCTACTCAAGTGCTTTATTAGATCTCTGCTCTCCCCATGTGTGTGAAAGTGACAGCGTGCTCACCATGGTGGCACTTAGGCTAGAGATTACAAATACTTGTTATGAGTTATATTTGGAGTTGGATGTCTTTATGAAATTGTGGTGTTTGTTGGGCTCATCTAGTACTCAAGGTGACAGTGTGGGGTTATCTAGATGGGAAAGGCTTACTTTGAGTTGTGCTGTTATAGTCCTACCGTTGATTAGAGTGTTCAACCGGAGAGTAGTTCAGTGTAGTATCATAAAGAAGAATATATTTATATGAGAGTGTTCACCAGTGAAAGTATGATCCCTAGGCCTTGTTTCTAAGCATTGATACACCGTTTGCTATTAGATCTGTTACATGTTTGCTTGCTTCCATCTTTATTTCAGTTTTCCTTTAGTCTCTTCCACGCCATCAAGTTATTTTCTATCACCTTTACTGCTTATAATTATCCATACCACTTGTATTTCACTATCTCTTCACCAAACTAGTGCACCTATACACCTGACAAGTGTATTGGGTGTGTTGGGGACACAAGAGACTTTTTGTATCTTGATTGTAGGATTGCTTGAGAGGGAATACCTTTGACCACTTCTTCCCTGAGTTCGATAAACCTTGGGTGATCCACTTAAGGGAAAACTTGCTGCTGTTCTACAAATCTCTGCACTTGGAGGCCCAAGAACTGTCTACAAGAATAGAAGTGCATAGACATCAAGATATTTTCTGGCGCCGTTGCCGGGGATGAAAGTAAAAGGTATTCACACCGGAGGATTAAAGAAGAAGAACCTCCCACGGCAAACACCTATTTTCTGGCGCCGTTGCTGGGGAGGTAAGGTAAAAGGTACTCACATCCTCCGGTGTCAGTGCTCGAAGTTATTTCCTTTAGATTCTGCAACTTTGTCTTTTTGTTCCTTGTTTTCACTAGTTAGGCTTAATGGAAAACAACAACAAAATTAGAGAGCTTTATAGTATTTAGCTTGAGTTAGGACATGAAGTGTTTGAAGAGAAAATTAAAAAACCTATGGAACTTTATTTGCATAATAATAGCAATGTTATTAGTATGAATTCTTTGAACACCATTATTGCTAATGCTATGGAAAAGTCTATGCTTGGGGAAGCTGGTTTTGATGAGCATGATATTTTTAGTCCCCCAGGCATGGAGGAGAAAGTTTACTTTGATGATACCGTGCCTCCAATATATGATGATTACAATGATGAATATGATATTTTCAGTCCACCTACTATTGAGGAGGAATTAATTATGACTACAATATGCCTCCTATATTTGATGATTATGGTGATGAGAATAATAATGATAGCTATTTTGTTGAATTTGCTCCCACTACAATTAATAAGAATGCCTATGCTTATGTGGAGAGTAATAATTATTATATGCATGTGGCTCATGATAAGAATGTTTTATGTGATAGTGATATTGTTAATTTTATTCATGTTGCTACTGAAAGTTATTATGAGAGAGGGAAACATGGTTTTATGCATCTCAATAATATTAAGTTTCCCCTCTTTATGTTGAAAGTCTTGAAGTTGCACTTATATTGCTTTCCTATGCTTGTTGCTTTGTTCTTTCATGACTTGTTTCTTTACAAGATTCCAATGCATAGGAAGTAGGTTAGACTTAAATGTGTTTTGAATTTGCTTCTTGATGCTCTCTTTTACTTCAATTCATATTTCTTATGTGAGCATCTTCTCAAACTATCATGCCTAACTTAAAGGCGTTAAAGAAAAGTACTTATTGGGAGATAACCCAAAAGTTTTAGATGACTCTTGGAAGTTATTACTTCTGCAATAACCGCTCCTTATCCTTTTTATTTGCTTTTTGTGCCAAGAGTAACCTCTAATGAGAGAGAAGTAATGATTGGGAAAATTGCTGTCCCGAAACAGATTTCTGTGCTTCACCATAAAAATTTGTGTAAAATCTCTGTACGTCCTTTTGAGGCATGAAATTTTGTGCTTCTGGCCCAGGTTGTTATCTAACATTCGTTAGCTCAACACTTTTTGATTTGAGCAATAGAAGGTCTTCGAAAAAATTCGTTGTTACCTGCTGGTCTGTTTTGACAAATTTCTGCCATTATTTGCATTTGCTTCTTGTTGGTTTCTTTTTGAGTTCTTTTGGGGAATTGAGCTTTTTAAGGGAAGTGCTACAGTAGCTTGTGTTTTAATTTTTGTATGAAGGAAAAATTTCAGGTGTATGGAAGGAACGAGTAATGAGATGAAGGATGGACTAAAGCTCAAGCTTGGGGATGTCACGTGTCACCCCAAGAAATATCCAAGAAGTACAAGCGTCAAAGCTTGGGGATGTCCAAGGCATCCCCTTCTTCATCAATAAAAATCCCAGGTTTCTTCCAAACGCTTCATTTTTATTGTTTCATGCACAGTTGTGTTGTTCTTGGAGCGTCTTCTTTTTCGTTTTCGTTTTGGTTTTTCGTTTGCTTAGTTTTCTGAATAAATTGGTTGGACCCCCTCTTTCATACATTGGTTTGCAAATAGTTTGGTTTGGTTTGGACAAGAGTAGGAAAGTTCATACTTATGTGGTAAAAAGAGCTCGTTTTTGACTGTGGCCTATGCTTTGTCATGCCATGCTTGATATTGTTTTAGCCTTTTGCTTAGTATTCTTTGCTGTAGCATGACTTGTTATAAACAATTGAGATTGCTTAATGTGCCTTGGATGAATCATGCGTTGTTTTAGCATATTAAAGCATAGTATAGTGGTATTCTCCTTTGATGCTTTATTTGGGTTGACTTGGCGCATGCTCACACCATGTTATGACTATCTCAAGTCACCATAGCCTTTATGATCCTTTAGTTTTCAGCTTGTAGTATCACTTTATGCTTTGACCAATGATGTTTTGTCGCTCTGCATGATTATGGCCATTATTGCTCTCTTAGTTTGTCGCTCCTAGTCTTTTGCTAGCCTCCACAACCAAGTATGAGTTCCACTCATGCATCCAACTTCCTAAACCAAGTTATTCCAAAGAGTTTACCATACCTACCTACTAGCTTATGCTATTCCAAGTATATTCAAGCTTTTGTTTACCTTCCAAATTAAACTTGTTATGAGAAAACTAGTGATTAAAGCTCTCATGAACTTGATGGCACACTTTACTTTTCTTGCCATTAATAAACTTGAACCATTGTGTCGTCTATGTTGTATATGCTTGCACTTATTTGTTGGGAATTAGTAGAACCATGTTGTCATGGGGAACGCTTTCAACATTGCACTTGATACTTGTACCTAGTTGATATCATGCTCATTTGTATATGGATGTCGTCGGTGTGAAATGAAAGGGGAGCTTGTAAGTCCATGTAGTTATGTATATGTGTTAGAGAAACGCCTGGGCCGCTGGTCTAATCCATGCTGACATGGTGGAAACCTGCAGCGTAACCATAATGAGCTGTCTATGAAGCATTCTTCTTATAAAAAAAGAGTCCTATATTGAGAAAAAGAGAAAAAGAAAAAAGAGAGATTATGAAAAGAGGAAAGAGATAAAAAGCACCATATTCCCATGGTAAATAAGAAGAATGCTGAGATGCTTGTTGTATGCTTGCCTTGTCATTTTGATATGGGGATTCTTCCGTATCATCGGGCAAGGGGTACCCCGTTGGCGGTTCTCTATTTAATGTGCCTTGGATGAATCATGCGTTGTTTTAGCATATTAAAGCATAGTATAGTGGTATTCTCCTTTGATGCTTTATTTGGGTTGACTTGGCGCATGCTCACACCATGTTATGACTATCTCAAGTCACCATAGCCTTTATGATCCTTTAGTTTTCAGCTTGTAGTATCACTTTATGCTTTGACCAATGATGTTTTGTCGCTCTGCATGATTATGGCCATTATTGCTCTCTTAGTTTGTCGCTCCTAGTCTTTTGCTAGCCTCCACAACCAAGTATGAGTTCCACTCATGCATCCAACTTCCTAAACCAAGTTATTCCAAAGAGTTTACCATACCTACCTACTAGCTTATGCTATTCCAAGTATATTCAAGCTTTTGTTTACCTTCCAAATTAAACTTGTTATGAGAAAACTAGTGATTAAAGCTCTCATGAACTTGATGGCACACTTTACTTTTCTTGCCATTAATAAACTTGAACCATTGTGTCGTCTATGTTGTATATGCTTGCACTTATTTGTTGGGAATTAGTAGAACCATGTTGTCATGGGGAACGCTTTCAACATTGCACTTGATACTTGTACCTAGTTGATATCATGCTCATTTGTATATGGATGTCGTCGGTGTGAAATGAAAGGGGAGCTTGTAAGTCCATGTAGTTATGTATATGTGTTAGAGAAACGCCTGGGCCGCTGGTCTAATCCATGCTGACATGGTGGAAACCTGCAGCGTAACCATAATGAGCTGTCTATGAAGCATTCTTCTTATAAAAAAAGAGTCCTATATTGAGAAAAAGAGAAAAAGAAAAAAGAGAGATTATGAAAAGAGGAAAGAGATAAAAAGCACCATATTCCCATGGTAAATAAGAAGAATGCTGAGATGCTTGTTGTATGCTTGCCTTGTCATTTTGATATGGGGATTCTTCCGTATCATCGGGCAAGGGGTACCCCGTTGGCGGTTCTCTATGATACACATGTACTTACAATGACAAGAACTTACCGGTGACTAAACTTGAGTAGCATGAGGAGCAGCCCTCGTATTCAAGGGACATGAGATTTCTAACTTATACTTTGTCAAGCATGTACACCATAGTTTGTTCACTTTAACCTTAATCACTTCAAGATGCTTATGATAGGGGCAATGAGAGCTGAAAGCTATAAGTACCATAATTTTTGGAAGCTCTTTATGAGACTTGAATCCCTACTTCCTTCTATGAAGGCCTTTCTTCCACCATTATATTGAGTCTCCACCTTCTACCTTTATGCACCTACTTTGAGAGCATAGCGACCATTCTTAGTTCTATGTGCATTGTCCCAAGACTAGTTGATTGATGCATAACTTGATATTGCTTGTTTTGAACTATTTGTATCTAGTCACTCTTATGAACTTTGGAGATGTCATGTGCAATTATATTTGCTACTCTATTGAGGGACAAGCTGAATACTATTATGCTATGTTTTCTTTATGTGAAACAAACAAACGTCTTGCAAAGCATTGTTATTCATGAATCTTTTATTTGTGCCTTTTCATGTTGCATCATAGTTTCTTTGTCTTATTGCTAGAACTTTGTCTTTCATGTTATGATTGAAGTGCTATGATCCCATCTTTGAATGTTTTACAAATACTTTGATCAAGTTTATGATGGTGCATGTCACCTAAAAAATTATTCTTTCTTTTTATCACATACCTACTCGAGGACGAGCAGGAGTTAAGCTTGGGCATGTTGATACATTGCAAATGTATCTATAATTTTTGATGTTCCATGATCGGTTTTATCTACTTTCTTATGTTTTGTCCACAGTTTGGAGTACTTTTCATATGATTTCTTGGACTAACCTATTAACAAGTGCCACAGTGCCAATTACCTGTTTTCTGCTATTTTTGGTTCCAGGAAAGTCAGAAAATCAATATTCTCGGAATTGGACCGGACAAAATCCAAAGTTGATATTTTCCCGGAAGACTCGCGGAGCCAGAAGGAGAGTCGGAGAGGGGCCACATGGTGGCCACACCACCCCATGGCGCGGGTCCCCCCAGGCCGTGCAAGGGCATGGTGTGGGCCCCCTGGCCGCCCACCGACCTTGCCTTCTGGCCTATGAAGCCTCCCGAGGCATAAACCCTAGATCATCAAGCCTCCAGCCACGGAAATTTCCACAGTGCCGCCGCCACCGAAGGGGAGATTCGGGGGACAGAAAGTCTCTGTTCCGGCACCGTGCCAGGATGGGGAAGTGCCCCCGGAGCCATCTCCATCGATCTCCACCATATCTCCATCACCATTGCTGATTCCCATGATGAGGAGAGAGTAGTTCTCTCTCGAGGCTAAGGGTTCTACCGGTAGCTATGTGTTCATCTCTCTCTATGCATGATCTTATTGAGATCATGAGCTTGTAATCTATAGATCTACCTTGCTACTAAAGTGCTTTATTAGATCTCTGCTCTCCCATGTGTGTGAAAGTGACAGCGTGCTCACCATGGTGGCACTTAGGCTAGAGATTACAAATACTTGTTATGAGTTATATTTGGAGTTGGATATCTTTATGAAATTGTGGTGTTTGTTGGACTCATCTAGTACTCAAGGTGACAGTGTGGGGTTATCTAGGTGGGAAAGGCTTACTTTGAGGTGTGCTGTTATAGCCCTACCGTTGATTAGAGTGTTCAACCAGAGAGTAGTTCAGTGTAGTATCATAAAGAAGAATATATTTATATGAGAGTGTTCACTAGTGAAAGTATAATCCCTAGGCCTTGTTTCTAAGCATCGTTACACCGTTTGCTATTAGATCTGTTACATGTTTGCTTGCTTCCATCTTTATTTCAGTTTTCCTTTAGTCTCTTCCACGCCATCAAGTTATTTTCTATCACCGTTACCGCTTATAATTATCCATACCACTTGTATTTCACTATCTCTTCGCCGAACTAGTGCACCTATACACCTGACAAGTGTATTGGGTGTGTTCGGGACATAAGAGACTTCTTGTATCTTGATTGCAGGATTGCTTGAGAGGGAATACCTTTGACCACTTCCTCCTTGGGTTTGATAAACCTTGGGTGATCCACTTAAGGGAAAACTTGCTGTTGTTCCACAAACCTCTACACTTGGAGGCCCAACAACTGTCTACAAGAATAGAAGTGCGTAGACATCAGCGCCGCCGGCCCACCCGGGGTTGCTGGCTCCAGCAGGCTGCCGCCTCGCGGGATGAGGCTGAGTGCAGGGTGGGCCGCGGCTAGGGCCCACCCGGCCAGCACCTGCTGGTGCCCCCTTTTCTTTTATTGAATGTTTTCTGTTTTGACTAATGGACTAAGTTAATTCGGTCCATTCGGCTGAATGAAAATTTGCAGCCTTTTTCTTTTAGTATTAGTCCCCCATGGCTTAGCCTTTAAGAAAGGCACACCCCTCCACCTATATAAAGAGGTGCCCATGGGTGGGATTAGACACAGAACTGGAGATGTCCTTTGGTTGACTTTCTCCTCCTTTCTATCTCTATACCTCGTGACCATGGCCCCAAGTCTAGGCTGTGCGATCGAGGAACACCTGCAGTATGTCGTTGCGCTACAGGGATTCCTAGCCGGATATTAACTTCCGCACTCCCGGCGGGATCGGGGAGCCAGAGGTCTCATCATGTACCGGATGTGTACAAAGACACAAGGCGCAACACTTGGGGCGCTTGAATGTTGTGAGCCAGAGCTGTTGCGCAATGAATATCAAGAAGGAGCAAGGGGTGACCTGCGAGGAGCTTCGTGACCTTGAGGTCGGCTACGAGTACGACTACTTCAACCACGTTCCCCGTGGAACGTTAACCGCGTACGGTATACAAGGGTATGTATTCTCTACACTCCGGTCGTTAACGCATTACTACATAGATATATCCTAGGCAAGTTTTTGGGGTTTCATCGTAGGAATTTTTTTTCCGCACCGATCCCCAACAGTGGTATCAGATCGATCTATGCGTAGGAGTGCTGTACGACCAGTACGCACAAGTTTTGTGCAGGCATTGATCCCTTGGTTGTTACCCTCTAACGTGTACTTGTTTATATCGCGGTATTGTTTGATGAAGCGGCCCAGACCGACCTTACGCGTATTCATACGCGAGACTGGTTCCACGCTCAACATACGGCTTGTACCGTATAAGTGGCTAGTGGGTGTCTATCTCTCATTCAATAGTTGATATAGCATTTACAACGGAGGGCCCCGAAAGGGGTATAGCATAGACAACTGTTGGATCCATGTTGTGGTTGGAAAGTTCATATTTTAGAAATGGTTCTATTGCGAAAGCCCTAACAACCACGTAAAACTTGCAATAGATAAAGTAGAGGCATCTAACTTTATTTTGCAGGGGGCATGTGATTATGATATGACATTGGTCGATACGAAAGTAAAGTAGTTTACTTTTCCATTACTAAGTAGTATAGTAATAGTCATCGTTCCGATGGATGACCTGGTGGAGGCATCGTGGACTTGGCGTCAAACCAAGGGCACGATGTAGATCATGCCGGACCACTCGATGGAGATCAAGGCGCAAGAAAGACCATATCATATCACATTATACATATGATGTTGATACCAGTTTTTATATCTTATTGTGTGCTAGTATTTAGATACTCAACGGTAGCAAATAAGATAATCCCTGTTTAATTCCAATGTTCCGTGTTCCCCTTGTGTGTGCACCACCAAGAAAGTTCTTCGGTATGAGGCGATCCAGGGTTATAGGCCTGGGTGTCAGACATATCTACGTTCGCATACAGTGGGTGTAATCCATGTTGCACAGCGAATACACACAAGTTAGATTTGGCGAGCCTAGCATGTACAGACATGGCCTCGGAACACAAGAGATCGAAAGATCGAGCATGATTCACATGGATGATGTGATTGGCATTAGTGAATGTCTACCTTTGATAATGCACTGATGGCCGTGACGATCAGGGGAGGTGCAGAGGATAGGGATCATGCGATCACTAAAGTTGTCCAGGGGATGATAATTTTAGTGGAGACCAATTATAAATTGATCTCTTATTATAAACTTAGTCTAGATGTCTGTTTGCAAATATCTTAGTAGACCTTAGCCTATCCCATTGAGGTCCTTTGCGACCATGGGAATATATTGCTTGATGTGGAACTTATCAAAAGGGTCCAACTTCATAGATTAATACCCACGCCTGAGGGATAGCCTCGTAAAAGGTGATCTTCTCTTCTTGATACAATAACCATTAGGAGATAATTTGATGACTCCGGATTGTTTGGAGAAACACTTAGCAATCTTGCATTAGAGTTGAGAACTCTTGGAAGGGCTTGATTAGAAAAGGAGGTCATGGATGAAAAGATATATATAAGATATACAAATTATAAATGTGGTTCTTGCAGAACTCATTGTAGTTTGCAAAGTATTTGATACTTGTCCCGTTTTGTGAAAACATGATGATCTGCTTGAGAATTGCTGCATTTGAGACAATGTGGCTTGATGACGGCAAGCAAAACAGTTGATGGCCGACATCACCTCTTTCCTCAAAGTTTATCATTTGGATTAGTGGACTTGAATATAATTTCATAGTGATATGCGAAGAAATGTTGAATCTTATGCATAGTGATGTATCACATTTTCAACAAGTAGTGGAAATCATTTATTGTGGACTTAAGTGAATAAGTGTATTTACTTAATGAAACATGAAGTTTGAAATCATTTGAATTGTTCAAATGAGTTCATAACTAAATGGGATATTGAATTAACTGAATTAACAAGTCTCTTCGATTTGATCGACATGACTAAGGTATTCAAGTTAAATTTAGCATAAAAGGGACTTGTGAAAGATGTTTCACAAATTATGATAATTGGATGAATTCAAATTGTATTGAAATATCCAAACATCATAATCATTTTGTATTAGATACATATGGTATAACATTATCTCTTATCGGGGTTATAGTTGTCGTTTAGAGTTAGAGATCAAAATAACCAAACACTCATTTGAAATACAAAGGAACATCTAAAGATTCGTGGAAACAACACCATAAGTGTTATGGCACGTTCGAGTTTATGGAGATTTCGATAAGTCAAAATCATGGCGAATAAACAAGTTTTTGTAGAGCATTCTTAGGAAGCTATGAATGCATCTTCCACAAAAGGGGCAAACCTACTGTTGTCCTAAGTTGATGTGTCTTGATGAAGATACATGTGGAAGAAAGTAAAATATCAAAACAAGTTATTTGACCTTACCTCTGAATTGTTGAGTGGCGTAGCGGAATTTGTTTCGTGAAACCAAAACTCTACAAATAGAGGTGAAACTATTGATAATGATCATAAAGTTTCAGTGAATACTTTTACTAAAGAAAGTAGGATTCAACTATATATTCTACAAGTTTGCGGAATTATATTGTTGATTCACTTGTCACGTTTTGAACAATACATACCTACGAAATACAAAGAAGCGTGATGGACCTAAGTACGAGAAATGAATGGTCATTGAAATCTCATTAGTGTAATTCTCGATTTGATGATGATCAAAGAATTTTGGAATTATCGAGAGGACCTAGATTTCAGTGGGAGCAAATCAGCTTGGCTAATTCATAATATGTATCTAACATATTTTGAGTGGGAGTTAAGTGAAATCCCTAGATCTCAAACATGAACGTCATTTTTGAGTGGGAGCGTGAAATCATTCTAGGATATGTGGATGACATATGTGAATGATGTGATTGGTGTTAATAGTATTCAAGTTAGGATGAAGTTGAAGTTATTAAACAATAAGATCTATCAAGATAGATCGGTGAGTTTAATAAACAATGAATGTCAAATGCTTCCTGGACTTGATTCTGAAAGATGTTCAGAATTTCCTAAGCAAGATTCGGAAGTAGCTCAGAATGAAACAAGGTAAGAAAGAAGTTCTTACTGTATGAAGCATTGAGTATTGCAACTATGGTTGAAAGAAAGAGATGCGTTGCATCTCCTAGGCCTTAGTCATAGGTTCTTCCATATTACCATGTTGTATACACGACATAATGTGACCCAAGGTTCTGGTTGGAAGGACTAGTTCTTAACTGTAAGAACATGTCTTTAAGTGATTCCTGAGTTGATCACTGAACCAGAATTAAGTTTGTACATAAATGACAAGAAGCAATGTAAGTGGCATAGTTGCATTTCATGCACTAGGATCTGCATAGATATGAAGTATAAAAGTTACATCTGATGTGATGTATAATGTTGTGGCGGGGCTAGTTCGCTTGTAACATAGACTGATGTGTCCCAGGGCCCTATGCCCATGAGAAAGCCCTCGAGGTTGATCTAACGTCACTGTAAGCTCCTAGAATCCGGCCTCGTTCTGCTGCCATGACTATAGTATATACACAAAGGATAACAAAGTGTGTTTCGAAGTTTAGATGATAACAGTGAAAACGACCGTCATCATAAACACTAGAAACAAAAGTCTCGCTTTATCGCCAAACAAATACTTTGACCCATTATAAGATAATGGAGTGAATGTCAAAATTAGGAAGAGATTAACAATTTGCAAAAGACATAATGATCTGGTAAAGCAGAACTTGGACATGACATTTCCCATGAGCATGCATGATCTGTAAACACATATGGTATATGGTTTATATGAGTAAAATGCAAGCTAGGTTATTTGTACTCTAGTGCAAGTGGGAGACTGAAGGAGATATGCCCTCGAGGCAAATAATAAATAGGTTTTTATTGTCATATCTTAATTAGTTTATAATAGTTTCATATTGTGCTATAACTGTGCCAAGTAGAAACATTGGTACAGGTGTGGTATGAAACAACCAAGTCCCTAGTAGCCTCTATTCATACTAGTTCGTTGGTCATGAAGATGATCTGGGTTTCAAGATCATGGCATTTATGCCGACTGACAACGAGATCATATCATTGGAGAATGATGTGATTGGACATTCCTCGAAGGATTATAACACGATTAAGTCATATAGTTCATTGTTGCAACAGCTATACCTAGACTCCTTCTCCTTAGACCGTGAGCTCATACTACTCACTATTTCCCTAGGCTACTTAGACTGCATCAACCATCATCTAGTAATGCGGTGGCCATAAAGGTGTACGTTGGGTATTCTGAAGGAACAGAAGATGACATGTGACTGAAAGACCGGGATTTGTTCACCCACATGACGGGTAAAGATACATACGGCCGACTTGGTCAGATTACATCCATAAATGTTGCAACATGTGACTAGGTCACAGGGATGTAATATTACGGTAACAAGAAAACTGAACTTGTTGTGAACAATATTGAAAAAAGGTATGGGATACCAATGAAAAAATGTATGGGATGCTACATTTAGACAGTTCAAACGACATTGTCATCAGGAATGCATAGGGGTCACATGGACATCCTTGGTCCCTCTGTTGATCATTGATACAGTTCATGTCTAGAGCATTCCCGAGCCGTGAGAGAATACACTTAAGGGTATGATGAGAGCGATCATTCGTAAGATGGAATCACATTAGAGAAAGAGAGAAGTCCGGAATCGTTCCGCGGAGAGATCCAAAGTTGTTTGGAGAAAGAATAAAGGAAAAGACCAGAAAAGTGTTTTCAGATAAATAGGAATTTAAATATATATTAATTATATATTAATTATGAATTAATATATCCTAAATAATATTTAGACTAAGATTTATAAAGGCAACTTTTATATTAGGCCAAATCCTGGAGGGAAATAGTATAGAAATAAAACTACAGAAAATAAAAGGAAAAGAAAAAGGAACAACCCACGTGGGCGGTTTTTATTAACCGCCGCAGGGGGGGACCGACCGATGCTACCAGCTGCCACCGGGGCCTGCTCGACCTGGACCACGCGGGCGCCAGGGAGCTGGGCCGCCGGGGCGAGCCGGCCCACCTGGGCGGGGTAGGGCGCGGGCGCCGCCGGGTGGTGTGGCGCGAGCTGGGCCTCGGGGCTGCCAGCCCACCCGGGGTTGCTGGCTCCAGCAGGCCGCCGCCTCGCGGGATGAGTTTGAGCGCGGGGTGGGCCACGTCCAGGGCCCACCTGGCCAGCACCTGTTGCTGCCCTCATTTCTTTTATTGAATGTTTTCTGTTTTGACTAATGGGCTGAGTTAATTCGGCCCATTCAGCTGAACAAAAATCTGCTGCCTTTTTCTTTTAGTATTAGTCCCACATGGCTTAGCCTTTAAGAAAGGCACACCCCCTCTGCCTATATGAAGGGGGTGTCCATGGGTGGGATTAGACACACAACTGGAGAAGTTCTTTGGTTGACTTTCTCCTCCTCCCTCTCTATACCTCGTGACCATGGCCCCAAGTTTGGGTTGTGCGATCGAGGCACACTTGCAGTATGCCGTTGCGCTGCATGGATTCCTAGCCGGATATCAACTGCCGCACTCCCGCGGGATCGGGGAGCCGGAGGTCTCATCGTGCACCGGATCTGTACGAAGACACTAGGCACAACACTTGGGGCGCTTGAATGTCGTGAGCCGGAGCTGTTGCGTAATGAAGGAGCAAGGGGTGACCTACGAGGAGCTTCACAACCTTGAGGGTATGAGTACGACTACTTCAACCACGTTCCCCGCGGAACATTAACCACGTACGGTCTACAAAGGTATGTATTCTCTATGCTCCGGTCGTTACCGCATTACTACATAGATAGATCCTAGGCAAGTTTTTGGGGTTTCATCGTAGGAAATTTTTTGTTTTCCGCACCGATCCCCAATAGATAAAGCTAGGTGTCAGCAGCGACTCCTAGGTGATGTTGTTGTTGGCAGTGGAGCTGAATAATACAACAGATGTTCCTAGAATCAAGGTGAACAAAAAAATATTGCTGATTATATATGTCCATAAATGCACTGATTTGCTATAATTATTGACTAAACTTTGTCCAAGGAGACAACAATAGGACAAGGCAAGGATGCTTCATTCTGGGTAAAATACTTCACTTTGAATTCATAATGGTTTTTTTAATATCACAGTGGATGATGAAACTGTCTTTTGGTCCATGTCCTCAAATTTTGGTGCGCTCCTTTCACATCTCTTGAACTTGTCCCACTTCCTAGAATTAGTGATTCAGGCTTAGATTGCTTAAGTAACATTAACACTCGACCTTTTCAACCTTACTTATAGCCTCTGCCCTAGAGGAACCGGCGTACTATTTCAACATTTTTTATCATATATTACATGATTGTAGATCAATAAAAGATATACCGTTTACTAATTAATGCTTTGTTGCATTTGAGAACAAAAATAAACAATTTGTAGAACTATATTGGTCGCATCTTTGAGAGATATAAGAAATTCTTAATTGTTTATTTTTTACGTGGGCTTAAAAAATCTCTAGTAGTTTCAAAGAAATGGAAATTTCATTTAAAGTGATAATGAGCTTGCTAAAAATAAGTAAAGATGTGGAAATATCCGAACTAATGTTTGGTATGCGAAATTTCACAATTTATGTCTGGAGCAAAATAAATTTTATCGAGTTTCACTAATTCACATTGTTTGGCAACATATGAATATTACCAAAGATGATAGAGGCGAGGCTTCACAAACTAAGGTATGTTATCGATTTGCATACCATCGTTTTATTTGATGTCCAGTCAATTGCTCGGATCTGAATTATTCCATCAATTTTGCACCATTCTCACCCAAGCTATTGGATCAGACTTCTTGGTTAGATTTTATAAATTTTTAGACCACTTAATTTATATTTTATTTCTACAATATAGCCGTTTGTTTGATTCTTCAGCCCACTAGCTGATACATGACGTTCTACAGTTGTTTCTCATGGTATTTAGTCTATTTGGAAGGTTTTTGTTTTTCAAGTGTTTTGGTATTGTATTGGAAGTTAGGAACTGGTATATAGTTATTGCTGGAATTTGGCTTGCTACTATATTATTCTCAGGACACACTATTATTTGACAAGGGGGATGCTCTTCAGTGAAGCCCATGTGATCTACTGCGAGTGTTAGTAACATATTGTCTATTCAAGCCATTTCATTTTCACAATAAAGTGATGCCGTGTCAATGTAGGAAGATAGTTCTACCAGTTACAAGTAAGAATTTGCGATACTAGCTAATACTACTAGCTAATACTCCTGGCCAGAGTCATTCCATGAAAGCGAACAATGGTCATGTTGTTGTAGTCATGTAGTGACTACCTGTTATTCATGAGGTGGTAGCGATACCACAAACACTTTTGGTTGCATACCTTCTTATTGTCTCTAGCTTATGTTAATTTCTTTAGAGGTTAAAGCATATGTATAGAGCATCATTTTGTTTTTTACTCTGGTCTTTTGGACCATAACAGGAAATGGATCATGGGAAATAACCTGGTGGGTGGTTGTCATTGACATGCCAATTATTCATAAACAAAAGTATGATGTGATATGTCTTGTGAATCCCATGATATTGACAGCCTATATTTTCAATTGTTTGATTTAAAGTATGGATAAAAATGACTTACTATGATTTAAGATTTTACACATTAATATGCTCTCTTAGCATTACTAACCACGACTTCAGTGTCCTAATTTCAGGGTGACGATAAGTAAGTAGTGCCATGTTAGGAGTGTATGTGAAAAATAATTAATTTGTCTCTTCCGAGGGAGCCCGACGGTGCAAGGCCAGGCCACCACGAGCTAGACTAAAGGATGGCTAAGGAAAACCTTAAACAATTTTATCCATGGTATCTTGATATCCTCTCTGTTCGGTTGTTCCTGTATCAGAATTATAGTGCTTTGATTTAAAAGAAAATTTATAGGTCAAACTAGATGAAACATCATAGGACACTCGGTAATATGAGTGAAACAGTGTTAATTTCTGACATGTAATGCATTCTTTATTTATTGATTCACTGATTCATTTCTCATCCTTTTGTCACAATGGTTTTCTTTTTAACATATGAAAATGAAGATTTTAATTGAAACATGAAGTGAAGTGTTAGCTTTGCTTATTTACCTAGGAATCTTGCTCTCTTGTGAAGAAAAATTTCTTATTTACCAATGATTTTCCCCTTATGTTGATTCATGAGTGTTGCACGTGTCTCCAACTTTTCTTTTATTTGCTTATTATGATCAAATTAACCTGTAATCAGCTTACTAAAGGGGGAAAGGTCGAGGTTAATTAAATTGCATATGCTATGTCTGCAAGAGTTTTTTGGCATAAGATTAATAATTTACAAGGACATGCTCAAGAGTATGATCAAACATAAATATGTCATGTGTTCTGCAGGAGTACTTGAAGAAAACCTTTCACTCAAGGTTGTTCAAGTGGACAACATATTGAAAATTATATGTGAATTAGATCATGTTTGTACCTTACGGTTTCTTTGTATATGTTACTTTTGATCAATCTCCTTACTATAGAGTTTGTGCTGAATATAAACACGATATGTGCCATTGTCAAGTGATCACTTGTCGTTTAGTTGTGGATGTGCAGGGAATTATTTTCTTTGGCGGAATGGCAACTATGGATGTTGCTAAGAGGATACCTGAGAAGCTGAAGGGTGATAAGCCGGAGGTGATCGAGAAGGCTCGGCTAGCGGCTGGAGTTCTATCATGGAGGAGGGACAATAAAATACATCGTCTGTGTCACAAATCAAAGCGCACGTGAGTGTACCGCAATGGCTACGCTGTGTGACAACACCATGCAGATGGCGAGGCAAAGCTCACCTTTTCGTCTAGTAATTAAGTAATCCTCTTTTTTTTACTAGTACTCACCATCTTATAGTACTGCCACGTTAAATTACACTAGGTTAATTAATATGGGAGTAGTTGACAGTCTGCTTACAGCCCTTCTAGAGTTTGTGGTTACTACTTATTGATCTGGTTTATGTGTTACTGCTATCTCTATCTATATACAAGTATCGCTATATTTTTTGCACATTTGTGCACCTCCCCCGCCGCACACCTTCTTTACCCAGCGTCGTCCACCTTTCTGTCGTATCAGTACAATCCGCGGTGAGTCTCCAACCATCCGGATAGTTGTTCAGGTGATTGCTATTTGATATAGTAGATGTATGTGCCACATTAGGAACCTGGGATCACCATGGATGTAGCCATGGAATTAGTTATAAGGTCCACTGAAAATAGATAAGTATATGCTGCCAAGAAGAGTCTTATGAGGATGGGAAGCTTGCCACCTGGCTTTATTTCACAGAACGGTCCTCTGCTGAACAATGCAGATGTAATTTGCTGCATATCGTTCATAAAAATATTATTGTTTGCTGGTGTCCTGCATTGCTGAGTTTTTTAAAGTATATTTTTTGTTAAAGGGAAACACACCCAATACTTGGCATCAGATTAATGCATGTATCCTTCTTGCATTGCAAAATTGATATGTTCTTTCATAAAATTTATTGGTTTTGCTGCATTTCATTTAGCATCATGCGCATGTCCCACCCGTGGATGAGGCATTATCGAGTGACAAGTGTTTTTATGTATCCAGCTGTATTGCTAGAATTTTAGTAACATATGCTTTGTCCCTAAAACATTTTTTTGATAAAGGGCACTTTATTACTTAAAATGTCCCCTAAATATACTAATCATTTTTGTTGCATCATGATTTGTAGCAACGAAGTCATTCTGATCTATTGCCACTTATTACTAAGGCCCGGACTACTCATGTGCCAGCTAAGAAGGAAAACCCTGAACTACGACCCTTATCATGCCAGTTCTATTTCCTATGTTTAGGAAATATGCCTCTATAGTTCTTTGCCATTTGCGGTACCACTGTGGAGCTTGCACGATGTGTGCATTTGGATTGTGAAATGAGAATTTGGTTTATTTTTTTAAAATGAGAATCTGGTTTAATTTTGGATTTGTTATATGTAGTTTCCACCTTGCTCATATTGCTCATGGTGTAATGGTGCTGGTCACTACAAGGATTTGACAATTGCCCGACTCCAAGAGAAATACAAAGCTCATAGACACATGATTTCGTGCCTTCAAGAGAAAGTGAAACACCAGGACAAACAGATTAGGCGCCTGAAGGAGGAGTCCACATCCACTAAGCGGATAACTGATTTGACTGTAGGGTGGAATACATCAATTTCAGTAGTCATGATGCTACTGTTGATTTTCAAAAGTTCGTGGCTGACAACTTAGTTCCCGAGTTACCTGATGTGGATGGCGACGAGCTGATTAGCCAGGTGTATGACCGGATCTTGGAACAGGTCGGAATGCAAGCTGATAATCTTTTCAATTCGGCTCTAGAAGCAGATGAGACCCTGAAAAGAATTCGAGATTCTCCACGCCCATACAATCCCGATCCTGCAAAAGATGAGGAAATATGTAAACCATATTGACCGCTCTACTTTCATTTTTGAAGGGTTTTGGTCTCTTGTGAGGATGACTGTTTGTTAAGTCAAGTACTATAACTGTTTTGTTTTTTGTCTAATGGTGTGTGGTGTCCATGAATATATATTTTTGATGTACTATTATGACATATATATTAGACCTGTCTTTATGTGACTATATTTGGCAACAACAGTCATCTTATTCGAACTTGCGGTGGTTTTTTATCTTTCAATTTTTTTCCTTTTGAGATCTATTAATGATGATGTTAATTCTAGTTGCGAGTGATATGTTAGCATGTTTCTGGTAGTAAACAAAAACTTGTAGTGGTAGATTATGGAATTTCAGGTCGATGTTTGAACTCTAGATCTTGATGTGATAGAAATGGCAGGCTTCTACCACCTGGAATATTTTACCCAACAATTGATTGTATTACACGAATAAGTGCACAAACTTGATGTCTGTAGGCAGGAAATTGAGGAACGCAAATGCACAAACTTGTATCAGTCGTGTGGTTGCTACTATTAATACAACTGGGGTTTCTCCTAAAAAAAGCTGGGTTCGCAAAAAAAATAGTGGGGCGAAAGTTAGTTTCGAGTTCGAGGAAGCTCAATCGTGTGCCCCTCGACCCCATCGTTATCTTCTCCGCCTAGCCGCCCTCTCTCGACCGGACCATCCCCGCCGCTCCACCATTGAACACCACCGCACCGTCGTTCGCTGGTATGTACGTCCCCAACCTCCAGCCATTATAGGCTTTCTGCAGCATAGAATGCATTTCTTTTTGGGCATTGCAAGCTAAATAAGCTCGTGGCGTTTACAGGAAAATGGAATCGGCGTTGGTAGATGCATTTGAGGCGTTGGAGGATGCTTGTAAAGCAGATGTGGATGCTAAAGCAACACCAGTGGATACATGTGAAGTGGATGCGAAGGACGATGCTTGTACCGCATCGGAGTATTGGGAAGTGTTGATTGATGCTTGGAAAGCGGTGGAGGCGCAGTTGAAATCCTCGTCAGCTACTACTGGAATAAATTCGGCTATGTTGGCTGCTGCTGCCAAACCGACGGCTGCGTGGGATGATAGAAATGTGTCAGCTCATGGTCGTGCTTCTTCAGCATCAACGGCTGTGGCTCGTCATTTGTTGGCGGAGACTGCTCCATCTACTCAGAACTCGTCGACCCTATCGTGAGTTCTGCATTGGATATTCTCTCCCTAACTTCCTCCCTCTTTTGTGTATTCTGCTCCAGGGTTTTTCTAGACGCAGTGGATATTAGTTTAAACTAGTAGTACTGGGAACATAAAAATCTATTTAATCACAAACTAGTGGTCCGAATGGGATGAAACTTTCACAGGATTCAAACTTAGGCACCAATGATTTTCTGGATTTTTGTCAATTTTTTCAAATAGTTTTACTTTTTAGTTCAAAATATGAGCTACTGTCATACGTTTGATCTAAGATGGAAGGTGGATCCTGGGGCAAGTCACCATGAGACTTGGGTTCACCAAGTCACTGAAGCTACGTCCGTTTTTTCTAATCTTCTTTATGATAAACCAGAAAATTCAGGTGGGGGCCTTTCTGTTCTCCCTGGTGACCTAAAAAAAGTTCTTCATTCCCCTTGCCCAGTTCCGACATGCTGAAGCATTTTGCGGTGCTTTCGTACTACTCTGGTTGATTCCTTGTGTTGTTTAGGTTATTTTGTTGATAGACTCTACTTTTTGGTAGTTTTTCATATGGGTGCAGTTTAGGAAATTTCGATGATAAATTTTCCTGTCAAATTGTATGATACATTGTGGTGTTTACTTAATTCTTTTTTAGGGTTGTGCATTGCACATTGTGCTGTTTACTTAATTCTGATGATGCACTTGTGCTATATGCATCATCCTACCAGCTTCGGTGGAATAACATATGCAACAATCAACGACTTGCCAGGCAATGTATTTGGTCAATTCTTGTCAGGCTTCCTCCGCACCCATCCTGCATACTAAGGGCATCAGTCGCCCAAAAATGTTGGATGGACTTCATGGGAAGCAACGATTTCAAAAGGCTAACCCTGTCACACAACAGAGGAATGCCGTTACTTGGGTTTTTTACCAACATCTCTGACGATGCTCGATTCTTAATATATCATCATCTTGACAAATCCATCTTCCAGAAGCTGAACAGGCTGGTGGAAGTACATAAAGCCTACAAACCATATGTACTCGGATGTCGCAATGGTAGGGTGCTACTTCATTATCCGAAAGGGTCTAGCATGATAAAGGCATGGGATCCAATCTGTGGAAGTGAAACAGTGATACCAGAACCACCAATTTGGCGGAGACGTGAGTATGATAGCGGCACAATTCTCTATTCGAGAAATCATGGGCAAGTGTCTTCACACTGTTGCATCAATTTCTGGGTTGCCTGGATAGTAACCAATGGTAACCAAGCACTGGTACAGAGGTACTCATCAGAGTTAGAAAAATGGGAGGACTGGATTGAACCTACTGAGATGTTGGCTAAGATTGATCGCAGGCCGTCAACTCTCATAGCGGACATTTTGTACTAGCCAACAATGAACTCGAGATATATAATTGCCTTCGATAATGTGACAACAAAACTGTGTTATATTGAGTGTCCCCATGAGATACATGATATTTCCAGACGCAATTTTTTCATTGCTAAGGGGCATAATGGAGATGTTGCCCTTGCGGTTATAAGAGACTTCAGTCTAAACACGTGTCCTGTGCAAGATCATCAACAGGCAAATGGGAAGCTTGGGTTCCTCATATATAGGTTGAGTTGGATACTCTCCTTGGCCCGGAGAAATCATGGGCATATGGTGGAAAAGATGCAGTAAGGTTACTCTACGCATTTGAGGATAGAGAAATGGTGGTTATATGGGCGAAGGAGGGAGTATTCGAATTAGATATCAGCAGCATGAAGTCTAAGAAGTTTAGATCTCGTAAATGTTGGTGTACTTTACATCCCTACATTATGACACCTGGTTAGTGCATTCATTGATGTGCAACCCTTGCATTTTTGTACACCTATGATTTTGCTGATCATTTTGTTCATTTTCTTCAGCAACCGACGTGATTCAGAGTGCTAAATCAAAGAAATGAAAAGGAAGTCCCGTCAGCAACACAACTGATTCATACTGCAACATCAAGGAGATGAAAATAACACTCGGATGAACAAGCAAGGTTTGTCTGGGCAAGCATGTGTTTGCCTAGGTTGTGTTATTTGGAGTTGTAGTCAGATATTTGTTTGTTTTTGTAGCTAATGGAACTGTGGCGGCACCTTTATTTGTGCTATAGTCACAGCGGCAAGGGCTGGAATATTAGAGTTGTCTGTTTATTTTGGGGGCCTATGTGTGTCTGATAAAACATTGTTTTATATGATGAAATGATGTTCTCTATATAATAGTGTATGCGTGATGAAATCTTGTTTTATTTGTTCTACATATACTTTAGCTGGTCTTTGTGTTTTGATAGTATGATGTAGTAGGAGTATATGATTCACAGCAGGCTTTTTATTTGATCTGAATTAGTACTACCATTTAGTTAGTGCTTCCTGTAGAAGAGTCTGTGCCAAGACCTAAATAATTATTAGACCTTGGTTGCACACCATTTTCACATGCTTGAATCAGAGCTACTTCAGACATTTGTTTGTTGTTATGTTAAACAAACATTCTTGTATTGGAGATCTGCATTTTCATACACGTGGTACATAATCACTATCCCTGACTTGGATCCATGAAATAGAGGGAGAATGACCTATTTTTTAATTATTCTTTGGACAATCTCTAAATTCAAAATCACTGTCAACCGCCAAAACCTACCGCCTACCCCGTTTAAATCAGAGGCATCAGTTGATGTGAGTCTTGCCTTAAATTACTCACCAGATGGCGTTCGACCTACACAACCTTTTTTCTAGTAATAAAAACTTGGCCGGTAGCCAAATTCAAAATCGTAATCGAGCGGGAAAATAACCCACCGACCCCGAAGCATTTCGCACTCCCTCTGTTTCAAACATTTTCAGGAAAAATTACCCATAGAGGTAGTACCATTGTTATATTATTACATGGATGCTAGCCAAATTTAAAATCTGAGTCAAGCGCAAAAATTTACCGCCTATGCTGTGTGAATGGAAGGTATCCAAGTTTCTGTGCAAAAAAAAGTTTATGGATGATCAGTTGATGTGACTCTCGGCCTTGAATTCCTAGACAGATAGCGTACGGTCTACTACCTTTTTTTCTATTAGTAGATGGAGGCTAGCCAAATTCAAAATCTCAATCGAGCGGCAAAATCACCCACGTACCAAGCATTTCCCACCCTGCCATTTCAAAAACTTTGAGCCAAAATATCCCACCGACCGGGGGAGTACCATTTTTCTATTAGATGGGCACAAGCCAAATTTGAATTCTCAATCGAGCGGCATAACCACACATCGACCTTGAAGCATTTTGCTCCCTTCCGTTTCAAAAACTTTAGAATTTAAAATTCCAAATCTACCCATTGTTAAGACGACAAATGGGCATGATAAAGTCGGTAGCTCAGGGGCACGATCATAATTATTTTTTCTGGTGACCTCTATGGTCCCGATTCCCCCGGTTTTTCCCGCCGACCCTCCCAAAAATCCGAAGCTCCTTTGTCCCCTCCGGGACCACCACACGCACCGGATTGAGGTGCAGTCTCGTGCATCGCCGCGCATCCGCTTCACCGATGCTCACCCACCAGCTCTAGGAGCTGTGGTGTCATTCACCATGCCGATGACGTCATCAACCACCCAAGCTCTGCTTCCTCGCTGCCGAAAGCTACCCAACCGTACCGTATCCGCTTCACCGGTGTCCACCGGGCGTGATCTAGTTCAAAGAGTTCCATGTCAACTACTCCAGACCAGCTACACAGCCATTGCTATTCACTGCACCGGATCTGCCTCAGCGACACTCTGGTCCACCGCTTTCAAGCCAGCATCGACCGCCCAAGATCTGCTTCCCCGACGCTAACAGCCACCGCAACCGTAGCACCCTCGGTGACCTGGACGTCACTCGCACGGTACCAACGATGCTTAGATGCCTCTCCAACCAAGGTTAACCAAATATCTAACCCGTTTTTGTTTTGTCAGCGGTATAGCAGGTTCAAGCCTGTCGCAGTGAAATGCATTTTTGTAATCGTGCTAGTACATACAAGTCACTAGGCCGCATGTTCTTCGTGCTAGTACATGCAAGGTCATTAAACATGTTGGTTTGCATTCGCTGCTCTACAAATTTCAAGTCATGCACATGTCTGTTATTTTATCATGCACATGTTCTTAGCTACTCCATACACCAGTAATTGTCTGCTATCGTGTAATTCCTGCAAAATTTGTAGTCAGTGGAAAATATTAGTGTGGATTCCCTGCTCTACAGTTGCAGAATCTATCTGGTTCATCTTGAGATCGTTTCCTGCTACTATTTCCTCCTTGGCATCGTTCTGCTATCCTGTAGTAGCCGTTTAAACTCATTGTACTACTTTGATTATAATTTTGTTGTTGCCATAATGCCATCTGGTTCTTCAAAAGCTGCATCACTAATTATTTCCTTTTTCTTGCATAGATCTCAAAATGGAACAATGAACATGTTGGTTTGCATAGCCTATTTTACAGGTTCACAAGGGATGCCATTACTTCCTTATCTGGTCCTGGTTCGTCCTGAGCAACGGCATAACTGTCCTCTACTATGTAGTTCACTCATGGTTTGCATTCCTGCTCTAGAATTTCTCTTATGATGCCATTAGAATTTCTATCTGGTTGTTTTTTAGCAATGACAGTAACTACATGCCATTGTGTAGCTCACCGCAAATTATGAGTCACCCAACGACTCTATGCATTCCAGGAGATGCCACTGCTTCCATATATATTTGCTGAAATTCTAAGAAACACTTTGTTTGATTTCTCATTTCATTCTAGGTACACTTGTCTAATGCTTGTTTGTCCTGTTCTACAGGTTCACGAGCGACACCATTATATATCGCATCTGGTTTTGGGACTAGTTCATCCTAAGTCATGACATAACTATCCTCTACAATATATAGTTCATTCGTGGCCTGCATTCTTGCTTTACAGGTTCTCGTATGATGCGTTTATAATTTCTATCTGGTTCATTCTTCGCCATGATAGTAACTGCATGCCATTTTGTGGCTCATCGAAAATTCCGAGTCACCCAACATCTCTTGCATTTTAGGGTATAGAACTACTTCCATATATATTTGTTCAAAATGACCTGGCTAGTTTATATCTGCTGAACTTCTAAGCCACACACACACAAATTTGTTGATTGCTCGTTTTACGGTAGTCACACTTTTTTAACGTGTGCTTGCTTGTCATGTTTGTTTGACGTGTTGGTCAATAATTGAACCATTGACCAGTTATAAACTCCAGTTCATAGCTCCTGTCATATTAGTCAAATGAGTAGTTTGACTTGTTTGATGTATTAACTTGTTATTACTTAGTTTTAGACTGCAATTATTGCTAGCCCCACCAAAGAGGGGGCTAAAAGATCATGTCTCCTCCAATGTAGCTGTCACACTCAATGAAAGATGCAGGTGATCGATTGAGAAAGGAAATTGAGGACTCTTCTATCAACTTGATTGTCAAATAAATGCCGATTTTTCTTTCTCCTAAGCTGATAATATGTAATAATTTTAAGAAGTTTGCTGCTGATGTAATATATAGATAACTCGCGTAGGCCATGTAGCCATTTATTTGACGCCGTCCATACATTGCGGTAGTCGTTACGGTAACTACGCTAGCCAGGTCGATTAGGGAACAATACCGTGCTCTATTCGTCCGACGACAAACAGAAAATGTTGTATTATCATACACGTTTTATGATATTGGCACGGGCTTCAGAAATCACGAAACTGTAAAAGGCCGTAAACGTAACGGGCCAACGCGCATGTGGTAACAGGCCGTAATAGTAACAACCCGTAAATGTAATAGGCCTAACGGGCCGTAACAGAAATATGTCGTACCAAAAACAGGCTGTAACTGAAGCAGGCCATAGCAGTAACATGCCGTAACAGTAGCAGGCGAGAACAGAAACATCCCATTATAGTAATAGGCAAGAAACTGCAAAAATCACAGAATAGTAACATGCCAAAACAGTAGAGGGCCAAAACAGTAGCGGGCCAAAATAGTAGCTTGCCACAACAGTAAAAGGCCAGAATAGTGACGATCCTGAATAGTACGGGCCGAGAAATTCCCGGATGAGGGTAGTAACATGCCGACAAATTTATTAGGCTAGAGCAGTAAAGGGCCTTTTGTGGGCCTGTACAGCTAAAGACCAGAACAGTAAAAGGCCAGAATAGTAACAGACCAGAATAGTAACGGACCATCTCAGAGAAGGGCCATCAGTAGGCGGTCGACGATGGGCTGCGATAAAAGTGATGGGCTAACCTGAGGCCTTATGTTTATAGGAGCGACTTGGCGCAGGCTGCTAATTGGCCGCACAGTGTTGGACCAACATGGGCCTTCTGTAGGTCGAAACAAAATCAGGCCTGAAAGTTCTCGGGCCGCTGCTGTCTGCATTTTTGGGCCCATTTCAAATAGTGCAGGACAAAACAGTAACGGGTCATCTTCTTATTAGGCTCCCCTTATGGGCCGGCCCAGTTAGTATTTATCTGGCTTTGGATGGGCATGGCTTCTTCCACGGTTTCTATGTCCGTTAATGGCGGTAACTGGCCGGTAACGGCGGCTGCCACCTGACAGTTCGCATAACGTCAGCAGTCAGTGCGGCTGGTGAATAGATCTACGACGGTACAAGTTTTCATGGCTCAAGAGTGCAATCTGCCACGGTCGGAAAAAAACGTGGTTAATTCATTTGTGATGGGGCTTTTACCACGGAGGCCATCCATCGCGGAAGACTCTTTGGCCACGCAAAACGGGCCTTCAACCATGAAAATCGTCCGTTGTAAAAGCCAACATTTCTTGTAGTGGGCCGGAAGAAAAAGAGGAACACCTGGTGCAGCGTCCGACTTATTATCTCAGTGAGGTTCTGACTAAATCAAAACAAAGGTATCTTCATTACCAAAAGTTAGCCTATGGTGTGTTCTTTGCATCTAGAAAGCTACAACACTACTTTCAAGATCAGAAGATTACCGTGGTGAGCATAGCTACCATGAGAGACATAATCAACAACATCGATGCCACTAGATGCGTCGCTAAGTGGGAAATTGAGCTAGAAGCTTTTGACATCGAGTATAAATCACGTATAACAATAAAGTCCTGGATACCTTCTGATTTCATCGTTGATTGGATGGAGATGGCAGAAAATATGAGTGTGCCTGAGTCAGAATATTGGACCTTGAACTTCGACAGGTCGAAATCACTCAGGGGCCCGAGGGCTGGCGTGGTACTCAAATCACCCCTAGGAGACAAATTATTCTATGTGTTGCAGATTCGCTTCACGGCGACAAATAACATTGCGAATATGAAGCCTTGTTGCATGGAATTCGAATTGCAAAGGACATTGACATTAACCAACTCATGTGCTATGGAGATCCAGATTCAGTTGCTCAGGAAGTGTCCGACATCTGTATGGCAAATATGCACATGGAAGCATATCGAGCTGGCATGGATGAACTCGGAAAATCGTTCGAAGGGTTTGAAGTTCAACACATTTCCCGAATAGAAAACAAGGAAGCATATGCTCTATCAAGAATAGGCTCTACGCGGAAAAAGGTCTAGGATGGTGCTTTTCTAGATCACCTAAGAGTTCCCTCAATCATAGGAGTTGGTGAGGAGTATCCGACCAAATCTGACTCATCGCTCATAGCGTTCTGGCTGTAATTCCTAGGTGGATAAAACCCTAGCATGAATTCTTGGTAGACAGAAAATTACGTGAAGATGAGGTTTTGAACCAACAGATCATCCGATGAGCGAAATCCTACATAGTGATAAGTGGTGAGTTCTATTGGCAGAGTGTATCTATGTTTTTTCAGCGTTGAGTTTCTCTGGAAGAAGGAGTGGAAATCCTTAGGGAAATCCACGAAGGAGAATGCGGACATCACACCGTAGCCAAATCCATAATGGCAAAAGATTTTCGACATGGATTTTTCTAGCTTATAGCTAAAGCAGATGCTGATAAACTGGTCAATATGAGCAAAGGATGCCAAAAATACGCTAGACAAGCCCATATTCTAGCTAATCAACTGCGAACAATTCCGATTACATGGACCTTTGTAGTCTGGGGACTTGACATGGTAGGACCATTTAAATGGGATCCTAGTGGATTTACTCACCTCCTTGTGATGGTGAATAAATTGATGAAATGATTGAGGCTAAACCCGTCACATGTTGTGATGAAGCAACAACCAAAAGATTCATCGAGGATGTTATAATCTGCTTTGGTTATCCACAGTATCATTATAGACAGCGGGAGCAACTTTTCAATGGGAGAACTTGCCCAATTTTGCGAAGATCAAAAGATCTGACTCAATATTGCATCAGTTGCGCATCCACAAGCCAATGGACAAGTTGAAAGGGCCAATGGTCTAATTCTTCAAGGCCTCCGTCCCGGACTCAAAGCACCACTTCACCGTGATGTGGGGGCTTGGCCGGACGAATTATCGTCTATTGTATGGAGTTTACGAACCAATCCTAATAGGTCAACCAGATATACACCTTTTTTCTTTGTCTACGGTGCAGAGGCAGTTCTTCCAAGTGATCTTATCCATCTTTCTCCCTGAGTCACTACGTATGTTGAAGAGGATGCTGAAGTTTCTCGACAAGATGACCTCGATGTACTCGAGGAAGTTCGCGTCATTTCTTAACATGGATCTAGAACCTATCAACTGAAGTTCTGCAAGTATCATAGTCAGAGAGTCAAAAATTGGTATTTCACAAAGTGCAATCTAGTTCTCCGACTAGTGCAAAAAAGGAAACCACAAACTTTCCACAATTTGGGAAGGGCCCTTTATGGTTAGTAGAGTATTACACAATGGTTCATACTACCTAACTGACATGAGGACAAAAAACAAAAGACCTGCTACTAAGAAGAGGAAGAGAGCTGGAGGTAGTATAGGCCCGGATGAGATAGACCGTCCCTAGAATATTGGTCATCTACATCCCTTTTATTGTTAAAAATTTCTTTCTTTGTAATCATATCAATGTACATGTTCAAAGTAAAATAAAGTATTGGACTCCTCAATGTTTTTCTAAGATTTTTTAAGTACCATCTTAATTTCAAATGATCACGTAATAGTCAAAAATCCCAGGATACTTGAATGTACTTTATTCTCATGTTTTTTGTTAGATTTTCTGATTCTAAAATAAAAGCTACCTTTGGGTGTAAGTCTCATTTTCTGTTTATACTTTGGTTTTTATCTGATTGCCGGACGTGGGTATTTTCCGTGTAGTGAATTGTTCATACTAGAGGCCGGCTTTGATTCCAGGTTTAAACTGGTTTAGCAATTGAGCTCTGTTGCTCAACAAAGTCTGTGTGCTTAAGGTTTGCCGACTCACAAAAGGGACGAGGCATAAAGCCAGATAAACGATAAGTATAAACAAAAATTTCTTAAGTATTTTTCAAGCACAAAAATAAAAACATGCATGATGAGAGTAAAGCATTAGTTCTTACATAGAAGCATCACAAAATGAAGAAGTTTTAATCATTACATCAATGGTTTGTTTCGGGATGACACAAATTTTCTTGCAAATGTTTATGTTGCAAGAGAAGGATCTGCTGGCTCGCTAGTGCTAGATCCCACGTCACCTTGATCTTTTTCTAAGATGGGGACATCAGACTCAGTCTCTTCGTTATTGTCTTCAGAAATTTCTTCGTCTAGGGGGCTTGGAGGTGCTTCGATAGGCTTGAAGAATGGCTTCTCGTAGTTTGTTCCATCAGGTATGCGGCAAGCATAACCAGCACAAGAATCCCAGATAGCACCAACATTTTGATGCTTGCCATTTTCATCAACATCTGAATATCCTTTGGTAACCTACTAGATTTACATGTTTCCATGGTGGCTCATTACCAGGGTAAGGGCGTTCTGTGCTGATGTGCGAGCATAGGACATCTTCCAATCCTCGTCCAGCTACGGGACATCCTTTATTTTGTCACGCAGCTCAAAGGCGGACAACTTTTCTAAATCGGAGAGATTAACGGTTTCCCCAATATCCTCGAAGGATTGGTGGACATCATGTATCAAATCCCTGACTCCGACAAGCCGGCTTAGGCGTGACATGATGAAGATGAGTCCAGGAGGTTGAGAGGTCCTGAAGAGGGAGCAATGTTAAAAAACTGACTAATCAAGTCGGAAAGACCAAGAAATGAGTTGGAATGGTAGTAAACTTACTGAAGATAGATTCGTCTACTTTGTTCTTCTCCTCTCTCAGACTCCAGAGTTCATCCCATGGGGCCTGGGTGGTATCCTTCTGCCTACACAACTCTAATTTGAAATCCGAGATATCTTTATCTTGCCGAGAAATAGTCAGATCACATTCTTCGGTGGCCATGTTGCTCGACTCAAGAATGTTTTTGACGCTGTGCTCATGAGCCTCTTGCAGTTTCTTGAGTTTCTCCCACATGCCAACATTCTCGGATTCTACAGTTTTATAATTTTCAGGTTCCTCCACAAGTTTCCAGGATTCGGCAAGCAAGTCTAGATTGAGGCATACATATTAGTCGAATTTGACTGAAAAAAAATCCACAAAGAAATTGTTGAAAACTTACTTTTGGCATCAACCTTCTCAACTTTTCACTAAGTATTTTCAAGCCAGAGAGCCTTGAACTCTCTCCGCTTGTTACATATATTCTTCAACAGTTCCTGGTTGTAATCATAATTTTTTTGTAAGTCAGAAAGCTAGCTTGAGTCAGATGGCTACTAAGACTCGAGCTACTATTTGTAACTAAATTTCAGCATGAGTCTTGGGGGCTACACTACTTCGTTCTTTAGCATCCTATTAAAGCATAAACTCGGATTTCTAGTTCTATCCAACTTCATGCTTGGGGGTTAGAAGATATGATATAAATATAATAAAAAGAGTCTAAAAAGGTCTTATGAAATGCTCGTGTTGCACCTTTTGGAGGTTGTCATTGATGTCATTAGAAACCTTCTCGACGAAAGTTATGGGGATGATAGGTGGAGGTGAAACTGCACCAGCCTTCATCTTCTTGTTACAAACATGGACTTGATCCAACAACTCAGCAAGCTTCATGTCTTCAGATTCTTGAACTTCTTCTTCAGCTATGATATTTTTGGTCTCCAAATAGTGGAGGGCCAGATTCTGGATCTCTTCTGCGCTCTTCTGAGTAAGGACAAACTTGGCGATACTCGGATTCTACAGAAGGTTTTCACCGAAGACTTCAGCTGACGGATCATTACCCTTAGAGGGTTCATCCTTATCAGTTTTCGAGTCATCCATGGTGACGTCGTTATGTGAACTTTGGTTCACTGGATCTTCAGAATGAGCCACTTTATCTTTAGTGTACGGAGAGGGAGCATCATCCACTGATGATGACTTGGGTTGGGAGTCGGAAGGCCAGCAGCAGGTTAAACTATGGTTAGATTATGCTGGCGCAGAACTTTTCCCTACTTTGCTTTCCTTTCCCCTTGATAATTGGTTTAGGTTTCGACAGTAATAGAACAAGATCATTATGACCTGAAAACAACATAAACCAAAATACAAAGTTTGATGGAAAAACTTACTTCTTGACAACTAGCATAGTTTGTGGGCCAGCTTGCACGACCGTATCTTTACGCTTCCGGGTAAGTGCTTTTGGCAGCACTTCAAGCTCTTCATCTTCCCGAGGAACTCTATCCTCAAGTGGATATCCCTCGAGAGGAGCTAGCTTTGCCTCAGGGAGGTTGGCGAGATGAAATTCGAAAAGATCTCGGCATTGCGAATAAACATATATGGATGACACACGTACAAGATGTGGAAATCAAAAACTTACTAGGTCAGGGGTTTCTCTATTGTGAACATATCCAGCGAGATCATCTGAATTTTTCAATATTTCCGCTCCTTGATCTACCACCTGATCTGGGACTCATACTCCTTGGTGGGAATCGGGTTCCCGCTGATTCTCAGGGTGTGCTTCCTATTGGTGGTGATCGTATGCATCAACAGGTCCCCACGGTACTGTAGAGGTTGAATCCGACGAGCTAGCCAGCAATGGACTAGGTCGGATCCCCATACAACCTTGTGCTTCATCAAGTATTCAATGTGCCTCTTGGCATAGATCAAATCTTCAGAAAGAGTCGACGCCTCCGCATCCCAGCATTCCTAGTGGGTGGCAGCACCATCAACGACGCTGGCAAACCCTCTGGTTTGCCAGGAGCTAGCTTGCCCTTGTGATAGAAAAAGGTGGATGCCACAACTTCACTGATTCACTGGCTATAACCTTAGGATAGACCCGGTATCTCCTAAGGACTAGACTGAGTGTTCCGGTATTGTATGGAACACCAACAGTGTTGAGATTTTCCTAGTACTAAAGTAGTACTGGAATAAATTAAGACTCGGTTTGATTCCGAGATATCCCTCACAAAGAGAGACATGGGCAGTAAGCTCTAGAATCAAATTGGGAGGAAGATTGTGGAGATGAATGCCATAATAAGAAATCACCTCGAAAGAGAAATATGAGGGAGGAAATCTCAAACCTCGATTGAGGTGAGTCCCAAAGTGAAACCGCTTGTTGTTGTGGGGGCGAGAAGAGGCTTGCCGAAGCCACTTTTCCACTCGCCAGCGTGGAGGAGACCTTCTGCCTCGACATCACGAAGCTTCTCTTTGTCCAGGACGCAGGGGATCCAAACCCCGTGATGGCCTTTGTCTTCCGCCGCCGCCGTGGACGCCACCACACCGGAGCTAGATGCATCTGCCATCTCGCCAGAGAATATGACCTTAGGTGGGCAGTGATGTGGAGATTTGGGGGAACTGAGGAGGAGGAGAAGATGGGGCGCATATTTTGGCTCGGGGAGAAGAAAGGCAATGGCACAGGTGAGAGGAAAATGAGGATAATTAACCCCTTATAAACCTCATCTACGTCAACATTAGTGTAAACGCAGGAGCATTAGGCCACACGTTAGGGAAATGGCGAGGTAACTTCCTCGTGAAGAGTGTGTCGCCTCGATCCCTGCGCAAAAATAAAAATGGTAGCTCGGTTCTGCACAAAGCGGATCCACAACCGGTCACACTAACAAGAATGTATGTCAGTGACAAGACTAGACCGTGGCTAACGTTAGGTCGCATCGCAGACTAAGTTCTGGCTCAGTTTGAAATCGAGCAGGGAAGTAACAATGATATATTGACAGGTCTAACTCATGCTTGAGACTCGGGTCTTATTTTTGTTTTGGAGTTTCAGGAACCCTTCAAGATTCTACAGCCGAAGAAGATTCAAGATAGACAATGAGATCTGACTTTGGATCTTGGAGGCTTCCGGGGGCTACTGTTGGGGATATACTTTCTGGGTATACCCATTGTGACTCACTAACAAGGGTGTGATGGCTCAGGATACGTTGAGCTCGTTGGGAACCCCAAGAGGAAGGTATGATGAGCACGGCAGCAAGTTTCCCTCAGTTATGAAACCAAGGTTATCGAACCAGTCGGAGCAAGGAAACAACCCCAAGGTTTTGCAACCAACTTGGAATCCTGCACAACATAACCACAAAACTTTGCCCCAACTTATAGTCAGGTTGTCAATCTCACCGGTTTTGCTGAAGACAAAGGAGTAAACGTATTGTGTGGAAGATAGTAATTACTTGCAGAAAGTAAACAGTAAATAGTAGATGGTATATCAATGGTAAAAGAATGGACTGGGGTCCATAGTTCACTAGAGGTGATTCTCCTTAAGATAAATAACATGTTGGGTGAACAAATTACAGCGGGGCAATTGACACACTCGAGAAAGCATACCATGCATATAATAATCATCTTGACTCCTATGAGATTTGATTAGGCATTACAACATTATACATAGACCATAATCCAACTGCATCTATGACTAATAATCCACCTTCAGGTTATCATCCGAACCCTCTCCAGTATTAAGTTGCAAGCAACAGATAATTGCATTAAGCAAAGTGTGTAAAGTAAATAATACGATTGTCCCATGGACAAAGGATTGCTGTTTTCTCCCTAGTAGCAACAGCACATCTAGGGGGCTTGTTCGTTTGCGGTACCAAAGTTGGCAGGCCAGCGCATGGCGGTACCTAAGTTTCCTAAAATTACCGCATTTCGAAAAGTTGGGCCGCCAACTACTAAGAGGGGCCATTTCGAGGCAAACTCATCTCACCCCGCCAAATACAAAAATTCCGTTAAACCGCCCCATGAAGTAGACGATCGGGACCCACATGTCGGTTATCTGTCCGTGACGCGGGCGCCAACGCGGCAACCTCTTAGGAAAATCGAGCAGCTAAGTGGATTGGATGCGTTGACCAATTTCACAAATCCATTCCCAGCTTTCCCCTAGCACCGGCGGTGTCGGAATCCACCCTCCAGGCAGGACGATCCCTTCGGACATTTGACTTTCGGGGCCAAGTTGCTGCGCCCAGTCACTGATACCGAGCTCCAATGGCGCATGCCATAGCCGCCATTGTGAGGCTCTAGCCCGCCTCCGCCGCCGACGAGTTGAGTAGTTCAGAGGATGGCAGATCCTACTATCAAGGAAGAAGAAGTTCTGCCTACAAGCAGGTGAGCTACCCTTCTCTTTGCTATTCACACTAATTAAAACTCCTAGCTGGCTACTAAACCTCAAATTGTTCGTTAGCCCAACGCTGACAAACATATTTTGTTCATAGTTTTCTGTCAAGTGGGATCTGCGCGGACCCTCCTTACCTTGTTATGGTAGTCCTCTACAGGTACGACTCCAAGGGCAAGTGGTATGGAAGCCATTGTTTCACGATGGAAGAAGCGCATGCGCAGTTCTGCACTATATCTGGTATGGTTGCTGCTCTACATAATCATGTTGAAGTATGGCCGACGTACACTGCAAAGTTCAGCTTCATGGATGAACGTGGCATCATGGTTCCTATATCGTGTGACAGTCAGCTAATTAGGTTGATGAAAAGGTATGCTTCCGATTGCATGTTTGAGCTGAATTGTGATGTACTGGATGTGGAAACTGCTGCAATTGGGAGTCACCCTTCTATTCTTGGACAGGGTGGTTGCTCGAACGCAATTAGCTCCTGGTAAGCAAAGGTCGCTTGGGGTTCGCATGTTTGTGCTGAATTGTAATTTTTGTTTTATTTACTCTGTAGATATTTGGCAGTTATGCAACAGTCTTGTTTCTTTGACAGGAAGTGCCGCAAGGTTAGAAACATGACTGCCGGGTCAGTCATTTTGCTTCCCAAAGAAATTAAAAACGAGTGGAAAGATGATGCTGGACACGATTCCGGTGCCCATTGTCCCGGCGATGCAGAGTACGTGAAGCTAAGAAAATTGGCACCGAGGAAGAGGAAGAAGGCAGGAAATGAAGAAGCCATTGGACGTGAAGGCTTGGCACCCAGGCTGCGGAAGAAGGCTGCTGGCAATGAAGATGCATAGTAGTGTGTTGAACTCGAACCTATATATGTAATTCTGTTAAATTCTGGAGCTCTGTGTGGCACGTTGCTGGGCGAAGCAATCTACCCACGTTCTCTGAGTAAAATGTAGCGCGACTTAGGGTTTGGAAACGCCCGAGTCAGTAGTTGAATCCGAAATTGTGATTGTGCCACTTCTATCTGAAAACAAGGATCCACCGGTTCCACGATTGCTGAGGGGTAGGAGGTCTCCAAATAAGATGGAATGTAAGTGGCGCAGAAATAAATTATTTAAGCTGCCACACTCCATGAAGCAGCAACTTATCTCAGATGCTGCACAATGACGTGGCAACATAAACAACAATGTTCTCACCGATAATGCCCAGATAAGGAGGAAATGGGTACCACTTTCTGGCCTAATCTTGAGCCTGTCTATCTCACCGCCTCTCTGCTCCCGCATCCCCTGCATCTGGCGAAGCTCCCAGATCTCCAGTAACCGGGTGTACGTGATTCTACTTTATAAATTGTGGTTGTGCCATTTGCATGCGGCCAAATCCACGTAGATTATGTTTAAACAAACCACCAATGTCAGAATACACTAGTAGAAAAGGGGTCTTTGGTCCACGGTCACGTTCCCAATCCGGGACAGAGATCTAAATCGAGGCAGAAATTGATCTAAATCAAAAATTCTTCCACAGATTAATCGAGATAGAGATCTAAATCAAGGCATTTCATTAGTTGAACCACAAATTGTTCTAAACAAAGGTGCGATTTCACATCCTACATTAATTCAACCAACTAGTCAACAATTTCACTTCCGCTGCCGTTGTCCTCCGAGCCGCCGGCTTCCTCGTCTTCGTCGGACGGAACCTCCACGATTTCTGCATTGTACGCGAGACGGAGCACCTCTTCGCGATGAGTGGCAGCGATGAAGGTGAACTTGGTCCGTCCAGGGACGGACCATAACCTCTCCTGCCCTTCTCGGTTACGGATATCCCGGTGCACCACGCGCCCGTAAACGATGCGGTTGCCAATCTTGGCCTTCCGCTCCTTCTTGAACAGCGCCGGCCAGTACGGGCTGGCCGCCACGTATCGGGGCAGCGCCCTCTTCCATGCGGGCATCTGGCGGCGGCGCGCCGCGATTTCGCTCTCCATCACAGCTCCGCCAGGGAAGAGGAGCGGAGCCACCGGCACCCCCGCATAGCTGATGCGCCATCCATGGGGCACCGTCGCGGCCGGCGGCGCGAGGATGTCGAAGTGCGAGAACATCACCGCCTCGTAGAAGTTTAGCGAGGGCATCTCCATGGCGGCGCGGTGGAGATTGGAGATGGAGCGAGGGGGTGGACGGCGCGGTGGAGATTGGAGAGGGCGAGGGGATGGGCGACGAAGCGATGAGCTATGGCGCCTCCTATTTGTTCACGAGGACGACGAAGCGACGGGCGGAATATCAAGGGGCATAGGTCAGACAAAAGGAAGTAATGCAGCGTTAAGACAGATTAACGGGTGACCAATTTTTTTACTCCCAGGACTCCGAGGCCAATAGTTCAGACCGCTAGGTCAACAAGTACAACTATTACAACTTAAAAAGGGCACGGGGCTTAAGCTAAATAGAACTAGTTAACACACATCTCCTTGATCTTCCTAATCTTAGCCCTATGCACATCTTCCTGCGAGAGCAAGGATCGAATCGTCTACTCCTTCCTTTTAGCATCTTCCTTGCACAGCTTCAATTGTTTCTCTACATCTTTCCTCATGCACTTGTCAATACTCGTAGTTGTGAACTGCAGGACATTAGCCTGGTGAAGATCCTTCCTTGCTTAAGTCAGTTCTTGCTCTGCTTTAGCCTTCAGGGCCAACACCGCGTCCCTCTCCTTCTCGACTTTATTAACCTTGTCTTCCACCCCCATGAGATCTCGCTTATGCTTGGTCATGTCAACTGGTTCCCATAGCTTCATCTCAACACTGTCAAGAAGTGAGCTGAATGCGGATTCTTTCAACTCAACAGTCATTTCCCATAGTTTGTCCAGCGTTTTCTGCATCGATTTGGGCCACTCTGGATCTACCCATTTGACAACACCGCAACTTCCGCGTCGCATCATTGCACGATGTCCTTAACACCGTAGAAACCTCCTGCCTGCCTTTCGTCCTTTGAACGCTACAAATTTAGCGGGCACATATCCATGTTTACATAGCAAAGGACTGTCTTCATCCGCTAATCCGTGATAGTCGGTGTCATACATCGTCTGGTTGGCCTAACACATGATACGCGCATGAGTAAACGCAGTAGATCTGGCTCAAAAAATAGATAACTGGCCACGGATGATAGAGATAGAGATGAGACGACTCACATCGAAATCACCATCCATGTCGTCACAACGCGTTTCCTTGTCGTCTCCCCTTGAACCCATGGAGACAGGGGAGGGGGTGGCTCCCGGAGAGGGGATTGGGATGGCGGCGCCGTCGGCTTGCGGCTATGGCAGGATGGAAGTGAAGTGGGGAATGTGGCTTCGAGGGGAAGGAAGAGAAGTATGGGGAGGAAGAGAAGTAATGGGGATGTGACACTAGGATATGGCCCGCTCAACTCGTGAGTCGTGACACTCGCAACAGGGGAGCCCCCGGTGGTGCCAGGTTGTCCAGAGAAAGCGTGGCCAATCATGCCACAGAACAGACTACTCGCGGATCGATCTCACAAAAACCATCCCAATCGTCCAAGCGCCCCGATCGGACGGTATGTAACAATCGACAAGCAGAACAACTCTGTTAAGGCGTGCCTTCTAGAAGATTCGGTCTAACGCTAAGGTTATGGCTCTCCTAAGGTTAATTAGTATCCATATGCGCTTTATGAAATGAACATGCATACAATGACACGGGTGGATCTAGTTGTGGTTAATGAGAAGAGAAGACATGCAATGACACCGGTGATATGTGGTTTGTGGGAAGAACACACATGTAATGACTCTGGTGATATGTGGTTTGTGAGAAGAACACACATGCAATGACTCTAGCTGTGGTTCATGAAAAGAGCAGACATGCAATAACACTGGTGGATCCATGTGTGATTCATGGGAAGAACACACATGCAATGACACTGGGTGTGGTTCATGATATGGTCTGTGAGAAGAACACACATGCAATGACTCTGGGTGTGGTTCATGATATGGTTTTTGAGAAGAACACACATGCAATGACACTGGTGGATCCATGTGTGGTCTTTGGGAAGAACACACATGCAATGACACTGATGATATGTGGTATGTGAGAACACACATCCAATGACTTTAGTTGTGGTTCATGAAAAGAGCAGACATGTAATGACACTGGTGGATCCATGTGTGGTTCATGGGAAGAACAAACATGCAATGACACTAGGTGTGGTTCATGATATGGTCTGCGAGAAGAACACACATGCAATGACTCTGGGTGTGGTTCATGATATGGTTCATGGGAAGAACACACATGCAATTACACTGGGTGTGGTTCATGATATGGTTTGTGAGAAGAACACACATGCAATGACACTAGTGGATCCATGTGTGGTCTGTGAGAAGAACACACCTGCAATGACACTGGTGGATCCATGTGTGGTCTGTGGGAAGAACACACATGCAATGACACTGGTGGATCCATGTGTGGTCCTTGGGAAGAACACACATTCAATGACACTGTGTGTGGTTCAAGATATGGTTTGTGAGAAGACCACACATGCAATGACACTAGCTGTGGTTAATGAAAAGAGCAGACATGCAATGACACCGGTGGGTCCATGTGGGGTTAATGAGAAGAACACACATGCAATGACACTGGGTGTGGTTCATGGGAAAACCCACATGCAATGACTCTAGTGATATGTGGTTTGTGAAAAGAACAGACATGCAATGAATCTAGCTGTGGTTAATGAGAAGAGCAGACATGCAATGACACCGGTGTATCCATGTGTGGTCTATGGGAAGAACACACATGCAATGACACTGGTGGATCCATGTGTGGTTCATGGGAAGAACACACATTCATAGACACCGGTGATATGAGGTTTGTGAGAAGAACACACATGCAATGACTCTAGCTGTGGTTCAAGAAAAGAGCAGACATGCAATGACACTGGTGGATCCATGTATGGTTCATGGGAAGAACACACATGCAATGGCATTGGGTGTGGTTCATGATATGGTTTGTGAGAAGAACACACATGCAATGACACTGGTGGATCCATGGGTGGTCTGTGAGAAGAACACACATGCAATGACTCTGGGTGTGGTTCATGATATGGTTTGTGAGAAGAACACACATGCAATGACACTGGTGGATCCATGTGTGGTCTTTGGCAAGAACACACATGCAATGCCACTGCTGATATGTGGTATGTGAGAAGAACACACATCCAATGACTCTAGCCGTGGTTCATGAAAAGAGCAGACATGCAATGACACTGGTGGATCCATGTGTGGTTCATGGGAAGAACACACATGCAATGATACTGGGGGATCCATGTGAGGTTCATGGGAGAACACACATGCAATGACTCTGGTGATATGTGGTTTGTGAGAAGAACAGACATGCAATGACTCTAGCTGTGGTTAATGAGAAGAGCATACATGCAATTACACCGGCGGATCCATGTGTGGTTTGTGATATGAACACACATGCAATGACACTAGGTGTGGTTCATGATATGCTCTGTGAGAAGAACACACATGCAATAACTCTAGCTGTGGTTCATGAAAAGAGCATGCATGCGATGACTCTAGCTGTGGTTCATGAAAATAGCAGACCTGCGATGCCACCGGTGGATCCATGTGTGGTTCATGGGAGGAACACACATGCAATTACACCGGTGGATCCTTACGTGGTTTGTGAGAATAACACACATGCAATGACACTGGTGGATGCATGTGTGGTTCATGGGAAGAACACACATGCAATGACACAGGTGATATGTGGTCTGTGAGAAGAACACACATGCAATGACTCTAGTGATATGTGGTTTGTGAAAAGAACACACATGCAATGACTAGCTGTGGTTAATGAGAAGAGCAGACATGCAATGAAACCGGTGATATGTGGTTTGTGGGAAGAACACACATGCAATGACTCTGGTGATATGTGGTTTGTGAGAAGAACACACATGCAATGACTCTAGCTGTGGTTCATGAAAAGAGCAGACATGCAATGACACCGGTGGATCCATGTGTGGTTAATGGGAAGAACACACATGCAATGACACTAGGTGTGGTTCATGATATGGTCTGTGAGAAGAACACACATGCAATGACTCTAGGTGTGGTTCATGATATGGTTCATGGGAAGAACACACATGCAATGACACTGGTGGATCCATGTGTGGTCCCTGGGAAGAACACACATGCAATGACACTAGGTGTGGTTCATGATATGGTTTGCGAGAAGAACACACATGCAATGACACTAGCTATGGTGAATGAAAAGAGCAGACATGCAATGACACCGGTGGGTCCATATGGGGTTGATGAGAAGAACACACATGCAATGACACTGGGTGTGGTTCATGGGAAGAACACACATGCAATGACTCTGGTGATATGTGGTTTGTGAAAAGAACAGACATGCAATAACTCTAGCTGTGGTTATTGAGAAAAACAGACATGCAATGACACCGGTGGATCCATGTGTGGTCTGTGGGAAGAACACACATGCAATGACACTGGTGGATCCATGTGTGGTTCCTGGATAGAACACACATGCATAGACACTAGTGATATGTGGTTTGTGAGAAGAACACACATGCAATGACTCTAGATGTGGTTCATGAAAAGAGCAGACATGCAATGAAACTGGTGGATCCATGTGTGGTTCATGGGAAGAACAGACATCTAATGACACTGGTGGATCCATGTGTGTCCTGTGGGAAGAACGCACATGCAATGACACTAGTGGATCCATGTGTGGTTCATGGGAAGAACACACATGCAATGACACTGGGTGTGGTTCATGATATGGTTTGTGAGAAGAACACACATGCAATGACACTAGTGGATCCATGTGTGGTCTGTGAGAAGAACACACATGCAATGACTCTGGTTGTGGTTCATGATATGGTTTATGAGAAGAACACACCTGCAATGACACTAGTGGATCCATGTGTGGTCTTTGGGAAGAACACACATGCAATGACACTGGTGATATGTGGTATGTGAGAAGAACACACATCCATGACTCTAGCCGTGGTTCATGAAAAGAGCAGACATTCAATGACACTGGTGGATCCATGTGTGGTTCATGGGAAGAACACACATGCAATGACACTAGTGGATCCATGTGTGTCCTTTGGGAAGAACACACATGCAATGACACTGGTAGATCCATGTGAGGTTCATGGGAAGAACACACATGCAATGACTCTGGTGATATGTGGTTTGTGAGAAGAACAGACATGCAATGACTCTAGCTGTGGTGAGTGAGAAGAGCAGACATGCAATGAAACGGTGGATGCATGTGTGGTTTGCGAGAAGAACACACATGCAATGACACTAGGTGTGGTTCATGATATGATCTGTGAGAAGAACACACATGCAATGACTCTAGCTGTGGTTCATGAAAAGAGCACGCATGCGATGACTCTAGCTGTGGTTCATGAAAAGAGCAGAAATGCGATGCCACCGGTGGATCCATGTGTGGTTCATGGGAGGAACACACATGCAATTACACCGGTGGATCCTTACGTGGTTTGTGACAATAACACACATGCAAATACACTGGTGGATGCATGTGTGGTTCATGGGAAGAACACACATGCAATGACACAAGTGATATGTGGTCTGTGAGAAGAACACACATGCAATGACTCTAGTGATATGTGGTTTGTGAAAAGAACACACATGCAATGACTCTAGCTGTGGTTAATGAGAAGAGCAGACATGCAATGACACCGGTGATATGTGGTTTGTGGGAAGAACACACATGCAATGACTCTGGTGATATGTGGTTTGTGCGAAAAACACACATGCAATGACTCTAGCTGTGGTACATGAAAAGAGCAGACATGCAATGACACCGGTGGATCCATGTCTGGTTCATGGGAAGAACACACATGCAATGACAGTGGGTGTGGTTCATGATATGGTCTGTGAGAAGAACACACATGCAATGACTCTGGGTGTGGTTCATGCTATGGTTCATGGGAAGAACACACATGCAATGACACTGGGTGTGGTTCATGATATGGTTTGTGAGAAGAACACACATGCAATGACACTGGTGGATCCATGTGTGGTCTGTGAGAAGAACACACATGCAATGACACTGGTGGATCCATGTGTGGTCCCTGGGAAGAACACACATGCAATGACACTGGGTGTGGTTCATGATATGGTTTGTGAGAATAATACACATGCAATGGCACTAGGTGTGGTTAATGAAAAGAGCAGACATGCAATGAAACCGGTGGTTCCATGTGGGGTTAATGAGAAGAACACACATGCAATGACTCTGGGTGTGGTTTATGGGAAGAACACACATGAAATGACTCTGGTGATATGTGTTTTGTGAAAAGAACATACATGCAATGACTCTAGCTATGGTTAATGAGAAGAGCAGACATGCAATGACACCGGTGGATCCATGTGTGGTCTATGGGAAGAACACACATGCAATGACACTGGTGGATCCATGTGTGGTTCATGGGAAGAACACACATGGATAGACACCGGTGATATCTGGTTTGTGAGAAGAACAAACATGCAATGACTCTAGCTGTGGTTCATGAAAAGAGAAGACACGCAATGACACTTGTGGATCCATGTGTGGTTCATGGGAAGAACACACATGCAATGATACTGGGTGTGGTTCATGATATGGTTTGTGAGAAGAACACACATGCAATGACACTGGTGGATCTATGTGTGTTCTTTGGGAAGAACACACATGCAATTACACTAGTGATATGTGGTATGTGAGAAGAACACACATCCAATGACTCTAGTTGTGGTTCATGAAAAGAGCAGACATGCAATGGCACTGGTGGATCCATGTGTGGTTCATGGGAAGAACATACATGCAATGACACTGGTGGATCCATGTGTGTCCTGTGGGAAGAACACACATGCAATGACACTGGTGGATCCATGTCTGGTTCATGGGAAGAACACACATGCAATGACAGTAGGTGTGGTTCATGATATGGTTTGTGAGAAGAACACACATGCAATGACACTAGTGGATCCATGTGTGGTCTTTGAGAAGAACACACATGCAATGACACTGGGTGTGGTTCATGATATGGTTTGTGAGAAGAACACACATGCAATGACACTAGTGGATCCATGTGTGGTCTTTGGGAAGAACACACATGCAATGACACTAGTGATATGTGGTATGTGAGAAGAACACACATCCAATGAATCTAGCTGTGGTTGATGATAAGAGGAGACATGCAATGACACTGGTGGATCCATGTGTGGTTCATGGGAAGAACACACATGGCATGACACTGGTGGATCCATGTGTATCCTGTGAGAAGAACACACATGCAATGACACTGGTGGATCCATGTGTGCTTCATGGGAAGAACACACATGCAATGACACTGATGGATCCATGTGTGGTCTGTGAGAAGAACACACATGCAATGACACTGGGTGTGGTTCATGATATGGTTTGTGAGAAGAGCACACATGCAATGACACTGGTGGATCCATGTGTGGTCTTTGGGAAGAACACACATGCAATGACACCGGTGATATGTGGTCTGTGAGAAGAACACACATCCAATAACTCTGGTGATATGTGGTTTGTGAGAAGAACAATCATGCATTGACTCTAGCTGTGGTTCATGAAAAGAGCAGACATGCAATGACACCGGTGGATCCATGTGTGGTTCATGGGAAGAACACACATGTAATGACACTGGGTGTGGTTCATGATATGGTCTGTGAGAAGATAACACATGCAATGACTCTAGGTGTGGTTCATGATATTGTCTGTGGGAAGAACACACATGCAATGAAACTGGTGGATCCATGTGTGGTTCATGGGAAGAACACACATGCATAGACACCGGTGATATGTGGTTTGTGAGAAGAACACACATGCAATGATTCTAGCTGTGGTTCATGAAAAGAGCAGACATGCAATGACACCGGTGGATCCATGTGTGGTTCATGGGAAGAACACACATGAAATGACGTTGGGTGTGGTTCATGATATGGTCTGTGAGAAGAACACACATGCAATGACTCTGGGTGTGGTTCATGATATGGTTTGTGAGAAGAACACACATGCAATGACACTGGTGGATTCATGTGTGGTCTGTGGGAAGAACACACATGCAATGACACTAGTGGATCCATGTGTGGTCTGTGAGAAGAACACACATGCAATGACACTGGTGGATCCATGGGTGGTCTGTGGGAAGAACACACATGCAATGACACTGGTGGATCCATGTGTGGTCCCTGGGAAGAACACACATGCAATGACACATGGTGTGGTTCATGAATGGTTTGTGAGAAGAACACACATGCAATTACACTGGCTGTGGTTAATGAAAAGAGCAGACATGCAATGACACCGGTGGGTCCATGTGGGGTTAATGAGAAGAACAGCCATGCAATGACACTGTGTGTGGTTCATGGGAAGAACACACATGCAATGACTCTGGTGATATGTGGTTTGTGAAAAGAACACACATGCAATGACTCTAGCTGTGGTTAATGAGAAGAGAAGACAAGCAATGACACCGGTGGATCCATGTGTGGTCTGTGGGAAGAACACACATGCAATAACACTGGTGGATCCATGTGTGGTTCATGGGAAGAACGCACATGCATAGACACCGGTGATATGTGGTTTGTGAGAAGAACACACATGCAATGACTCTAGCTGTGGTTCATGAAAAGAGCAGACATGCAATGACACCGGTGGATCCATGTGTGGTTCATGGGAAGAACACACATGCAATGACACTAGGTGTGGTTCATGATATGGTTCATGAGAAGAACACACATGTAGTGACACTAGTGGATCCATGTGTGGTCTGTGATAAGAACACACATGCAATGACTCTGGGTGTGGTTCATGATATGGTTTGTGAGAAGAACACTCATGCAATGACACTGGTGGATCCATGTGTGGTCTTTGGGAAGAACACACATGCAATGACACTGGTGATATGTGGTATGCGAGAAGAACACACATCCAATGACTCTAGCTGTGGTTCATGACAAGAGCAAACATGCAATGACACTGGTGGATCCATGTGTGGTCTGTGAGAAGAACACACATGCAATGACACTGGTGGATCCATGTGTGGTCTGTGGGAAGAACACACATGCAATGACACTAGTGGATCCATGTGTGGTTCATGGGAAGAACACACATGCAATGACACTGGGTGTGGTTCATGATATGGTTTGTGAGAATAACACACATGCAATGACACTAGTGGATCCATGTGTGGTCTGTGAGAAGAACACACATGCAATGACACTGGGTGTGGTTCATGATATGGTTTGTGAGAAGAACATGCATCCAATGACACAGGTGGATCTAGCTGTGGATAATGAGAAGAGCAGACATACAATGACAACGGTGATATGTGGATTGTGGGAAGAACACACATTCAATGACACTGGTGGATCCATGTGGGGTTCATGGGAAGAACACACATGCATAGACACCGGTGATATGTGGTTTGTGAGAAGAACACACATGCAATGATTCTAGCTGTGGTTCATGAAAAGAGCAGACATGCAATGACACCGGTGGATCCATGTGTGGTTCATGGGAAGAACACAGATGCAATGACACTAGGTGTGGTTCATGATATGGTCTGTCAGAAGAACACACATGCAATGACTCTAGGTGTGGTTCATGATATGGTTTGTGAGAAGAACACACATGCAATGACACTGGTGGATCCATGTGTGGTCTTTGGGAAGAACACACATGCAATGACACTGGTCATATGTGGTATGTGAGAAGAACACACATCCAATGACTCTAGCTATGGTTCATGAAAAGAGAAGACATGCAATGGCACTTGTGGATCTAGGTGTGGTTCATGGGAAGAACACACATGCAATGACACTGGGTGTGGTTCATGATATGGTCTGTGAGAAGAACACACATGAAATGACTCTAGGTGTGGTTCATGATATGGTTCATGGGAAGAACACACATGCAATGACACTGGGTGTGGTTCATGATATGGTTTGTGAGAAGGACACACATGCAATGACACTGGTGGATCCATGTGTGGTCTGTGAGAAGAATACACATGCAATGCCACTGGTGGATCCATGTGTGGTCCATGGGAAGAACACACATGCAATGACACTGGGTGTGGTTCATGATATGGATTGTTAGAAGAACACACATGCAATGACACTAGTTGTGGTTAATGAAAAGAGCAGACATGCAATGACTCTAGTGATATGTGGTTTGTGAAAAGAACAGACATGCAATGACTCTAGTGATATGTGGTTTGTGAGAAGAACAGACATGCAATGACTCTAGCTGTGGTTAATGAGAAGAGCAGACATGAAATGACACCGGTGGATCCATGTGTGGTCTTTGGGAAGAACACAAATCCAATGACACGGGTGGATCCATGTGTGGTTCATGGGAAGAACACAAATGCATAGACACTGGTGATATGTGGTTTGTGAGAAGAACACCCATGCAATGACTCTAGCTGTGGTTCATGAAAAGAGCAGACATGCAATGACACTGGTGGATCCATGTGTGGTTCATGGGAATAACACACATGCAATGACACTGTGTGTGGTTCATGATATGGTTCATGAGAAGAACACACATGTAATGACACTAGTGGATCCATTCGTGGTATGTGATAAGAACACACATGCAATGACTCTGGGTGTGGTTCATGATATGGTCTGTGAGAAGAACACACATGCAATGACACTGGTGATATGTGGTTTGTGAGAAGAACACACATCCAATGACTCTAGTGGATCCTTACGTGGTTTATGAGTGGTTTATGAGAAGAACACACATCCAATGAACTCTTGTGGATCTATCTTGGCATAATTTGATGTATGCCATGATTTATTTCATTGTGCAAGACACTCACTTTCCATTTTTTATACTACTCAGTATCGCCCTTGGTTTTATGTGGTACTACTTAGTTTTGCCCCCCACCTCTCTATCTTTCGTGGAAGCACAAATTTGTGCTCACCCTGTCTGCTACTCCCTGATTGGTTATCACAGTTGTCACGCGGATCGTGCGCACCAACCATTGATTCTGTGCGATCCAACGATAATCATTTCACACGTCGTGCCCTTCACAGTACATCGTGAGACAGCATAGACGTCTCCCTCAGCGAGACTTCTACAAGAAGGAACACGATGCCGTCCATGGAAAAAGTCATCGAGCGGTCATGTCATGTTTAATCAAGTCTGAAAAGCCTACTAATGCTACTACTACGCCACAACGCATGCGTCATCGAGTGCACGGTCGTCGATGGGCAGCTGCAATTTATTGCCACTTGATTTTAATAAGACATATCCCATTTTTTACGCAGCGGCTCTCAATCGCCAATTTTAGGGCCGTGTCAAACTTCGTACATAGAAATTGTGTGTGCGCCCTTTGCATACGGCTCAATACAGAACTGCCATGCATGGCCTGGAAAAAAACGTGACGTACCGTGCGCGTGTCGTGGTGCACGGTGCAGTCGACTGCGCGGCGCGTTGCATGGTGGTGCAAAGAAACGCGCCTTTCTTCTATCCACCTTAGCTATAGAGCCCTCTCGGCACACCCACTCCCACTCTCTCTCACTGTCCTCACGCAACCCTCTCCACTGTCCCACCAGCATCCGCAAACTCCCGAGAATACCCTGTCCATGCAGGCGATGGCCGAGGAGGATAAGGTGGCCATCGTCGCCTCTGTGGCCGCCAGCGCCAGGCCTCCTTGACGGTCCCCCTCTACGTGTTGAAATCAGCCGCTGTCCCTGTCCAGGCCCTAGTGGAGGCATCGATGGCAGCCATCATTCCCGTCCAGGCCCCCGTCCCAGCTACCGATGGAGCCGCCGAAGAGGAGCCCTCCGCCGGCTAGGAGGCCCCCGCCGGTCACAAGCAGATCACGCACTTCTTGGGCACCTATGATCTAGATAAGTACATCACTCCGCTGAACCCCTACGACACCGGCATCGACGACCTATGGTCGGAGGTAACTTGGGTTTGCTGCCCTCCCCTGGTTCTTTTACCGTTTGTTAGAAATAATGGGCTAATCTATTTAAAATTTAGCTGGTATTGTCATGTTTAATATTCTAGAATTAATCATGGAAATTGTGCCTAATTATCCAACACCGTTCCCATCGTTGGATGCCAGATCTTGGTTTATTAGGATTCGCTTGTTTGCATTTCGATTGCTCGACCTTCTTACCCCATCTACTCCCCCATTTTCCCTTTCTTCCAATAGGTTTCTGGTAGCGACGTCTGCAGCGATGACGAGTCAATTCACACCAAGGCTTGTCAGGTGCTGAGGAGGCTGCGGGCCGGCAAGTACGACGGATTCCTCACGGGCCCCTACTACAGCTGCCCCTTCCGCAAGGGGGGCGTCTACTGCTTGATGAGTCGCGCCGCCGGCGGCATCGTCTTGAACACCTTACTGAAGCATGCAGAGGCCGTGAGCTCTGGCATCCACAAAAATGGCAAGCCCGAGCCCGCGAACATCAACGCCTACATCGCTGAACACCGTGCTCTCAGCATTCACCTTCGAAACCTCTAGCGGGTGGCCATCAAAGAGGGTCGCATGCCTCCAATCAGGCCCAAGGCCCCCAAGTCCAAGAAACTGGGCAGCAAGAAGTGGCGGAGGTGCCAGAGGGAGATGGAGGCACTGGCGAATGAACGGGTTGGATGTCTCCTTGATTGTATCTGCATCTGGCGCAGCTGCTGTTTCTAAGTAGCTTCTTTTGATTTTCTATATTTTGCTTGCATCCTATTTCTGGCAGAATGCATCGAACCCCGTTAAGCACCTACTACTTTCTATCGATATATCCTATTTTGCTGCGCACCGCTATATCTACATTTTTTTGTTTTCTGAATGAATGTATTTTGCCTGGTGTGATTTGCTGCTTTAGATTTGCTACCTGATCGGAGGCAAAAAGAGGTCCAAAAGGGAACGAATTATCGAAGATAGAATCTTCTCTAGATTTGCTACTAATTTGGGAAAAATGAAACATATATGTTTAGCGAGAGAGGAAAAGGGTACTCTTTCAAACTGCCAGTTAACGAGCTACCATCTTGACGAGGCCCCATCTTGACGTCTCCTTCTACAAGAAGGAACAGGATGCCGTCGATGGAAAAAGTCGTCGAGCGGTCATGTCACGTTTAATCAAGTCTAAAAAGCCTACTACTGCTACTACTACGCCACAACACATGCGTCATCGAGTGCACGGTCGTCGATGGAAACTGCAGTTTATTGCCTCTTTATTTTAATAAGACACATCCCATTATTACGCAGCGGCTCTCAATCTCACTTCCAACTAGGGCCCACCGTAAGAAGCTTGGACGCGCTAGCCGAAGGCCGAACAGCTGAGCTCGACGAGACCTAACGTCTCTGGTTCATCAAGTCACTTGCAACCATCAACACATCCCTTTACCGAATCTATCACAACCCCACAAATATCACCGTACAGCCACCTACGTTTCCACTTTTAACTATCACCAATTTTAGGGCCGTGTCAAACTTCATACATAGAAATTGTGTGTGCGCCCTTTGCATGCGGCTCAATACAGAACTGCCATGCATGGCCCGGGAAAAACGTGACGTACCGTGCGCGTGTCGCGGTGCACGGTGCAGTTGACTGTGCGGCGCGTTGCACGGTGGTGCAACGAAACGTGCCTTGCTTCTATCCACCTTAGCTATAGAGTCCCTCTCCGCACACCCACTCCCACTCTCGCTCACTGTCCTCACGCAACCCTCTCCACTGCCCACCAGCATCCGCAAACTCCCAAGAATACCCCATCCGCGCCAGCGATGGCCGAGGAGGGTAAGGTGGCCATCGTCGCCTCCGTGGACACCGGCGAGGGGGCCCCCGTCTCCTCGCCGGTCCCCCTCTACGTGTTGAAAGCAGCCGTTGTCCCTGTCTAGGCCCAAGTGGAGGCATCGATGGCAGCCGCCGTTCCCGTCTAGGCCCCCGTCCCAGCTACCAACGGAGCCGCCGAAGAGGAGCCCCCCGCCGGCGAGGAGGCCCCCACCGGTCACAAGCAGATCACGCACTTCTTGGGTACCTACAATCCAGATAAGTACATCGCTCCGCTGAACCCCTACGACACCGGCATCGACGACCTATGGTCGGAGGTAACTTGGGTTTGCTCCCATCCCCTGGTTCTTCTACCGTTTGTTAGAAATAATTGGCTAATCTATTTAAAATTTAGCTGGTATTGTCATGTTTAATATTCTGGAATTAATCATGGAAATTGTGCCTAATTATCCAACACCGTTCCCATCGTTGGATGCTAGATCTTGGTTTATTAGGATTCGCTTGTTCGCATTTCGATTGCTCGATCTTCTGACACCATCTACTCCCCCATTTTCCCTTTCTTCCAATAGGTTTCTAGCAGCGACGTCTGCAGCGATGACGAGTCCATTCACACCAAGGCTCGTCAGGTGCTGAGGAGGCTGCGGGCCGGCAAGTACGACGGCTTCCTCAGGGACCCCTACAGCTGCCCCTTCCGCAAGGGGGGCGTCTACTGCTTGACGAGTGCGCTGCCGACGGCACCGTCTTGAATACCTTACTGAAGCATGCAGAGGCCGCGGGCTCCGGCATCCACAAAAGCGGCAAGCCCGAGCCCGCGAACATCAACGCCTACATCGCTGAACACCGTGCTCTCTGCATTCATCTTCGAAAGCTCCAGCGGGTGGCCATCAAAGAGGGTCGCATGCCTCCAATCAGGCCCAAGGCCCCCAAGTCCAAGAAACTGGGCAGCAAGAAGTGGCGGAAGCACCAGAGGGAGATGGCAGAGGTGCGGGTGCTTGCAGGATGTGCCTGCAGCTGCGGCGGCTGCCCCTGCTGCTAAGCAGCTTCTTTCTAGCTAAATCCTATTTCTGGCTGAATGCATCGAACCTCGTTAAGCAACCTACTCTATTGCTATATCCTATTTAGCTGCGCACAGCTATATCTACAATTGTTTTATGTTTTGAAAGAATGTATTCTTCCTGGTGTGATTTGCTGCTTTAGATTTGCTACCTGATCGGAGGCAAAAAGAGGTCCAAAAGGAAACGAATTATCGAAGAGAGAATCTTCTCTAGATTTGCTACCAATTTGGGCAAATATGAACATATCTGTTTAGCGAGAGAGGAAAATGGTACTATTTCAAACTGCCAGTTAATGAGCTACCATCTTGACGTCTCCCTCTACAAGAAGGAACACGATGCCGTCTATGGAAGAAGTCGTCGAGTGGTCATGTCACGTTTAATCAAGTCTAAAAAGCCTACTACTGCTACTACTACGCCACAACACGTGCACCATCGAGTGCACAGTCGTCGATGGATAGCTGCAATTTATTGCTACTTGATTTTAATAAGACACATCCATTTTTTTACACAGCGACTTTCAATCTCACTTCCAACTGGGGCCCACCGTAAGAAGATTGCACGTGCTAGCCGGAGGCCGAACAGCTGAGCTCGACGAGACCTAACGTCTCCGGTTCATCGAGTCACTCGTAGTCATCAACACATCCCTCTAGCGAATCTAGCACAACCCCACAAATCTTGCCGTACAGCCACCTACCCCCCTCTACATTTCTACTTTTAACTATCGCCAATTTTAGGGCCGTGTCAAACTTTGTACATAGAAATTGTGTGTGCGCCCTTTGCATGCGGCTCAATACAGAACTGCCATGCATGGCCCGGGAAAAAACGTGACGTACCGTGCGCGTGTCGCGGTGCACGGTGCAGTAGACTGCGCGGCGTGTTGCACGGTGGTGCAACGAAATGTGCCTTGCTTCTATCCACCTTAACTGTTGAGCTCACTGACCCCACGCAACCCTCTCCACTGCCCCACCAGCATCCGCAAACTCCCGAGAATACCCCGTCCGCATCGGCGATGGCCAAGGAGGATAAGGTGGCCATCGTCGCCACCGTGGCCGCCGGCGAGGAGGCCTCCGTCTCCTGGCTATATCCTATTTCTGGCTGAATGCATCGAACCTCGTTAAGCAACCTACTTTCTATCGCTATATCCTATTTAGCTGCGCACAACTATATCTACATTTGTTTTGTTTTCTGAATGAATATATTCTGCCTGGTGTGATTTGCTGCTCTAGATTTGCTACCTGTTCGGAGGCAAAAAGAGGTCCAAAAGGGAACGAAATATCGAAGCGAGAATCTTCTCTAGATTTGCTACCAATTTGGGCAAAATGAAACATATATGTTTAGAGAGAGAGAAAAAGGGCACCGTTTCAAACTGCCAGTTAAGAAGCTACCATCTTGACAAGCTACAAGACACATACATAAACATAACACAACGAGGGTTAAATTTATTTTACTAGTATCACTTGATGCGCTAGAAGTCTTGGCAAGCTAACTGAGTTCCACAAAACAGAAACATAACACTGACAAGTAAAATTTAATTCACTCCTCATCAGACCACTTGACGCGCTTGCTATCATCCCAGGTACTCCACAGCTCACGAACTGCTTTGTCCCACCTGGCATCTGACATGGCTTTCCTATCTTCAGCGTCCTGTGGCACAATTAACGGTGCATCACAGGCCTGATTGTTGCCGCTAGAAGATGCCGCCTCTCTGTTTGCCGCTTCAGCTGCAGCCTCTCTGTCAGTTGCTTCTTTAGCTGCAAGCTCTCTTTCAGCTGCTTCTGTAGCCTCTCTGTCAGCTGCTTCAGATGCAGCCAATTTCTTTGCATATTCGACTTCAAACTCAGCTATTCTGCATTTTCTACAAAGGGCTCCCCTAAGCTCGTCTTCCCTCTTGCAAATAGGGCAAAACACGAGGTAACGTTGAAAAAAATGGATCTTCTTGTACAGCTGGTAGGTCACGTAAGCATCTATGGCTGCATACTTCAGGTTTATATCAGACAACGACCACTCGTTCCAGAAATCGTGCCTATCCTTAGAGAAATCTTCCTTCATTGTGATGTACGACTCATCAAGGATTTTAGTTGCTAGTGATGCCATTCCATCCTTCTTCCTACCCCCTAGGATCTTGACAAGATGCTGAATATCGATCCAGTTGTGCGCATGAATTATAATATCCTCTTGATACAATTTCGAAAAATCAGTTGTTGTGTCGATAATGCAGAAAACAATTCCCTTTTTTCAAGGAACTGGCGCAGCGCCGGATATTTCCTGTCATTCCTAAAAGTATGTAGTTTGTCATCACCAAAATTTGTAACTACAAATATTTTGTCAATGCAAGATCATCATCTCAATATAATTTTGAAAAGTTTAGTAAATGCAAGATCAAGACTCTCAACATTGTATTGTCACAATTTATTCGGTTTTGCTATTTCTCAGTCGACTGAGTTGCACATTTATTTTAACTACGGTTGCACTTTTCTTAGGTGATTGAGACTAAAGAAAATCTCAGTCGATTGAGACATAGGCAAACCCTAATTTATTTGGTCCTAAGTAAAATCTAGTAGTTGCAAGATGAGCAAGTGGATAAAGAACAAGAGGAGAAAACCCTAAAAGCGGTTAGCTACAGAGAGCAGATCTACAAACAGGGAGAGGTGGTAGACGAGGACGTGTTTCCGCATGGCAAGTTGAACGACGGCGACTTCATTCACTTCATATGGGTCCTCCGGGGTGTACTCGAGGTCCAATCCCACAAACTTGTCCTCGTCTATCCCAAGCCAACCCTCGTACATCCTCAGGACACGCACAACCGTCTCCTCCTCGTCGGTGTAGACAACGTCTATCTTCTTATTGTCATGGGTAGTGAAGCTTGTCTCTAGAGTGCGTAGATCTTCCATGGCAGCAAGGAGAAGACGGGAAGAAGATAGTAGATGACAGGAAGAAGAAGAGTGGTTTCTGCGAGGCAGGGGAATGGTGGAACTGTCAATGCGCTTTTATGGTAGGGGTTAACGATTGGGACGGAAGTCCAAGGAGAGACGCGTGGCGGTGGCTATTCCAGCTTCTGAGTAAATAAAAAATAATTATAACGCTGATACATGGGCCCGGTTTTGTCACGTCAATACACCGAGTAGGGGGCGTTGTCATATCCACTGTGCCAACGCTGCAAGCCTATGTGACAGCCAACCCGCCTAAGCGACGGGAGCGACATAGCGGCGAACTGACAGGGGGGCCCAACTTGACGCCCGTTAGCCTGATTTTTTGTATTGAAACTTAAAGTTGAATTCGTGCCGAAAAAGACCCTCTGAGTATTTGGCACACCAACTATAGTCATCCCGGCTGATTTCAGGGAACTTGGGTACCGTGTTGCCTGTACACCGGAACTTTAGGGCCGCAAAGTGATAATCTCACATCTAGCACCTTGGAGATTCCTGTCACTTCCCCAGATTACTATAGGCATGAACCCACTATTGAGCATAAATACTCCCTCTTGGAGTTGCAAGCATCTACTTGGCCAAGATAGCTACTAACAAAGGAAATCATGCAAGATCACAAATAACATAGACATGATAGAATCAATAATCAATCTAAATTAGCATCTCCATATCCATCGGATCACCGCAAACACAACATGTAAGATTACAAATAGATGATCTTGATCATGAACGGAGCTCACAAGATCTAAACATGATAGCACAAAGGAGGAGAACCAACCGTCTAGCTACTACATGGACCCGTAGTCCAGGGATGAACTACTCACGCATCACACCGGAGGCGGTCATGGTGATGAAGAAGGCCTCCAGGGTGATCTCTCCCCTCTGGAAGGGTGCCAGGAAGAGCTTCGGATCCCCCCTGATCTAGGGATCGAGATGGCGGCAGCTACAGACACTTCCGTGGATTTCTGATTGGGTCTTTGATCAGGTACTTAGCGTTTTCGTCCTGGGAGGCTTTTATAGGCGAGGGGGAAAGTTCGGCAGAGCACTAGTTAGCCCACACCCCCTGGTGGCGCGCCCCCCAGGCCGCACCGCCACCAGGTGTGGCCGCCCTGGTGCGCCACTTCGTCTCCCCTCCGGACTCCGTGTTGCTTCGGGTAAAATATTGACTTTGGCTTTTGTCCAGTCCAATTCCGAGAATATTTACTTACTAGCTTTTCTGAAACCAAAAACAGCAGAAAACAGGCAACTAGCACTGTGGCATCTTGTTAATAGGTTAGTTCCAGAAAATGTATAAAAATATCTTAAAGTATGAACTAAACATAAGAAAGTAGATACTAAACAAGCATGGAACATCAAAAATTATAGATACGTTTACAATGTATCAGGGTGGCCCACTTCGGGTTAGAGCTATACTTCACGGGTGGACTAGTCAGGGAGAGAAGTTGGAAGCCCATCCGACTACGGGAAGGCCCAGAAGACTTACCGATTAAGGTATGTAGGTTTACTTGTAGTCCAAGATGTACTCTGTTACCGACTCTGTATCATAGCCGAATAGGACTCTCTTGTAAACCCTAGGATCAGACGACTATATAATCCAGTCTAGGGATAGGCCTTTAGGGCAACAGTCAATCGACAATCACAACCTCTACTCGCACAGGCAAAACCTCTCTTGTAATTTCTACTTACTGGCTCCGCCATATTACTGGATTACTAGAAGGAGTAGGATCCGTCCCTCGCAGGTGTATTCGATCCTAGGTACGTTTATGTGTTCACCGTCTCGGACAACCGTACGTTTCACATCACACACTTTTTGATGCCCTGAGGACCCCCTCCTGGAGTACTTGTCTTCAATCCGATGACACTGCTCATATGGGGTATCAGTGCAGAGTAGGAAATGGTAGAAAAGTCAAGTTTTGGGAGGACCATTGGTTTGGTTCTTGCATCCTTGCTATTTAGTATTGGGATATATATGTCATTCTGAATGAACAGAACTCTTGTGTTGTTGATGTTTGGGATGGTGAGACCTTGAAGTTTACTTTTAGGAGATGCTTTTATCAAAAGTTGTTACTACAGTGGCATGAGATAGTTTAGATTGCTCAATCCTTGCACCTTAGTGAGGATATTGATTTTCTTGTGTGGGAATTTGAACCTCGGTTTCCTCGTCTGATTTGTCCATCTTGTTCTTGCACGGCTACTGCGCGTCGATGAGGTAGTAGGAGTCGTTGGGCAGCGCCCGGCTGATGATGAAGGGGCCCTCCCAAGGTGGCGATAGCTTGTGCATGCCCTTCGTGTCTTTCACCAGCCGGAGAACCAGGTCGCCCTCGTGGAACGCGACTGGGCGGATCTGGCCCGGATGGTAGCGATGTAGTCATTGCTGGTACAGGGCTGACCTGGACAGAGCCAGCTCGCGGGCCTCCTCCAGGAGGTCCACTCCGTCCTCCCGCGCCTCCTGGTTGGCCTTTTCATCGTATAGGAGCTTGCGCGGTGAGTCGAACTCGATGTCCGCGGAGAGGATGACTTTCGATCCGTAGACCAGGAAGAACGGGGTGTAGCCGGTTGATCTATTCGGCGTGGTTCAGAGGCTCCATAGCACAGCCGGAAGCTCCTCGATCCAGCATCCGGGTGACCGCTCCAATGGCTCGATGAGACGCGGCTTGATATTGGCTAGTACTAAGCCGTTTGCTCTTTCGACCTGCCCATTGGACTACGGGTGCGCGACGGAGGCAAGGTCCATCCGGATGCCCTTGTTGCTGCAGAATTGGGCGAAGGCCCCCTTGGCGAAGTTCGTGCCATTGTCGGTGATGATGCTGTTGGGGTAGCCGAACCGATTGATGATGTCGGTGAAGAAGGTGATAACTGTCGCCCTGTCCATCTTCCGGATAGGCTTGGCCTCGATCCACTTCGTGAATTTGTCCACCGCCACCAGCAGATGGGTCATGCTCGCGCATGCTCGCTTGAAGGGACTGACCATGTCGAGGCCCCAAACCGCGAAGGGCCAGGTGATTGGTATGGTCTTGAGTACCAAAGTTGGCATGTGCCTAAGCTGCCCGAAACGCTGGCACCCATTGCACGCACGGACAAGCTGCTCAGCATCCTCGAGGGCGGTGGGCCAATAGAAACCATGGCGAAACGCCTTGGCGACTATCGCCCTTGACGAAGCGTAATGCCCGCACTCGCCCTAGTGGATGTCCTTGAGTAGCCGGTAGCCCGTGTCCACATAGACACACCTTTGGAAAATGTCGGATACGCTGCGCTTGTACAATTCGCCGTTGATGATGGTGTACATGTGCGCGCGGCGCCGGATTTTCCTGGCTTCCACCTAATCATCCGGAAGTTCTCCGTTGGCGATGTAGCTCATGAAGGTCTGTGCCCAGGATGGCACTTCACGAATGATGAGGATGCTCACGCTCTCCGGTTGACGGATGTCGGGGGGTCGTCCGGATGGCGTGTCCGGGACGGTAGCCCCCGAGCCGTTTGACGAGCCGGTAGCCCCCGGGTCTTGCGAACCGGAGGGTATTGCCTTGCCAGAGTTGGTGCGGGTCTTCTTCTTTGGTGGCTCTGCCGGCTCTGCTTCTGCTGCTCCGTTGGCCAGAGCGCTTCCTGCCCAGATGATGGAGTCTGACTCTGGCGACGGGTTGATGGAGTGCTTGCGCAGGTGTTCCAAGGAAACCCCTGGTGGGATCACCTGCCTGGTGGATCCGATTCGGGCGAGCGAATCGATTGCCTCGTTGTTGGCGCGGGGGACGTGATGGAACTCGCATCCGTCGAAGGAGGCGCTGAGCTTCTGGATGTGGAACCGGTAGAGGGCCATGTTTGCATCTCTAGCGTCCCACTCTCTGGATACTTGCTGCACCACCAGATCTGAATCACCGAAGCAAAGGATCTGGTTGACACCGATCTCTTTGGCTACACGGAGTCCGTGCGCCAGTGCCTGGTATTCGGCTACGTTGTTGGAGGCCTTGAAGTGGATCTACAACATGTACTCCAGCCGGTCTCCCTTGGGAGAGGTGAGCACGATGCTGACTCCCAAGCCCGCGAGCATCTTCGACTTGTCGAAGTGCATCTTCCAGTGGTCCGAATCCGTAACTGGTGGGAGATACTAGGTTTCAGCCCAGTCGACGAGGAAGTCCGCCAATGCATGTGACTTGATCGTGAGCCCGGGCTCGTACTGGATGGAGTAGGCGGCGAGCTCGATGGCCCACTTGGCGACTCGGCCGGTGGCATCCTTGTTGCCAATGATTTCCGAAACGGGTGCGGTGCACACGACCTTAATCGGATGCTCCTGGAAGTAGTGCTTGAGCTTCTTGCATGCCAGGTACACGCCATAGCACATCTTCTGGTAGTGGGGGTAGTTCTACTTGGAGAGGGAGAGGACCTCGCTGAGGTAGTAGACGGGCCTCTGAACCGGCTGAGCCTTGCCTTCCTCAGGGCGCTCCACCACCAGGACGACACTAACGACCCGGCTGATGGCTACTATATAGAGTAACATCGGCTCCTTGCTAGCCGGTGTGGCTAGAACCGGCGCTGTGGATAGCATGCGCTTGAGGTCATGGAATGCGGTGTCGGCTTGCGAAGTCTAGGAGAACTTGTCCATCTTCTTCATCAGCTGGTACAACGAGAGTGCCTTCTCCCCCAGCCGGCTGACGAAACGACTAAGGGAGGCCAGGAATCCGGTGAACTTTTGGACTCCAAGCAATATCTTGGGCGGCTGCATCCTCTCGATTGCCGCGATCTTCTCCGGATTTGCCTCAATGCCTCGCTGTGATACAAGGAAACCGAGGAGCTCCATGGGAGTCGGACGCCCATCATCATTTACTCGGAGGGGCTTCTTCATGGCAGCATCCGCCGTGGCGTACTGGTCCGCAACCGTCATGAGCTCCGCCATGGTTTTCGGCTCGTCACATAGTAGCCGGTGGCGAAGCATGGTGCCTTCTCGGCAACCCTCGATGAAGAAACTGATGGCCTGGCTCTCCAGGATGCCCTCGCAGGTGTTGCGCAGCTCCGTCCACTTGGCGAGGTACTCGCGGTCAGTCTCGCGGTCACCCTAGACGCACAAGGCCAGGTCACGTGGGCGCCCCGGACGCTTGTACGTGCCATTGAAGTTGCGGACGAACACCTTCTCGAAGCCTGGCCAGGCGTTGATGCTGTTGGGTGCGAGGCTATTGAGCCACGTCCTTGCCGATCCGGTTAGCATAAGAGGGACGTAGCGCACGGCTGTGCGCTTGTTCCCATGGGAGATGCCGACTGCCGTAGCATAGTCGGTCAGCCAATCTTCCGGCTTCATACTGCTGTCGTACGTGGGGGTGTCCCTGGGCAGGGAGAACTTATCCGGGAACAGCTCGTTCCGGATGCAGGGTCCAAAACAAACCGGGCTGGTAGAATCTTCTTCCTCCGTGACACGCGCTTGGGCGAGGAGCTCGATGTGGTCACGGGCATCCGGACAATCCGGGTTGGGCACTCCCACCCGGCCCGAGAGACGGGAACCGGCTGGTCTAGGTGCTCCGGTTGGTGGGGGGAGGCGACGGGTTGCTGTTCACCGTCTGCTCCTGGCACGGCTGGCCCCTGTTGCCAGAGCTGCGACGCCTGCTGCGGGCCTTAGCCGGCTGAGGGGAGGACGCCTGCTGCGTGTCGCGCGGCGCGCCTCTGCTGTTGGCAGGTAGCTTGCTCCCCCTAGAGTAGCTGGGGTCCTCCTGCATCTGCCGGGTGGCATCAGCCTGCTCGTCCGCGATGCGGAGGAGCTCCTGCACGCGAGCGTGCTGGCGGGCTCGCTCCTCGCCCTCCAGATTGAGCAGTTCTTCTGCCGTGGCCCGTGCCGCGTGCAGGTTCCTAGTGGGCATGCTGTAGGTGGGCAGGATGAGGGTGGGCACGGGATCCGGCTCCCCATCCTTTTCGATCCTGCCGCCTAGCTCGCCGCCCCAGCGCCGCACCTGGCCATGTCGGCTCGGCTCCACGGTAGCCGGAGTGAAGCCGTGCACGCGGTCGTATTCGCGTCGGGTGATCTTGAGTTGCTTGCGGGTAGCCGCCAGTTCCATGACCTCCACGCCACAGGACGCGACGGAGGCGCCACCGCCCGGATGTGGCAGCTCCGCGCCAGAGACAATCTCCCTAGGGAAACGTGCCGGAACAGCGATGACGTAGACGGGGAGGTCGCCGAATAGCAGGACGGTGCCATTCGTCGGGAAGGAGGCTCTAGCGAAGCAGGAAGCGTTGTCGATGACGCAGTCAAATTTGCCTAGTGTGAGCACCAGGCCGGAGGCAACGCGCTCACCGGCTAAAGTGCAGGGTCCCGTGCAGAACGTGACTCCGGTCGAAGCCATCTAGCCCCACAGTGGGATCCAACTGTCGTTGTATTGGGAACGGTAGTTCCTAAACAGGTTAGATAGAGGTGTGGGGACTAGCAGGAAGCAATCGACGGCGTCCGCAGGCGGGATTGGATACAAGCGAGCATAGCTGGACGCAGGAAGTATCCAGGTTCGGAGCCCTCGTGGTGAGGTAAAACTCCTACTCCTGCCGGATCTGACTATGGGGATATACGAACTACAAGTGCTCCTCAAGCTGGATTCTCTAGCTACTGCCTTAAATGCACTGAGACCAACCCTTTCTACTGAGGCCTTGCCTCTCCTTATATAGGCAGAGAGGCAACGGTCTCACTGGCCAGTCTGACTGGCGGACCCTATAGGCGGGTCCCAGCCGGGTGGTCATCCATAGTGTCTGGTATGGTATGTCGCATCGGAATACGAGCGGTATGGCTGTCGTAGGCACAGTGGACGCCGTGCGAGCATGTCGTTAGCACCGGGCCACTATTCCCATGTCATCCCCGCAAAGTCTTCGGTATGGCCGAGTAATGGCCAGTCTTGTCATTGTACAGGGTGTACCGTGCACTGATACGCACGTCGTACTGTCTCCTTGATTGGTTCCGGCTACGTCGCCGTAGCCAGCTGCTTCTTGTTGATCCGGCTACAGTGTAGTAGCCGGCCTGTCTTGCCTTGTCCGGCTGCGTCTGGTCAGCCGGACGCGATTCGAGTGTACGTTTCTTGTCCGGTTGGGGTATTTGGGGATCATCCCACCGACACTAGTGGATCCATAAGTGGTTTTGTGGAAAGAACACACATGCAATGACTCTAGTGCTGGTTTTAGTATAAGAACACACAAGCAATGAATCTAGTTGGTCCATATGTGATTTGTGGAAAGAACACACATACAATAACCACTTGTTGATCCATGTTTGGCTTGTGAAAAGAACACACATGCAATGACAGTGGTGGATCCATGTGTGGTTTGTGAAAAGAACACACATGCAATAAGTCTAGTGCATGTTTTAGTATAAGAACATACATGCAATGACTCTAGTGGGTCCACATGTGGTTTGTGAAAAGAACACACATGCAATGACCACTGGTTGATCCATATGTGGTTTGTGGAAAAGAACACACATGCAATGAACACTGGTGGATCCATAGGTGGTTTGTGGAAAGAACACACATGCAATGAACTATAGTGGATCCATAAGTGGTTTGTGGAAAGAACACACATGCAGTGACTCTAATGCTGGTTTTAGTATAAGAACACACAAGCAATGACTCTAGTGGATCCATAAGTGGTTTGTGAAAAGAACACACATGCAATGAACACTGGTGGATCCATAAGTGGTTTGTGGAAAGAACACACATGCAATGACTCTAGTGATGGTTTTAGTATAAGAACACACAAGCATTGACTCTAGTGGGTCCATATGTGATTTGTGGAAAGAACACACATGCAATGACACTAGTTGATCCATAAGTGGTTTGTGGAAAGAACACACATGCAATGACTCTAGTGCTGATTTTAGTATAGGAACACACAAGGAATGACTCTAGTGGGTCCATATGTGATTTGTGGAAAGAACACACATGCAATGACACTGGTTGATCCATGTATGGTTTGTGCATAGAGCACACATGCAATGAATCTAGTGGTTGATCCATGTGTGGTTTGTGGAAATAACACACATGCAATGACTCTATGTCGTGGTGGTGTCACGGCAGATGCCATGGATAGGCTAAAGGTGGGGACAATATGCACTAGAGGAATCTAGGGAGGGATAGTGTGGTGATTCCACAGACAGATGCTTTGTATTCAATAGGTTTCCAAGGTTACAAATGCTCCTTGAGCTGTATTGGGGAGAGGAGGAAGAAGGAACTCTCTTACTCTCACCACTAGCTAGCTCTCAGGAACCAAGAATTAACCAAGTAAAAATCAACCCTTTCTATAGATGCCCTAGCCCTCCGTATATAGGGGTGGCTAGGTCTGTAATTAGGGCATACGTGGAGGCATATTCCAGGGAATATGCCTCTTCCCGAAATAGTAAACCGACCGGGTGACTTCCCGATCGTAAGCCATGCAGAGGCTACGTGAGCCTCTACGGCGCCAGCGTCATCCGACACAGGAAGTGTCACCCTTGTCGGCCACGCCTCGGTGGTCCTAGCCTCTGTCCGCTTCGCTCATGCTCCAGCGTACAGTGACCTCCATTTGACCATCGAGATACCTTCCTTCTCTTGCAAGCCTGATATAACCCGGATCATGCCTGGTTCATCCGGCCACATTGGTACCTACATACAAGTTAGATAAATCCTGCTGGCATATGACATAGGTCGGCCGGGACTCAGTTAGGCGGACATCCTCCGGTCTGGGTTACTCCGTGATTTGGCCTGCATTGAGGTGACTCGGCCAACACTTGCTTTGACCTTGCCGTACCTCGGCTAACTCGGCCTTTATCCCCCGCCGTGACCCTCCCTGGGGGTATCCCCCCAACATTAGTCCCTGAAGCTGGCGCGGTCTTAGCAGCTCCAACTGCTAAGGCCATAGCAGGTTCAATTTTTCGAACCTTTTGCTCCTTTTTCCGAGTTATCTCATAGTCCGGATTCCATAGGCTAACTTTCCCTTGGCATATTCCGAGTCTTCACTCGCTAGCCGAGTCATCCTTTGGTTATCCGGGTTATCCTTCCTTCTCTCGTACGCTTCCCCACATCCCACGTGGAGGGTAATCATTATTTTGCCTCATTTTAAGGGCCTGCGCCAGTTACTGCTGCAATTAATGTCAGGTGTTACTGTTGCACACGTCACGTCGCGTCTGTCTCCTCGTTAACTATATCACCACGTCGCGTAATGGGATCCTCTGCGCCGTGTGGTCCTTCCTGTGGCTTGCATGTGATCGGCTGACCCGGAAAATACACGGCCACACCATGTGGCCTTGCCGCACCACGCGATCCCAGTACCCCAGCTGGGGCGTGGTTAAATAGGGGAGGGGCGCGCCCCTTGGTCCAAGGACACGGGTCCGCGCCAGTCCAAGGCACTTCCCCCCACCGCCGATAAGGCCAGTGAGGACAACGATTTGGACATGACCGACGAGGAGCTCACCGTCTCAGAGGAAGAGATGGAGGAGGGAGTGTAGAACGCCGAACGCGATGCCTGGGCTGGCTCCTGGGTGTGCCAGGACGACCTAGACTGGTTGTATCGCACCCGGCGCATCCCAGAGGGCGTGGTTGCCCGTCTCGCCGCCGAGGGGCTTGCTCCCTCACCTAATCTGGGTGAGTTCGTAGTGTTCCTCTCCCACTTCCAGCGCGGGTTCGACCTCCCCATTAGCGATTTCTTCTATGAATGGCTCAACATCTATGAGCTTCAACCGCACCACCTTCCGGCGAACGCCATCACTTTCCTTTCTTCCTTTGCCTCCACCATAGAGGGGTATGTCGGATTGTGGCCCACTAAAGAGCTATGGATCCGGTTTTTTGGTCTTCGCCGGAACATGATTCCGAATAAGGAGCTTGACCCGGAGGACAAACATCTTACGGAGTTCGGCGCAGCTTCTATCTCTCCCCGGAAACAGTCCATCTTTCCCCGGGTCACGAGGCTTGATTCATGCAAGGGCTGGGCCCGAACCTTCTTCTATGTCAGAAATGGCACGAACGAATATCTGATTCGACTGCGCCCCTACGTTACGGGTCCTCCTAATCCGGATCTGTGGGACCGGATCTCCAAGAAACCCACTGTCCTAGCGAACCAAGTCAACAAACGGTTTCAAGAGCTAAAAGATGTTGGGCTGCGCAATAAGGATGCGATGATCACTTTCGTCCGCAACCGGATCTCCCCTCTCCAGAAACACACACACAAGCTGTGCCATATGACCTGGCGACTTGACCCCAGTCGGACTTCCTCATTTGGACTGAGCAACACTGAGATATTCCGCCCAGTCAAGGCCCTCTTCACCATTGACAAAAACTTCTCCGCTGATTGGGATTGGGGAATTGAACATTTCTGCCGGGACAGGCTTCCTCCTGTGGTAATTCTCGTGTTTCAATTTCTTTCCGAGTTATATTCTATGTCGGAGTATGTTGTTTATCTGATCTTTTTGTATTTCTCTCTTAGCTGTTTCTTCAGCAAACTCTCTGTAGCACCCCGGTAAAACCACTACTAGAAAATCACGTGTTGTTTTTATTTTTATGCATCATCATGACCACATGCTTATGTCATCATGCCACATTGCATTTGAGCATCGTCATGTCATCATGCATAAGTTCGTCAAAAACTATTTTCTAAAAACATATTTTTGTTTTACTAAATATCCCTCTGGTTTTATTAAAACTGTTTCCCTTTCCTTATTTTCAAACTAAAACAAAATAATATTTTGGTCTGTTATGTGACCATAAATGATTTTCCTATTTGACTAAAAATAAAACTAGGCTAATGGCCCGTCTAAAATTTTAGCCCAAAACTAGCCCCACCTAGTCTACTTTAGACATAGTCCATTCCCCTGTTTCTCCCCAAACCCTAGCCCCCAATCTGTCTAAATCGATCTAGAAAATCCCCTTTTTCTCCTGTAAGCTTGCGTCGTGCTCCTTGCTGATGCTATATGTTTCTTGACGCGAGTCAGCTTACTCTAATTCTTGTGCATACGGCTAGCCCGATGCTTGTTACTTTGATCCATAGCAGCCACCGCGTTTAATTTCTTCTGCGCCGCGGCTTTGCTTTCCGTGGCCAACCAACGTCTCAATTCCAATCGATGTACACCACCACCACCACATGATCTCTTGTCTCCTTGTTTCTGTGCACCAAGACTTCACCAGATCTCGTATGAAACTGTTTTCCAATCCACGAATCCATACTTGCTCTCTTGTGTTGTACGTGCTGCTGCAGCCTAGATTAAATTGATGATGCCTTCTAGCTGATTTATTTCAGCTGATCCCTGCTTTCGTGTGTGCGCATGCCTACGGCCGACCGGCCAGGAGGGCCTCTGGTCTGATCGCAGCAACATCAGCGGGCCTGCTCCTCATCTCTTTTATGCCGCCTGCTCGCATGTTTCCCTTGGCCAGTTCTCCTGCTCCCGATCGATTACGGTGCCTGGCTTTTCCTTGGACTTCTAGCTCGATGTACAACCTTGGGCCACCTCCTCCCTTCCCTGTGTAAACAGCAGCAGTAGATCCACGTTGCAACTTGTGTAGTCTGAGACTCTGAGTATTTGCCCTGCCTCAGGTCCTTGCGACTAGAAGGTATTGACTTGTTTGATTACATCTTGTCAATGCCTAACTAGATCCTGTTTTGCTTTTTATCTCCTACGCTTATTTACCGCAGTGAACTTGTTGACAGGGTGTTTGACAAAATGTCCACAAGAGTGTTTCGATGTCTTTGATCGATCAAGATCATCTTCTCTTCGTCACACCAGAACCACCGTCCGATACTCTACCTTCTTACAAGATATTCCTCCCGGCTACTTAACCCCAACATCATCTGTCTATCTCTTTACCTATCCGATCCGGACTGTGAGACCCAACCTAATCCTATTTTTGTATAAATGCAATCTACCTTATGCATTCTAATAACTCATTCATGCTTGCATACATGTCATCTTGTGGATTGGGTTAAATAGTCAGTTTATCTAAATTAAATATGGAGATTATATATGGGCTATTCTAGGCTTATATTGGCTCTATTTAAATTTGTGTAGTGAATCAATGCCATGTTTTGCCGTGTTAAGATAACATTTAAATTGCGGGGTAACTAAACAACATGAACCTCCTAATTAAATGTCAGAACCCTAGTTCCGCTTAATATTGCCTAGTCGTATTGCATCTGTGCCATGTCATACATCACATGCATTATGCCTGATCTTCTGTCGTAGTATTAAATAGTGCACCCGGTGTTTCTTTTAGTGCTTTGGTTCTTCGCGGATTAGGTCGATGAGTTGATGTGAGTATCGACAAGTTCTTCGGATAATGAACTATCAGCTATGTTTTCCAGGCGAGCATTCTCCCCTTTCTACCTATTTTGCATTTATAGTCTTTATTTCCTCATGTTGATCTATTGCTATCCGTGTCGCGATGCTTTAGTGTTCCGTACCAGAATTATTCCGTGCAGCCTTTATATTGCCTTGGGCACCTCCTATTACCTGTTGTTTGGTAGATAGATGGTCTTGCGAGTCGTAGTTGCTTGCTAAGGTGCTGCTTCGCGTCGTTGTTGATCCACCGTTGTTGGAAGGTTGACACATGCTTTACGGTGGAATTGATCATGACTTTAAATGCAATTATTAAATTGTTGGGATAACTAATGAAAGAGGCATCGGTGGACACTATATGCTATTTGGTTTTTCATGTCCACTTGTGTCCCGTAGGCCCCGAGTACTTGATACATGTTCCTTGATTATTCGCACTATCCATATCTAGGAGACTCTATGAATCCCCCTTAGCCAGAGCTTGATTCATTTCTTATTTCTTGGGGCCACAAGTAGTTTGGGATTTATTACTATCCTGTACTTATGCCATGCTTACTGCTTTATTTACGATTGTGCGTGGAGCACCTGTACTATTTTGGAACGTCGAATGTTTTCGCGGTATCGACAAGCCCAGTCACACTTTCGGGTTCCTAGTCGTTTACAGCCATTGTCACAAACCCTAGGTCCGTCTCGGAGCCGGCCAACTTCGTTGCGGGTAGCTTAGTGGGGTGGCCCCCTGAAATATTTTATGAATCCTGTGATTGTTTTGTCGTGAAAGCCTCGTTGGGTTTTGATTTGGTTTTTCCGAGGTTGATCGTGTGTGTGTTTCTATTTGTGCACCCTTGTAGGGTAAATCTTTCTGAAAGCCGTGTCCGCGGTTATGGACGACTTGGAGCACAATATCTCAATCATAGACATGCATAACTAAAGTAGTGCTATAAATTTGACTTAATATGTGACTAGTAATCAGCTTCACTACAATGGAATGGATAATAAAAGTGTCAACAACTGGTGGAACTGGGGTGTATCGTGTCATGTTATACCTGCCTAGTAAGTATCACAACTCTAATGGAATGAAATAAAAGTGCACACAACTGCTGGGTTTGGGATGTCACATGCTAATTATATCTGACTAGTAAGTACTGCAACTACCACTGAATGGTTAACTAAAACTGCCCACTACTTCTGCTATCAGGATGACTCATGCTATCTATATCTGACTAGTAAGTGCTTCAACTATAATGGAATGAATAAAACTGCCAACTGTGTGAGTTTCTCGGTTTGACTTCCTCGTTTGGTCTCGAGGGGGAATACCAGGATGGGTATGATTGGTGTTAGTATAAGGTTGGTTCTGAATAGGTCTTTGTTACCTCTCTCTAATAGCCGACAGTTAATCGAGTCTCTATAGGTTGTTTAGTGCATGCTGCGCTGCCGCTTCAGTCCACCATACCTATCTAGGCGAGAGACGCCGAATTCTAGCCTCGCCGTGTACTGGCCTCAGTACTGACGCTCCTCTTTTTCCTTTGCCCTTTGTCGGCACCACTTTTGTTTTAGCAGGTTTGAGATCGACATCGTTAGCAGGGTTACCCTTCCGGCTTGGCCTGGGCAGGGTTATGGACGCCATTGGTTATTCTTCAGGGCTCTTAGCCCCATTTGCATCTTGTCCGTAGTCGGACGCTCTATCGTTTTCAAGGTGATTTGGATCTTTGTATAGTATATCTGTATTCTTGACTCATGGAGTCGTTGTTGTATATATATATGTTTTGTGGGTTCCATCGTGGACTAATGTGTAATGGTGTTACTTCGTTCTCCACCCGCACGCAAGTGCCTGGTGGGCGTCCTTGAATCGTTTCTATGCGGGTTTAGCGGGAAGCGCTAAAACTTGCATAGGGCCGATTCGAGGGTGTTACACTCTCGAAGATGGCGCCGAGCCTTCACTCAAATGGGCGAAGGATCGAGATGCCCCGGACGAGGAGGAGCCGGACCAGGAAATGTTCCTGCCACTCCCCGACGCGACCAATCGACCCATCGGTAAATTCTCTTCCTTAAGAGATTGGCCTGACGGTGAAGATGATTCCAACGTTGAGGTGATGGAAGCATTTGACACTGTCCCCCTTTCTTACACCTTTCCGGCATCAGCTAATCCGGGTGGGCAGATCCACGAAGATCCTCCTCTTGCCACGGGCGAGCCTGTCCCGGTCGCGTCAAAGAAAAGGGGAGCTGCTTTTGCTTCTTCTTCCGGTCCTTCTAAGCCAACCAAGAGGCGAAAGAAGTCCGGAGATAAAGCCGCCACCAAGCCAACGACTAAGGCCATAACTCGGAGGGCTCGGAAGCCCAACGAGCCATTGACCTCGGATGAGTAAGTTACTTTTATCTCTGTCCAATCTTTTGGTTCAAGGTTTTCTTCTGTTGTAACTTATTATTCGTCATTTGATTTGGCAAGGCTGCGGTGGAGGTTCCTCAGAGTGGATCCAGCATCCCTTCGCCCCTCCCGCATAGCCCTTCTCCCCCTCGTGGCGACGATTCACGCCCGTTGAGCCCCATTCAGGAGGGTTCAGCGGCTGCTCCGGGTTCTAGCCCACCTCGTCCAGAGGAGGGCAACCTCGGAGCAGGGGGGAGTGGTTTTGCCGAGACAGAAGTTGCTCCCAGCTGCTCTTCGGCTCAGCCGCAACCAGCCACCACCGAGGTACCTACAACACCCCCGCCAAGACCAACACCAGCGCCAGCACTAGCGCCAGTAGCACCAACTCCTTCCGCCTCGTCCGAGTCTTCCAAGACTCGGCGAGAAGACACAACTAGCACCAAGGCTAGCACCAAGGCTGTGCCCAAGGGCAAATCCATTGCACAAACTTCAACTTCTTAGCAGCATCCTAAGGCCAAGAAAACCTCTGATGCCGCTAGGGCAGCATCTATCGAGGCTGGATAGCACACGCTCGCGTCCATGCTTCCGAAGAAGACCCCCCCCCCCCCCCCCCCCGAAGAAGGATGTCTCCCCCGGGCCAGCTAGCACGCAACTTGCATTGCACACTAGTCCCGCTGCTGCCCAAATTGAAAGGAGGGAAGCCCATGCCAAGGGTTTGATAGCGCCTCATATGCTTAGCGGAGATCGCTATCCTTCGCCCATATGTACTAAATATTAGTGATATAACCATTAGTCCCCGAGCCTCCGGGGGAGTAACTTGTTACTCGGCCGGATGCTCCTTAGAGTACTAGCGCATCTCCTTAGTAGCTTCGAATATGCCCACACCTAGAGCCGGGTTAAGTTCCACTTGGCCCGGATTTTGTACACTTCGAATATGCACACACCTAGAGTCTAGTTAAGTTCCACTTGGCCAGAATTTTATATACTTCGAATATGCACACACCTAGAGCCGTGTTAAGTTCCACTTGACCCGGATTTTGTACCCTTCGAATATGCACACACCTAGAGCCGGGTTAAGTTCCACTTGGCCCAGATTTTGTACACTTCGAATATGCACACACCTAGAGCCGGGTTAAGTTGCACTTGGCCCGGATTTTGTACACTTCGAATATGCACACACCTAGAGCCGGGTTAAGTTCCACTTGGCCCGGATTTATTACACTTCGAATATGGATATGACTAAGCTATCCTTGCTCTTTTCAGGTGACTACCAATCGCCGGAGCGCTCAGTTTCAGCTTTTATTGGACACACATAAGGCATTGCGCTCGAAACATTCTACACTTCTCGCCGAGTTTGAGAAAAGGGGTAAGTTTTCTCCTTGGCTTTGTTCCACATTTCTTTGTCTTGTCCCGCCGAACTAATTTTTTATTCGGATTGGGCAGCTGAAGTGGAAGCTGAGAACACCATCATGCGGAAGAACTTGGATCAAATAAAAGGTAAGTCCGTTTTGCTTAGTCTTCTTCTGCGCCCTCTCTCCTTTTCTTCTTAGCTCGGCAGATATTCATACCTCGGCTTTGCCGGGTCAACAAACTGTTTCAGCATCTCTTGAACATAGTGTGCCCGTGCCTGATATGATGCTGCATTTTCTCGAACAAGCAGTGCAACATCAGGCCGAACTTAAGAAGAAGGATGATGAGCTCTCCCTCCTCCGGACCAAGGATGATGAAATTGCCAAGCTCAAGGCAGAAATGAAAAAGCTTAAGGCGCTCCACAAATCCGAGATGGATAAAGCTGGCCAAGTTTTTACTGAAGAGCGAGAACGTCTCAACCTCCAAATTGCCAAAGATCAAGAACTGCTAAAGGAGGCCAACATTAAGCTTGAGTCGGCGAATGCTGAACTTGTGCAACTCCGGAAGAGGCATGACAACTGCACCAAGGAGATGACCCGGATCCACAACCATATTTCTTGTAAGTTCTTTTCCTTCAGCCGACATGAATCTCTCCGGGTCAACCTCCTTTACCTATCTCACTTGTCTTGTTTTCAGAAAAAATTCTGGAGGGCGATGCCATTGCATCCAATGCCGTTACCAAGTTCTGCCAGCAGAGAGGTACTCCATCTAGTCCTGGATCCATTCCTCTTGACCTGGAGGATCTGATAGTCAGCTTATCCTCCCGAGTTGAAATCATGAAGAACTATGGTAAGGGTCTCCTAGACGCAGCAGTCCGGGTCTTCAATGCTCTCGGGCCTAGTGAAGATACTCCAAAGGGGTCCACTGCTCTGATTACCAAGGTAATGGAGTGCGAGACCTAGCTTGACCTCTAGAGGGAATCCGCCAGACGCGCTGGAGCTAAAACCGTCCTCCACTACGTGCTCACATGGTATGAGAAAATAAATCTGAATCTTCTGGAGCACATGCGCACCTGTTTGAGGTGGTCCACTGATCCGGATTGGATAGCTCGGTGCAAGGCTTGCACCCATAGCCTCATTTAGTATGCCCCCATCTACCGATGGAACGAGGGACCAAGCTTTCTTGAAGCTGTCGAAGACGAATATGTCGAAGATGGTTCGGGTGAAGAGGATGAGGACGAAGCCTCGGACGTCGAAGATGATGCTGAAGCCGAGGCCAGAGTTCCACCTGTTGGTGCCGAGTTACCTCCTCCTGCTACTCCTTCATAACAAACACTTTGAAGATTATCAGATCCCCGGTATGCCGGGTGCAAATGTATTAAGCACACTTATCATATTTTGCTACTAAATTGCTCATGCTGGATTAACTTGGGCGTAGTCCCCGATTTTCATTTTCTTGTTTCTCCAATTTTCTGGTTTGACTCGTGTCTACCTTGATTCGGTTTTGTGACTTACAAGACGGAGTTTCAAAAATTGACTTAACAATACTTGGAAAAGTTTAGGATTAGCTCAAAATAATTCAGCATGGTAAAGGTAAAATAAACAAGGGGTTAGTCCGAACAATAAACGTCGGCTCGATTACGTTCCTTTCCTTAGTCGTTTTCGTGTGCTACGCAATTCCAAACTCATTCTCTTGCTTGCCATGAAGCCAATTCTTGTTGGACAGTAGCAAGTCGAAGAGTTGAGTTTTTGGTGCTCACACACTACTAATCCGGCTTAGGCAGAAGCGACTTAAACCAGCCGACATAAAAATTATAATAAGTACAGAAGACAACAAATATTATTAAGGCAGTCCCCGAGTTACTACTCGAGGTGCCACCATTTCATTGATAAGCTCATCGCAGGAATACATCCGACGTATGAGAGACTCGGATACACACACTTCTTTGCTAAGTGTAGAATGGACGAAGTAGAGCTACATTCCATGGATGCTTACATTCCTCGCCGGATCTGTCCGCCTTGTTCTTCTCCTGTCGTTTTGCATTGATGAGGTAATACGAGTCATTGTGCAATGCTTTGCTCACAATGAATGGCCCTTGCCATGGGTGGATAACTTATGCATGCCAGAAGTATGTTGTACCAACCGGAGTACCAGATCACCTTCCCGGAAGACTCGGGGGTTTACTTTCTGGCTATGATAGCATCGGAGATTTTGCTGATATATGGCGCATCTGGACAGTGCCAGTTCTCTCGCTTCTTCCAGCAGATCAACATCATTTTGCTGGGCTTCTTGCACTTCGGCTTCTGTGTATTAGGTGACCCTAGGCGAATCATGCTCTATGTCGGCTGGTAATATAGCTTCTGCCCCATATACCAGAAAGAATGGCGTATAGCCTGTTGATCGATTTAGAGTTGTTCTTAAACTCCACTGGTAGTTCTTCTATCCAGTACCCTGTTGATCTTTGCAGCGGCTCAATGAGCCGAGGTTTTATCCCGGATAATACTAATCCGTTGGATCTCTCCACTTGTCCGTTCGATGCGGGGTGGGCTACCGAGGCAACGTCCAGCCGGATCTTCTTATCTCGGCAGAATCGCACAAATGCTCCTTCAGCGAAATTTGTGTGATTATCTGTTATGATACTGTGAGGATAACTGTATCTCAAGATGATATCTTTGAGGAATGTCACGGCGGTAGCTCCATCACATTTTCTTATTGGCTTCACTTCAATCCATTTTGTAAATTTGTCAACCATGACTAAGATGTGGGTCATGTTCCCTCTTGCTGGTTTAAATGGGCCAACCATATCCAAACACCATACGACAAATGGCCAGGTAATTGGTATGGTCTTGAGCTCCGACATTGGCATATGTGTCTTGGTTGCATACCTCTGACAACCATTGCATCTTCTTACTAGATCTTTTGCTTGTTCCAAGGCACTTGGCCAATAGAAGCCATGCCGGAAAGCTTTGGCTACCAACGCTCTGGATGAAGCGTGATGCCCACATTCCCCTTGATGTATATCCCGGAGGATGTCAAGCCCTTCTTCCGGGTCAACACATCGTTGGAGGACGTTTGTGACTCTTCTCTTGTATAATTCGGCATTGATAATTGTGTACGCCTTCGCACGCCTCTGAATTTCCCTGGAAAGCACCTCTTCACTGGGCAAAGTTCCATCCTTCAGGAATTGAAATATGGGCAGTGCCCAAGCTGGTATAGCTCGCACCAGAACTACATCCTCATCTATTTCCATTTGATCCACCGACATAACCTCGGCCGGGTTGCGCTGCCCAGTTCCCGGGTTCTGTGTAGCAGTCCCTGGGTTTCCTGAACCACTTCCCATATCAATGTCCATGGGTGCAGCTCCGGGCTACGGATCTGCCGGGATGAAAATTGAGTCAGATTCCGGGGATGGCCTGATAGATGGTTTTCTGAGGTGCTCTAGTGCTACACCTGGCGGAATTGCTTGTCGGGTTGATCCGAGCTTCGACAATACGTCGGCAGCCTCATTTTCCACCCGAGATATATGATGAAATTTGCATCCCTCGAAGTATCCCGATATTTTCTGCACATGAAATCTGTACGATGCCATGTTTGCATCCAAAGCATCCCATTGCCTAGAGACTTGTTGAACGACGAGATCCGAGTCACCGAAGCACTGGATCCGACGTATTCCAACGTCTTTTGCCACTTTGAGCCCATGCACAACTACTTCATATTCTGCAACATTGTTCGATGCTGCGAAATGGATCTGTAGCACATACTTCAGCTGATCTCTCTTGGGAGAAGTAAGCACAACTCCAGCGCCTAACCCGGTTTTCGTTTTTGATCCGTCAAAGTGCATTCTCCAGTAGTTCGGATCTGGCAATGGTGGCTCGTACTGCATCTTGGCCCAATCCACGAAGAAATCAGCTACTGCTTGAGACTTGATCGCATCCCTTCTATCGAATTGTGGAGCATAAGGGGCTAGTTCAATTGCCCACGTTGCGATCCGGCCGATTGCATCCTTGTTGCCCATTATCTCAGATATGGGGGCTTCACATATCACTTTAATGGGGTGTTCTTCAAAATAGTGCTTTAGCTTTTTTGCTGCTATATATACACCATATGCCATTTTCTGATAGTGAGGATAGTTCTGCTTTGATGCTGATAATACCTCGCTCAGGTAATAGACTGGCCTTTGCACCAACTTACCCTCTTCGTCGCGCTCTACCACTATCACTGCACTTGCAACTCGGTTGGTTGCGGCTACATAGAGCAACATTGGCTCTTTTGATAGTGGAGAGGCTAATACTGGTGCAGTGGCTAACATTTTCTTCAGCTGGATGAAGGCTTCATTGGCCTGCGGCGTCCATACGAATTTGTCGGATTTTTTCATTAGTTGATAGAGAGGCAATGCCTTTTCTCCCATCCGACATATAAACCGACTTAAGGATGCCAGATAGCCAGTGAACTTTTGGACATCGTTAAGACACTTTGGAAGTTCCATTCGCTCTATGGCTCGGATTTTAGTTGGGTTAACTTCAATACCTTGGCTGGAGAGAAGAAATCCGAGTAATTTTCCAGCCGAGACACCGAAGGTACATTTCTCAGGGTTAAGCTTCATTTGGAACCTCCTTAAGTTCGCGAATGTTTGCCTGATATCATCAAGGAGCATTTTGCCTTCCTTGGTTTTTATTACCACATCATACACATACACTTGCACATTTCGACCAATTTGATTGTGTAAACACTTTTGCATACATCTGGTAGGTTGCCCTTGCATTACGTAAACCAAAAGGCATGGCGCGATAGCAATAAGCCCCATACAGGGTGATAAATGCAGTCTTTATTTGATAATTCGGATTCAGAGGTATTTGGTGGAAACTAGAATATGCATCTATGAACAACAACAATTCACACCCAGTAGTAGAATCTATGACTTGATCTATCCTTGGCAGTGGGAATGGATCTTTTGGGCACGCCTTATTGAGGTTCGTGTAATCGATGCACATACACCAAACCACTGCCACATTCGAATCATCTTTTTTCTTTTCCACCAGCACCGGATTAGATAGCCAATCTGGGTAAAGCACTTCCATGATAAACCCAGCTACTAGGAGCCGAGTTATCTCATCTCCAATGACCTTTCTCCTATCTTCGGCGAAGCGGCGGAGAGGTTGCTTCACCGACTTTGCTCCGGGTCTCACATTCAAAGAGTGCTCGGTCAACTCCCTCGGAACACCTTGCAAGTCCTGTGTGGACCAAGCAAAAATATCCTGATTCTCATGGAGGAAGTTGACGAGCTCGCTTTCCTATTTATCATTTAACCTGGCACCAATTGTTATGGTGCGCTCTGGGAACAGATCATCAACTGGCACTTTCTTTGTATCTTTCGTTGCTTGAAATGAAACACTTCCATGTGGGTTACTCAGCACCGGCATATACTGCAGAGCAAACTGAGCCAATGCCGCCACCTCCTAAATCTTTCTCTTCTCTTGCGCGATTACGAGTGACTCAGCCAGGTTAGACCCGGCTGACGCGCACTGAATGGAACGTCGGAAATCTCCAGCTATGGTAATTACACCATTTGGCCCGGGCAACTTCATCTTCAAGTAACTGATGTGAGTACTTGCCATGAATTTGTTCAGGGATGGCCTGCCGAGTAACGCCTGATATGCGCTCTCCAAATTGACAACTTCGAACTCCAAATTCTCAGTCCGACAGTTATCTCTCGTACCGAACAATATGTCAACCCGGACTTTGCCAATGGGTTCACACGAAATGCCTGGCACAATGCCATGGAAAGTTGTCCTTGTAGCCTGGAGCATGTTCTCCATGATACCCAACTTGCACATTGTATCCACGTACATTATATTGATGCTGCTGCCATTATCGATCAGTACCTTTGAGAATCTCACATTGATATTTGGCCCAATGAACGTTGGGTCCAGCACCAACGCATACGAACCAGGGCTCGGCATAAGCTTGGGATGATCCTTGATACTCCATGTAATTTCTTGATCCGACCAAGGCATATACCTCGTCACAGCCGGCATAACTGCATTCACTTCCATATGTCGGTGCTGCAAACTCTTTCTATCTGTTTCCTCTGTGGTAAACACACAGTAACTCTAGTGATGCTCTCTGTATTCATTTCTCCCCTCATTGTCGGGGTACCTTTGATCTGGCCGATGCTGGCTTTCCACCTGATGCAATGCATCCCTTCTCTCATGGTTTTCATACCTCGGCGGAGGTGGTGGCAACATTAACTGTTGCGTGTTTGCTCCGGAGAGTAATTGCTGCCGGGGTAACTCCTGCCGAGGTTGATCGTTCCGAGGTGCCTGAGCATTCCCCGAACCACTTTGTTCTATCTTCCTCATCCACTCACATTGACGAGTTGTGTGACCCGCCGGGTTACTCGGATTTGGCGTGTGAAATTTACACGGCTGATCCAGCATTGCCTCATAGGTATACCTCGGACGGTCCTTCTTTTCTTGCCACTGTTTCTTCTGCTCTAGCATCCAAGTTTTCTTGCGATCATTTCTTGGAGTCCATTGTTGCCCTCTAGTTTTCTGACACTGATTACTCCCTGCTCCAGGTTGAGCTTGATTTACAGTTGCAAATTGTTGCAAACTATACCGGTAATCTGGTCTATCATCTCTTCTCTTACCTCGGTAATCATTCCACCAGGATGATCCGGCTCCATCTCGCTGGTAGTACTCCTCATTTGACTCGTTTGACACAAGCCTAGGTTGAGTCGGATCACCCAAGGCATATGAATCAGCGATCCAGATCGTCTCTGCCAGCGTAGTTGGCATATCCCTTTGTAACCTTTGCCACAGCATGCTCGCATATCTGCACCCTTGCGCAAACGAAGCTATGGCCTATGATTCAATCGCGCCCTCATATGAGTTTCGCACTGTGCACTAGTGGGTAAAGAATTCCCGGTCTGTCTCATTTGATCTCTTCTTGCACATTGCTAGGGTCTGTGGCCTATTGGGCCTGTGATATGTGCTTGAAAAGTTACTGACGAACATTTCCTCAAAATCGATCCAACAATTGGTACTTCCGGGTGGCAAATTGTTTAGCCATACCCTCGCTGGCCCTTCCAGCATCTGAGGTACATATCCCACAGCCCATCTCAAGTTGCCTGTAGCAATTTTTATCATTGCCGCGTAGTTTATCAACCAATCCTCCGGCTTAGTGCTACCATCATACGTTTTAGTCCCTCTGGGTAGCTGGAAGTTAGGTACTGGAGGCTCCTTCATGATCCGGGGCCCAAAACACGTTGGACCCAAAGGACCTTGACACTCAATTTGCTCCGACCTATAAAGCCGATCTAGTTTTAACCTAGCATCTCCAGGCATCAAGTTCTGCTTCCCAATCTTGACCCTATCACGTGATAGTCCGGCCTAGGATACCCTGCGTTCACCATTTCCGAATCACCATTATTGTATCTATCTTGCTCTTGTGGAGTTGCTCTCTGTTGCATACCTTGGTCGGCACTGCGCTCTTGCCGTGGTATATTCCGCTGCAGCGGTTGCCCTGCACCCGCCGAGTTGCGCTGTCCGGCATTGCCGTTCACAGCGTTCCCTTGACCGGCATTGCCTTGGTCGCGGTTACCTCGAACAGCTTCACCTCGGCTCACACTTTGTCGATCCTCATTTCCCTGCACTGCTTTTCCTTTCCCTTCCCTAGCCGGGTCATATGGGACTATCTGTTTGTTCCTCCTGGCCGAGGTTACTACCTCTTCTCTCCTAGGACCACCATGAGGTGACGATGCAGCTCCAGCGGATTTCTTCGGGTTACCTATTGCTGAATGAACGATTTTTGGAGGCCCCATCCCTTGCCGGATTAGCCCGGAGAAACTCTTCATTTTGTCTGTTAGCGATCCGAACTAACTCATTGAATCTATCCTGCTGTCTTTGCCGGGCTTCACCCGTCAAACCCTCTAATTCGGATGGAGCTGCATCTGCTGCTCTGAGGTTCTTTACCAGGGTACTGTACTTCGGCAGCCCCACGGATAGACAGTTCTCTGATTCCTCAATTCTAGTATCACCCTCTTTGTTCATTTCACTCATGAGGTTTCTCCCCTTCACTTTCACAACATCTACCTTATTTTCCTTTGCGTACTCACGCAGTGTCGTGTTCAACGATTGCTGAGCCGCGGCTATCTTTTTCACACCCTCTAATATTTTCTTCCTAGTATCCTCTAACTTGGCCTGTGCCTGAGCCGGATCTACCACTGCTCCCACGGGTCTCGCCAAGCTATCTATTGCTTGCTGCAACACATTCTCTGGCCTCTCTAGAGGAGGACCTCTACTTTTCCTTGGTGCTTCGGGTGTTACCTCCGGATCTAGTACCAGATCCTTGCTCGCGCCAGCACCAGGCGCAGTCATCATCACCTCGGCGTGGTCAGGGAAACGAGTGATACGCTCCCCGCGAGCCGCGCTAAGGGGTGGCTCGCCTCCCTCGACGACGTGCCGCGGGTGAACGCATGACACGTCGACAGCGACGTAGATCTTGTGCGCACCAAGCTTGACGAAGAGGCCGTTGCGCAGGAGAGGTCGCTTGCCGAAGCAGCTAGCATTGTCGCTGACGAAGTCCAGTGCTCGAAACACTGAACAAGCCCGGAGACGATGCGCTCGCCGGTGCCGATGAGGTTTCCCATCCGGATCTTCACTCCTGCTAGCGCTGCTAGCCCCACGGTGGGCGCTAACTGTCGTGGTGGTGTCACGGAAGATGCCATGGATAGGCTAAAGGTGGGGAGAATATGCACTAGAGGAATACATGGAGGGATAGTGTGGTGATTCCACACATAGATGCCTTGTATTCAATAGGTTTCCAAGGTTACAAATGCTCCTTGAGCTATATTGGGGAGAGGAGGAAGAAGGAACTCTCTTACTCTCACCACTAGATAGCTCCCAGGAACCAAGAATTAACCAAGTAAAAATCAACCCTTTCTACAGATGCCCTAGCCCTCCTTAGATAGGGGTGGCTAGGTCTCCAATTAGGGCATACGTGGATATGCCTCTTCCCGAAATAGTAAACCGACCGGGTCACTTTTCCCCATCGTAAGCCATGCAGAGGCTACGTGAGCCTTTGTGGCGCCAGCGTTATCCGACACAGGCAGTGTCACCGTTGTCGGCCACGCCTTGGTGGTCCTAGCCTCTGTTCGCTTCACTCACGCTCCAGCGTATAGTGACCTCCTTTTGACCAGCGATCATGCCTGGTTAATCCGGCCACACTGGTACCCGCATACAAGTTAGATAAATCATGCCGGCATACGACATAGGTCGGCTAGGACTCAGTTAGGCGGACATCCTCCGGTCCGGGTTACTCCGTGATTCGGCCTGCATTGAGGTGACTCGGCCAGCACTTGCTTTGACCTTGCCATACCTCGGCTAACTCGGCCTTTATCCCCCGGCGTGACCCTACCCAGGGGTATCCCCCCAACACTCTAGTGGTTGATCCATGTGTGATTTGTGGAAATAACACACATACAATGACTCTAATGGATCCATAAGTGGTTTGCGGAAAAGAACACACATGCAATAAGTCTAGTGCGTGTTTTAGTATAAGAACACACATGCAATGACTCTAGTGGGTCCACATGTGGTTTGTGAAAAGAACAAACATGCAATGACCACTGGTTGATCCATATGTGGTTTGTGGAAAATAACACACATGGAATGAACACTGGTGGATCCATAAGTGGTTTGTGGAAAGAACACACATGCAATGAACACTGGTTGATTCATAAGTGGTTTGTGGAAAGAACACACATGCAGTGACTCTAATGCTGGTTTTAGTTTAAGAACACATATGGATACATATGTGGTTTGTGGAAAAGAACACACATGCAATAACCACTGATTGATCCATAAGTGGTTTGTGGAAAGAACACACATGCAGTGAACACTGGTAGATGCATGTTTGGTTTGTGAAAAGAACACACATGCAATGCCATTGGTTGATCCATATGTGGTTTGTGAAAAGAACACACATGCAATGACACTGGTTGATCCAAATGTGGTTCATGATAGGAACACACATGCAATGACTCTTGTGGATACATATGTGGTTTGTGGAAAGAACACACATGCAATGAACTCTAGTGGATCTATCTTGGCATAATTTGATGTATGCCACGATGCATTTCATTGTAAAAGACACCCACTTTATATTTTTATACTACTCAGCTTTGCCCAGGATTTTTTGATACTACCCAATTTTGCCCCCCCCCTCTCTCTTTCGTAGAAGCCCAAACTTGTGCCCACTCTGTCTGCTATGCCCTGATTGGTCACAGTTGTCACGCGGATCATGCGCACCAACCGTTGATCCTGTGTGATCCAACGAGGCTCATTGCACACGTCGTGCCCTTCACAAGACAGCGCGAGACAGCACGGACGTCTCCCTCAACGAGACTTCTATAAGAAGGAACACGATGCCGTCTATGGAAAAAGTCGTCAAGTGGTCATGTCATGTTTAATCTAGTCTGCAAAGGCTACAAGTCTACTACATGGCAACTGGTCATCCACGGACCACCGGCTATACCATTTTTACTACGCAGCGCGCCTGCACTCTCACTTCCGACAGGCCCCCACCACACGAACCTTCCACACGGCAGCCGCAGCCGGAAGAGCTGCCAACCGGGGCCCTCGAGGAGGCCTAAACGTCCCTGCATTAAAAACCCAGCCTATCGGGTCCTCCATTCACACTCATCCACTACTCTCTCTTACCTATCCAGCAAAACCCCACAATCTTGAACGTACTTGCACGAACCTTCTCCATGAAACCAGTGCGTGGGGTTGAGTGTCCGGGCATCGCCGCCGGGGTGGTGCTTCACGCGGCAGATCTGGAGGAGCATCACGCAGCACAAGCCAAGGAGGACCATGTGCTCGCCAGTGCTGACGACTTCGAAGGCGCCGATGAGGGAGTGGAGTTCGATGACACGCTCCGCTCGTGTACCCAGAGGTACATCTATTTCTACATGTTTCATATTTTATGCTCGAGCTTAATCTATCCCGGCGTCATAAAAAAATCTAGTCCTAATGATTAGATGCAACGTACGAACCGGTACACGGAGAGATCTAGTCTGTTCTGAATGAATCCACATTATTTATTTATTAATAAGTTATCAAGAACACAAACCACATTAATTTAGGAGCGAGCTGGGAAGACGGCCGTAATGAGCTGCTGAACCTGTATAGACATGTTATTGCATCGAAAGTAACTTGAAATGGTGGAAGGAATATATATTTATTATTTTGCTCATTTCGGTTTGTATTCCATGCATTACAGGTGTATTCAAGTGAGATGGACTCTGACAAGGATACCAGGGACAACAAGAGCCGCCATGTCATGAAGAAGCTCAAGAGCGGGATAATCCCTTTCCGTACTCGACTTGGGGAGCTCAAGTGCCCTTTCTGTAAGAAAGGAGTCGACCCGAGGATTGCCAGCTTGATTCCGCATGCGGATGGCATCAGTAAAAGCCCGGCTAGTAAACACAAGTCGGCGACCAAGGCTAAGCACTCTGCTTATGGCAAGTTCCTGAGGGAGTATGTCAAGACCGGCCTAGTGTCCCCTTACTTAGGAATCAGCAACTCCTAGCCGACCAACCCCGTCACTTTGCTGGCCCAGCCACTAATATATTTGTAGTTCTCTTACCGTATCTAGACCCTTATAATATGGGGATTTCTATTTTCATACCCTTCAAAATATAGTCAAGTTCATCTGTTTATGGAGTTAAAGTTCCGGTGGCATACTCGTTATCATGGATAGAGGGGTGCCCCCGACAGATATAAGGGTTATCCTGTCCGCTGGATCACAGAGGATCAATGGTTGGTGGGCAAAACTGAGTACAACTGAATCGCCATGGTTAGACACGAGGGAAAAAATGTGACTCACGGTACGCGTGTGCGGTGCACGGGGCGGTAGCGGACACGTGTGGCCGTTCATGGTGCATTAGCGTACGCGGTGCACGGTAGTGCAACGAAACATCGCTTCCCTTCTCCTTTAATAGAGGCCTCCCCACTCCCACTCATCACGCACTCGCTCACTCAACCGTCTCCACTGTCCCATAACCTTCTGCAAACGCCCACCAAAACCCCAACCACACCGGCGATAGAGAAGATCGGAGCGGTGGCCATAGGCGCCTCTAAGGCCGCCGGCAAGGAGCCTCCCGTCCCCGCATCCGCCGTGGCCGCCGGCGAGGAGGCCCCCGCCTGTCTCGGACAGATCCCGCTCGGCTGGGACCCCTACGAGGAGGTTGTCTACATAAGGCCGGAGAACCCCTACGACACCAGCATCGCCGACCCATGGTCTGAGGTAACCAAGGTTTTCACCTCTGCAACCTCCAGAAGGGACCAGTATTCGATTTGGTTTGAGATTTGGGGAATAATCGAGAGATCTCATTTGGTTAATTTATGCAAAAAAATCAATCCCGATAATCAAAGTATCTCAATCATGTCCTTATTTTACTCTACTGTTTTTTTCCAACAGGAGGATAGCAGCGACCTCCACAGCGACGACGAGTCCAAGGACACCAAGACTCGTCAGGTGCTGAGGAGGCTGAAGTCCGGCCAGTACCACAACTTCTTTGCCGGCGACGTCTACAGGTGCCCCTTCTGCGCCACCACGAGGCTCCGTGCCACGGACTTCAACTCCCTCGTGAAGCATGCCGAGGACATGAGGACCTGCGGCGAGTCCGTGAACGTCCACGGCTTCAGGGCCAAGCACCAGGCGCTCGGTCTTCACCTCTGCAACCTCTAGAAGGTGGCTATCGAGGAGGGTCGCATGCCCCCGAGCAAACCCAAGGCGCCTAAGGTCAAGGGGCTGGGCAGCAAGAAGTGGAGGAGGCGCCAGAGGGAGGAGGCAGATGCCCTCCTAGCAGAGGCCACGACGGGGCACTGATCAGCTGCTGCTGCTGCTGTAAAGCAGCTTCTTTTGTCTTGTCTGTGTTGAAGCAGTCCGCTGCTGCTGCTGCTGCTGAGCAGCCTAATTGTCGAACCTCGTTAAGTATCGTACTATATAACCTATATTAGCTGCTTTATCTACATCTGCTCTATTTATTGAATTTATTTATGGTGCTAGTTTGTTTTGCTGCTCTAGATTTGCTACCAGATTGGGGAAAAGCGATCGCAAAAGGAACAATGAATGAAGAGAGAAGCTGCTCTAGATTCCCTACCATTTTGGGCAAAAAAACACAACTGTTAGAGAGAGAGGGGAAAAGGCGCTCTTATAAAGGCCAAATAACAAAAAAAAACTTCCACTTTAGGCGTCATAGCACACGTAACGGCCAAGCCTTTGTCCAGACGGCACCCCCCTCCGAGCGCATGTGAGGGCTTCGGAATATCGGGAGGGAAAAAGTGAGGACAAACGAGAGACAATGTTGCTATAGCTAAATCTGACAAAAAGCTGAATTTGGCTTTACCATGCAATTTGGCTAGAGCTCCACTAGCTATTCTAAATCCCTAAACTATGTGGTGCATTGAAACCTAATGCTTTTCCACCGACACGTGGGTTGCAAAGTTGCTTGATCGTGCATGCTTACACAATTGGCCTATAGAGAAACTTATAGAAGCATGGGCAAACGAGCTTCATTTTGGCAAATTCGGGACAAGCTTTGCGCAATTGGCAGGCCTGATCGGCTGCCCCGGGTTGCAGGGATACTAGGTCCACGTCTATGCTTACACTTCTTAAACTTGTTAGGAATTAATAATAACTGTACACTTCCTTTTGTCCTGTCACATTACGTCATGTCAGCACCGCGCACCCGCTGCGGATCGGCAACGGGACGGTGGTCTACATGACCGGTCTCTGCCACACCAAAGCCACGTCGCACACCCGTCCCATCGCCTACCGGGACGGACGCCGAATTTAATCGCTAGGATTGGAAACCATCGGTGCTCGCTCGGTCAAACTTGCTTCCGCATGGGTATGACCGGAATATTGGTAAATGGAATTTAAGCATCGTCTTCCGTCTCCTCAGCACATCACTGTGCAAAAATCCCCAACTCATTCCTTCCACCGGCGCCGCCACCGCAAGAACCATCGACGCTGCTGCGGGCACCGCCTCCGCCTGGCCATACCACCGCAACATATCACTCCACCTCCATGCCCAGTCCCAGCCACCGCTCCGACCCTAGGCCACCGCCACCGCATTAGCTGCTGCCATGGACGCAGAGTACGGCATGTTCGGCGACGGGAGCGACTACACCGACGAGTACGCCGTCACCGCCCATGGCACCACCAAGCTGACGGTCGTCCACACAAATGCGTCAGCGGAGGTCGCCAAGGTCATCGCAATGTACCAGCGGTGGCTACAGGAGCCGATGGACAGGTATAAGATCGTCGACCTTGACCTCGAGTATACCAGAGATAGGAAGAGGACAGCGCTTTTGCAGCTTTCCATGCGCAACCACTAACTCCTATATCACGTATGTAGGGCCAAATCTGTATGCCTGGAGCTTCGCGAGTTCCTACACAGGAGGGAGATCTACTTCGCTAGCGTCGACATCAGAACGACACTCCGAAGCTAGAACGAGATCTCCTCATTCATGACGTCAATCACGTCGATCTCCAACGTTTGTGGAGGTACCCAGATGGCGGTACGGGGAAAGCCGGCATGGCTAGACTCGCTGCCGACATCATCGACCACGAGTACGCCGGCATGAAAGTCGAGTTCCCGAAGCACCTGCACGAGCGATGGGAGTGGAGGCACCTGGATTACGATGCGATCAAGTACGCAGCCAGTGACACGTATGTCTGCTACGAGATGCTCAACAGGATCTGGCGGGTGGGTGAGTGTGCTGTTTACCACTACTATTTTCGCATTTCGTTCCTAGTTTTATCTCGCCTGTATTTTATCTTGCATGTATTTTCTAAGCATTTTGTGTGTAAGAACCAAGCTCGTATGATCCCTGTGCTATTTGCTACTTAACCTGTATGAATTACATTCCCCCTTTTGTATGATCAACATTCATTCTTACAAATTATGTCTGTGCCATTTGCATGCGGCAGAATCCAGGACTGACATGCATAAGGTGTGATACAGTCATAAGTCATAACCAAACCCAGATTATAGCGAAGGATACAATCATAACCAAACCTAGATTATAGTTCGACAAAGGTAATACACAGCAGTTCGTAATTGCCCACATAGTATACTTCTAAAATAACATGTTTTCATAAACACAACAATCATGCACTAATAGTCTACAGCCCAGCCTGTTGGAGAAGGCAACCGATCCCAGGATGCCTTCGGTCGCTTGCCCCGGTTTGTAGATTCATCTACACTCCGGCATCTAGGGCAAACAACCTGCCTTGGTGGTAGTTCAATGATGCGATGCCTGGAACGAGATTTTACAATCTGGTGGTACAGCTCGTGGCTAACATACCCGTCAACTGCAGCGTACTTCAGATTAGGTTCAGAAAGTGGGTTATCCTCCCAGTAATCGTGCCCTAAACGCCCCCACGAACATCTCGGCAATATGTCCTTCATGTCAGCGTACCACGGGTCGATGAGTTCGGAGGCAAGAGTGGCCATCCCGGTCCTGCCGCCCTTCATCCCTGGGACACATGCAATTTGCTGGATGTCCACTCTGCACTACTTTCGGATTCTAATGTTGATAGTCGGGCTTTCAAGCAGTTTACTGTCATTCGTGATGTCAACACTAGTAAATGTTATGTGCTGGTTCACGAGAAAGTCATGAAACAGATCTGTAATGCTTTCGCCCCACCTGCATGAAAATGAATTAAGACAAATAATATAGCAATAACTTTTGCAAACAGACGGTTCAGGAACAAAAAGACAGCAAAGTCTACCAGATCCCGTCAGCCCACTTCTCGCAAAAAGGCTGGTATACGAGGACGTGCGCCTTCATGGAGAGTTGCACCACGGCTATACTTGAGGTCGAGACCTACGAACCTGTTTTCTTCGAACTGCAGCCAACTCATGTAATTATTCAGAGTGTTCCTCACCGTCCGAGGGTCGGTGGTGTAGACGATGTCGATATTCTTCCTGCCATGTACTTCGATGTCGAAGTGCGAAGTTTCTTGCCTACCGTCGTTTCGGACGTCCGGAACGTCCATGACTACAGGCAAGAGGGAAAGGATACGGAGGAAGAGGGTGATGCGGTGGTGGAGGAAATGGATGAGGCCGTGGAGGAGAAAGACAATGAGGCCGTGGAGGAGGAAATGAGACAGAGAAGTGAAAGATTGGAACCGCCCTTACCAATATCTGGAATGGTGCACGACCGTTCGTAGTAGGGTGAAGGTGGAGAAAAACGGCGATTTTACACGTCGATGCTAGCACTTCCTAAAATTTGTTCTGTGCCACTTGCATGCGGTGGAATCAATTCAAACGTAGGCATGTTTGCGTGTGCCGACCTTCACTCACTGACAGGCAGGTCACACATTTGTCTTTTACGATTTATTTTTTCACTTCCTCTAGACGGTTCTGGTGCCCGCCCTCAATAATTACGCCCCCCTTCTTGTCTTCCACGCGGACAAGAACCGGCGGTGGCGACGGTTCCTTGCAAATTCACTCCCCACTCGAACAACTGCCCCCATCCCTGATTCCACCCCCTCTCGAATCCATCCGCCTCCTTAGCACAATGCCTCCATTAATCTATCGGATTCCAGACTCCATTTTCCGCTATGGGTAGAGCTTGGGGTAGCAACAGGCTGAAGCGAAAGGCATGCAACAACGATGCGGAAGGCCAGGGCAACAGCTACCGCGAGGATTGGGGATGGCCGAACCTCAGTGCCGCGAACATGCACATGATCGCCTCGGGGTTGGACATCATCTCAGCCGGCTGCCTCGCTCGCTGCATCCCTGGCTACCTCGTGACGATGCGGAACATGGACGAACAACCGTTCGGCACGCTAGGCCTTCTTTACCCCGATAACAGCAAATGGCCAGACGACCGCGATGGCCACGTAAGTTCCAGTATCTAGCTTATTCGTTCAGTCATATCATTGATTCATATGTGCTGAACTCTCATCGGAATCCTATGTTCCTTTCGTCGAACGTGTTGTGTGCACGCGCGGTTTGAACAAATCGAACCATTTAAGACTATTCTGTACAGCGGAAGCTCTACTCGTACCTGATGTTCTGGTATTTTCATAGTGACACAGTCTTACTTTAGGTGATAGACGAGTTGTCAATTTCAATTTTGCAATGGAATGCCTACTAGGTGATATTCTGTTTCCTAAATTAAAAACAAACAGATTAGACGATTTAAGGCTGTTATGCCCCAAGCTGTTTATGATCATCGTCAGGAGTTTGTTCTTGGGGCTCTGCTACTACTCCATATATTGAGTATCTTCGTAGTGACACAGGCACAATTTAGGCGACATCTGAGGAGACACTCGTATTTAGGCGATATTTTGTGTACTTTAATTAATCTGAATGCCCAATTGTCAAATTGTATTTGCAATGGAATCCATGCTAGTTTATATTACCAACTGACAACAAACTCTGCAGAATATTCATGCAAAACTGATGCTGCTGGATAAGTGGTCCGAATCAGTAGTGGTGAATATCAAGGAAGAAGAAGAGACGGAAATGGAAGATGACCATAACTGGGTGGGTGGCAACGGCGAGTGGCTGGTCCTTTTATCACAGGATGGCAGTACTTGGACTCTAAAAAATTGCTACAAATCGAAGAGACTTGCAGTGCCATCTTTGAAGGGTGTCGGCATTACTGCATTCAACAGCGGGTGGCCGCCGCCCACTTCCGAATTTGCTTACAGGTTCAACATGGCAGAACTTGACCTCGTGAAGGTACAACTCCCACATACACCGCGGGAGGGGGCGTGGAAGAACTAGGAGTACGACCTCTTAGCGGTGTTTGATAAGGCAATCACATTCATTAGATGCCCATAAGACAAGGAATGGATAGTCTTGCTCGACGACTTCCTGTGGCCGGAGAAGTATGTCGACCCCCTCTTCACCTACGGCTACTCTTCATACCGTTGCGGTCACTGAACCTAGCGGCGACGTGCATGTTTGGGAGCCGTCCATTTGGGGTGATTCATGGTGTCATATAGCATGTACAATCCCATTCAAAAATTTGCTTACTGACTATTAGTAACACGTAGGTACCCACGCAGCCCCGCGCATCATTCCAGCTCCGGTCATCGAAGATGCAGTAGCAGATGCTAAACTTGGGACACGGTGCTGGTTCCTAGCACCTCTCAGAGACAACACAGAACAGGATGATAAACTCTCATGGATTCATATCAGGGGAGCACTAAACAGTGTTGGTGATACAATAGAACATATGGGGACACAACTTTCTTCATACCCATTGCTGCGGTGTGACGTTTTCTCGAGGTCCGCGTGCCCATCCGAAGACCCAGTAGAGCAAGTCTGGAGCAGAGTCAACAATCTGAAGGGACAATCTATGTTTCTTGAGATCAACTACCCTTTCTTTGTCGAAGCCCCTGGAGCTGTTGAACCTGTAATTGCTCAGGCAGCCCTGGCCCCTGATGCTGCTGCTGGTGGTGGTGGTGGTGCTGGTGTTGGTGGTGGTGGAGCTGACGAAGAACTAGCTGCTGCTGCTCCTGGTGAAGCTGACGAAATACTTGGTGATGCTGCTGCTGGTGAAGCTGACGAAATACTTGCTAATGTTGCTGCTGGTGAAGCTGACAAAATACTTGCTAATGCTACTGCTGGTGAAGCTGGCGAAATACCTGCTGAGGCTGCTGCCGGAGTCTAGGAAGAACATGCTGGTAATGTTGCTGAGGTGCCAGCACTTCCAATGTTGGTAGCAAACTATGTGTTTGCTGCACACTCACACGCCTATCATGTTGACACTCCAGATCCGACCTAGAGCCGAATCCATGTTGGGGGGAGGGGGCCTACAATTGGCTCATCAGTGGGGCCGTACTATTTGAAGGAGAATGAAAGACAGCCAAATGCAGCATTCTGGTTCGTTCCAACGATACCACCAGCTCCAGGGACCCAGTGCTCACATTGGCAGATCCGATGAACCATTTTTCTTTATCTTTATCATTAGTTATGCTTATGTGAGTAAATACTAAGCTTTGCTTATTTGTGTAAGAATAAGTTAGGCCTAACTGTGTAATATTCAATGAAGCCCAGCTTTTCTTTCCACGCCCATAACAACAGAATTGCAGCATAGAACATACAAATGTAATGTGCATACCAGACATTTTTGCTCAGGATAACAACCACTTCAAGCAAATGATACAGCATGTACGCATTTGAACGCATCACTAGAGGGTGCCACCTATTGATGATTGATGACATGGATCTAGCTTTTCTGCGCGTATTTGCATTGAATTGCTCATTGATTTGTTCACATATTTTTTGGCAATGGCTGATGAACTCCACTCTCTTGGTAACTTGCTTCGTCAGCGAGCACTTGTTGATGCAATGCAAAGTACAGAACATGGTCGTCATCGTCATTCCATTTAGGTTCTCTATGTTTCTTCATCACGGAGCTACTAATTTCAAATGAAAATCTAGTAAACAATATATGTGTACATTGTTAGACTATGCTATGGCCACGGTACATACATGTTTTCTACAATCACAAGAAGATAACTTGATGCATTTTCACCTTGTTGGCGTTGTGCCGAACTGGGTGGATGTGGCTTTGGGGTTCGGAGAGGAAGGCGCCGTGGCTGGTTTGTGTGTGACCATGGCGCCGGTGAGCTCAGATTCTAGAGGAGGCCAACATGACCAAGCATGGTCGGCATGGTGACAGATCTCACCCGGGAATGAATTCCCATCCCCGTGTCGTGCCAATGGTGCGGTCATGGTGAGGGAGAGCTCCGATTCGGGATGGGGAGGAGAACGGGCTGAGTAGGTTCATCCAAGTCCTAGCTCCGCGCCATGGCCGCGACCATAGATTGCCGCCCCAGAGGAAGAAGAAGCCGCGTAAAGGATGCATGCGCTAACGTTGCAAGCCTACATGGCAGCGACGACGGCAGCGACATAACGGCGAAAGCTGGTAGGGGGGCCCAACTTGACGGCCATTAGCCTGATTTTTTGTATTGAAACGTAAAGTTGAATTCGTGTCGAAAAAGACCCTCTGAGTATTTGGCACACCAACTGTAGTCATCCCGGCTGATATCAGGCAACTTGGGTACCGCGTTGCCTGGCCACCCCAACTTTCGGGCGGCAAAATGATAGTCTCCCCGCCACCACCCATCGGTCGCGCACCCCCGCTGGACCAGCCGTGAATCATAATATCACCACAGGCCCGCGACGCTAACGGACTCCCACTTTACTCCACCCCGATGGACAACGTCATCGCGGCCGGCGCGGCAGTCGCCAACCTCAACATCCAGGGAGAGGGCGCACTGCAGATCCAGTACGCCAAGGCCCTACTCGCCAGGGCCGTCGAGCAACAAGCCGCGGCAGTCGACCTGCGGGGGCGGATGTATTCCCGCTCTTCGGCAAGCATGGCGGCATCAAGTGGTCACCCCACCGTCGCCAACGCCGTGACCTGCCCACCACCGTAGCCCCTGGTGACACAGCCACGGGCCGCCAACCCCGCGCTCTCCACCAACGAGCCGCGACCGGTGAACAAGACGGTCGCGGGTAGCCCATCGACGCCCACACGCACATCATCAACAACCAGGCTTGGTGGGCGTTCTTGCCAAACGACTTGAGGCACACCCTCAACAACCGCGGTGACCCCAAACCCAGGGGCTCGCTCAGTCGAGTCGGCCCCCAATGCTTCGAACCTACGATCCGAGGGGAAAAGTACCCTGCCAACTTCAAGGCGCCCAAGGAGATCGAAAAGTACGACTCGACGTACAATCTAGCGGTCTGACTGGACAATTACCTCATGGCGATGGGAATCGCTGGCCACACCGACCTGCTAGCCGCTCGCTACCTCCCCCTGATAATGGAGGGTGCGACCCGACAATGGATCAACACTCTCCCCGCCGACAGCATCGACTCCTAGGAGGAAATGAGGGATGCCTTTGTTAGGCACTTCGAGGGTTCCTACACTCGCGCCACCACCATCGAGGACCTGGAGCGATGCATCCAAGGACAACGCGAGTCGACCCGCCACTAGATTCAAAGGTGGCAGGTGTAACATCCCAATTTCAGCAACCCTAATTAGTTGCTCGAAATGCAAAAATCAGGGGGAACAAAAACAATTTCTTGTTTAGTGATGAAGTGTTTGCCTGTTGTTTTACTATGTCTATGCTTATGATTGTGTATTAGAACATATACTCCTTACCTCAACACTAGTTGTCTTGGCTTAATTTCATTATTCTCAAATGTTCTGGCATTTCGAAACCTGAGCCAAGATACCTTTACCACTTCCACCCTTTTTAGTAGCTTTTATTTCCCTAAACTATGGAGAGCAACCTACTATAATCTCCTTATGTTTTATAGACAAAACTTTCAACTATTCTTATCTCTAGTTTCCCAAAACCTCTTTTTAAAGCTTTTGCATTCTACTCTTGGTAGAGATACCAAGGACTCTCATCTTATTCAAACTCCAACCTTTTCAGAATACCCAACCTTCCCTCAAGACAGGCTTGATGGTAACCCTAGTAGTTGGTTTTCTTTGTGTGTAAGATGAGTTGCCTTGATCTGCTAAGATGAAGTGCCTTGATCTGTTGTCTGATGAATTGCCTTGATCTACCGTTTGACTTGTTTGCTTAAGGAGCTAAGTGAGACACCATAGGAGCTCAGCACTAGGATCAATATAGCCAAATACTAAGCACAACTACAAAGCTGGATCTAATCCCTAGCTACTAGGTGATCATCTAAAACCCTTAACCAGATTAGCTCTGAAGTGATCTAATTCTAGAAGCTTCCAAGTCAATGAAGACCAGTATCAAGCAAGGATCCTTTCTACTCAATATACACTTCAACATAATCCTCTTGATGATCATTTGGTACCTTGCAACCCATCAAAATAATCACCACCCACATTCAAGTCAAAAACCCTAAATCTGCCAAATTTGGCTAAGTCTGGAATTTGTTTCAACATCAACTTTTTGAATGTCTCCTTTTCTCAACCCTTGTGCATTTTTGAAAATGCATTTGAACCATATTGTTAACCATCCTAACTAATACCAAGGCTCACTCTTTCCCTTGGTTAGATCATCCTCCAACCCACTTGTTCTTGATGGTTTTGCAGGCAAGAAAATAACTTTCCCTGCAAATCTTATCAACAAGTCTACTTTGACAGAAGCTCACACCATCATCGAACGTTCTTCTGACCAACTCCTTGCATGGTTGTGATCTACTCATATAGTTCTACCAATACCTACTTCACTTGTTCCAATTGGATCTTGGTACTTCTTAAACCCACATGGTTTTGAACGCTATCTGATAATCTGCTTTGGCAAGCTTATTTTATTCAAAGTTTGAGATCAATTCTTGGAGAACCCAAGCATGATCAAGCTCAAACAACTACACCATTGTGATCTACATCACTCGGTCTATCCATCCATATATCCCATGTCCCAAGGGGAGCTTTGAGCTCCAAGATCCAACATGGTTTTGATGGTATGAAAATAACATCACCCTAGATCCTTAATCTAGTGTATTCCACCAAAATCAACTTGGATTGTCCACACCCAAGGTTGAAAATGCAAGATACACCTTATGAACATCATCTAACTTGATTATAAGGATTTAATAAATATTATCCATAATTATTATGGCTCAAAAACTATTTAATTCATTTAATGGGCGAAATCTCAAAAACTTCATCTACGAAGGGAAGTTTGGTTTTTGACAAAGAAATCTCCCAACTCTAAGAACTTTTGAGGCCCATATATCACACCCTATCTTCCCACTTCAAAAATATATATTTTTGAAGAATTTTAATAATTCTTTTTGCCTATTTTCTTAAATGGAGAAAGGATAAAATAAATGTTTTAAATACTTTTATGCCTTAATAAATCTTGGGAAAATTCTCCAATGTGTGAACTCATAATTGGGATCATACCAAGCCAAAAACCATCCGTTACCAATTAAAAAATATCAAGTCAAACCCTAAAAACCACTCCTGCACTATTTGAATACTTGATATAAAGTGGACCAAAATTTATCCAATAAATCTCAAATAATTCATAGGGCTATCCCTTGTCCACACCCATCTACCAGCATCTTTGCCCATTTTGCATAGGTCAAATTTCTAGACTTCCTTCATGACCATCTATTTGATCAAATTGGGCAAACTAAGGAAATATTGAGCTAAACCAAAAATCGAATCACCACCAAGGCTCACCATCACTCACCACAGGAACCACCATCATCCTCTGGTCGAAATAACTGTAGCATCACCCTCTCCCATGTACTTTACCCCTTGAAAGGAGGAAAATCTATGTCATTTGTTGGTGTGTCCATCTTTATATCAAAAGCTGGGCTGCAGCCACTCCCCTCTCCCTCTCTGGTCGTGCCAAGGCCCCACACACCACCCAAAACCACCCTCTTGGCAAATCCCTGGCCAACCACAATCCCAAGCTTGGCAATGGACTATGCCCACCATACACCCATCCCCCTTCGGATATAAGGCTAGGAGACCACCCCCGAGCCTCTCTGGCCACTCATTTGTCTCACCTCCCCTCCACTTACCTCCCCGGAGCACCCTCTCCCTCTCCCCTGATCTGTACAGCCCGAGAGAGGAAGAAGAGAAGTTTCGGCCAACTTCCAAGATCTGAGCATAGCTTCTTCTACTCTGCTCCCTTCTCCTTGCATGTGCCATTTCCGAGATCCCCACGTCCCCCTGAATCTAACTGTGTGCTTATTCTGGCCCAAGACCATCTCCTCGAGTTGCACTGACGAGCTCCGGCGAGCTTGCTCCGGGTGTCGTCGCGCGCGCCAGTTCTCGGCGAGGAAAACGCTGATGCCGCCCCTTGATGTGCTCGCCATCATGCGCCGCGTCGCCTCCGCCGCCTCCCGACGCCGACGAGCCCTCAGGCGAGTGCCCCGGTCAACCCTACCGCCAGCTAGGGTCCCCACGCGCTCACGCCATCGAGAGGAAGACGACGGTCGGCGACCGTCTAATCCCCTTTAATCGGATGGCTCCCACGCCCCCATACCCCTTAACCACCCTGCGCCACTGACCCGCGGGACCCGCCCGTCGGGTTCGAACCGCGAGCTCCCGCGCGTAGGCCCGCCTCGCTGGGCCGCCTCAGCGCTGTGCGGCCCACTGTGGGTCAGATCTGGCCCATGCGCCCAGTTGCCCCTTTTTTAGTCTAGGATTTTAAATCTGATAAATATGCAGGTATGGTTTAATTACAAAATAAATAGACATATAACCAAATGTTTTGTACAACATGCAGAATCAAAATTTATGCTAATAAAGTAAAAATATCTACAAAAAGGTATCAATTTTAATCAATAAATTCCTCTGTGAGCTAGCCTTACCCAAATCGGATCGATCAAAGTTGCTATGAAAGGTATTCTCCATACATACCACTTAGACTTTATCTTAGGCCAAGGTGAACTAAGGTCCACCCTTAGCAAAAATAACAAAAACATGACGTATCTGCCTTAGGTAATTTCTCTAGGTCAAACCAATAGAGGTATTGGCCCAATTCCAACTCCCATAAAACTCCATATCAATATTTATCACTCCCCAGCAGCTCAAATTTTATTGAGCTCTGGTTCAATTTTTAATGAATTAAACTATTCTGTGTAGACTCATTTCACTAAATAAACCACTCTAGTAGTTCTTGATATCCAAAAAGGTTAATTCCAATTTCTACAGAAAGGTATTATAAATAGCTACCATGTGTCCTCGGAATCAGATCAAAATCTTCTGTAGATTAAATCTAGTGATAGAGACAAGACAGATCAAGAATTTCCTTTTGGAATTTCCTGAGGGCATTTTGGTAGTTATTTTGGAGTGATTCCAACTCTCAGATATTCAGTACATCAAAATCTACCTGACCATCCAATGAAATAATTTTTGGAGCTCCAAAACTTTTCTAGTGATTTATCTCCTAAAACTAGAGTTTATTTCACTAGAAAATTAATAACTAAATAAAGAAAAGTGATAAAATCATGAAACCACTTTTGTTGGCCTTTTTTGGCAATACCTACCTGATGGTATCATTTGTGCACATTTGTATCTTACTTAACCAAGCATTAGTCAAAACCCCTTCCGTATGAGGTATTTGACAAATAAATCACAAAGGTAAATTCTCAAAGGGAATTAAAGAATTTCCGTATGCTATGATCTCAATCTATCAAAATGACTGAAGTATATTGTGGTATGTTTGTTTCTGTATGGATTGGTGATTATATGCCTTGTGTTGATTGCACCCTTTGTTTGCTTGCATGTGATCCATATCGACGATATATGCGATTATATCGGAGACCAGAAGAAGTTGGTTATTATTTGGTTATTATGGTATTTCTAAGGATAAGTCCAGGGACATATATTGCTAGATTGCTGATCTCAGGCAAGCCACCTTCTTGCTCATAAGCCTTGTCCTACTATTTTACTTATGCATGTTTTATCTACCGTTTATCAAAACTGCATTGTTTCCTATATGTTGATGTATATATGGTAGTGGTTTGGCTCATCCGAACTAGTACACTTTGGTACTACTAAGTACAACCCCCTTGACGACACCTACTTGTCCCTAGTATAGTAGATGGTGTAATACACCATACCCCTTTTGGAGACCCTGTTTAGCCAAAGCAAAGCTATAGGATGGGAAGACCCCAGAAAAAGTTTGACCAAAAGTTTTATGATAAAACCTTGGTGAGGTGGGACCTCCCAAGAGATGTTGAGAAAGAAAAGGGTTTTGATTTACAAAATGCTGAAGAAAAGATGGAGGAAAAAGGTTTACAAAAACACACACGGTTCTTTGCAGTTTTGCTAGAACAATTAACCCATGCAACCACATTACTCTGGAATGGGACAGAGCTGGATTTGATGTTTGTCTATTCTGATATAAGCTGCCACACAACTACTACAGGGGGTCGCGATCCCCAGAGCCTAGGCCTTCTCCCGTAAAGGTCCATGTGGGACATCAACCTGGAGAAGGAACGAACTGTCTGCGGGCAGCCAGGCATTAGTATGAGCCCCTCATCGAAAGCGCCCACTGTGTGAAGTGTAAAATGCGCTCCGGTTGGTCCTCGGTACTCGACATCCCGGTTTTGAGGGGAACAACACTCATAGGGTAGGCACTTATATTGGAGTGGGCATCCGGAGAGTCATGATTGGTTACTCGACCCACAATCGGTGTAGATCTGGGTAGTGTACCCGGATGGTGTGGGTAAAGTGTGCAACCTCTGTAGAGTGTAAATCTATTCGAATAGCCGTGTCCGCGGCCATGGACGGTTGGGAAGGTTGCTGTAGAGAGGTGTTGGTTTTGATTTCAAAAACGATTTAGGAAAAGCAATGTCTTTGGAAATGTTTTGACCATGGGATGGTCGGAAAGGAGAAAGGTATTGACCATGGGATGGTCAGAAGGGAAAGAAAGGAGTTTGGTCATGGGACGACCGGAAGAAAGGAACAAATGGGTGACCTAGTCCTGATGTTTTCCAAAACTTTTTTTAAAAGGTTCCCAAAATGTTTTACACAAGTTTTCAACAAAGATATGTAGATGCTACATCTACAAGAGAAACTATTTGAGAAAAGAATCTCTCTTGGGGCCCTTCTACTACCACAGCCATATTGCATATCCTCTTGCTATTATTATTCTCTTAAGGTGGTTTTCGAGTACATTCAAAGTACTCACTGGCATTGTCCCTGGCTATTAACTTGGTCAGATATCAAGAAGAAGGTGAAGTGGACGACTATGTGAGCTAGGACGTTCTCCCAGTCAGTTGCCTGTAGGTTAAGGCATGGCTCGAGCTCTACGCTTAATGAAGTTCCTCTGATGATTGATCGATGTAGCCATAATGGAAAATAAGGTATGACAGGTATTCGTTATGTATTGGATGTTTACTTTGATACTTGTTTGTTATGTGCCACGACTAACTGATCATGGGATCATGGTTGTATGGTATAACTGTGGATCAACGCCTCCGGCATCCACCCAGACACGACGATACATTGCTTCAAGAACGCGTGCCGGTACGAACCCCTAGTCGCTAAGATCAAGAGGGTCTACTAGACGCTCGACAACATCCCTGACCTCCTCAAGATCGCCAAGCACTACACAGAGGAAGACCCCAACCAAGACTCCGGCGATGAGTCGGGAGGAAGACGCCGCACCAACGGCCACGACATCGGATGACAGCGCGACATGCGCTACAGCAACACTCACATCACCGGCAAGTGCCGCACGGATGGGAGAGTCGAATTCGTTGCCAACGCCGGCTACGGCCAACGCGACTCCAAGAACTTTCGCCGCGACGGAGGAAACTACCGCGACAGCAGAAATTACCGCGCCAACAATGCAGCGAGGCCGAAATTTGACCTTGCTGCCCTGCTCAACCAGCCCTGCATCTACCACAGCAGGGATGGGGAACCCGCCACCCACACTACTGCGGACTGCCATTCTCTCAAAGAGATGAAAAAGGCAAGGCGAGCAAGGGAGGACCCCAACAACAACCCACCTCGGGACAACGGAAACGCCGACGGCTCGCTACACACCTTCACCGGGCTTGGCACCAAACGTGAGAAGAAGGTCCTTGCCCATGCAGTCGCCGTCAACGCGGTGATCCAAGTTTACATCCCTCGCTTCCTCAACTGGTCCGAGCAGAGTATCACCTGGAGTCGCCAGGATCACATGCCCATGATCGAATACCCAGGGCGACTCGCTCTGGTGGTCAGGCCCAAGGTGGCCGACTACTGGCTGCCCAAGACACTGATGGATGGCAAGAGCTCCATCAACATCATGTACGTGGACACGTTCAAGAGGCTCCAGCTCCTAGAAGCAGCAATCGAGCCGACCCTGACAACCTTCCACGGCATCGTCCCCGGTCGGAAGGCGTATCCGATTGGAAAAGTGACGATGCCAGTTACCTTCGGCACACCGACAATACCACACGGAGAGGATCGTGTTCGAGCTGGTGAACTTCCGCAACCCCTACCACTGCTTCCTGGGACGCCAAACATTCGCCAAATTCATGGCAACCCCCCACTATGCATACAACATGATGAAGTTTATAGGGATGAGTGGCATCATCACCGTCCACGGCGACCCTGATATGGCCATGGAATGCGAGGAAAAAGGCACTAAGCTCGCCGACGCCATCATCGTCGTAGAGACTGATCACGCGGAGGAGCTCATGAAATATGCGGGCAACATCAACAAGAACGACCCCACCATCCTGATGAAGCCAACCGTCGTGAACTCCACATTCGAGGTGACCACGCATACCCGCACCGTCGAGCTCGTCCCAGGTGACTCCAGCCAGACGGTCACCATCGGGGCGCAGATGATCCCCACATAGGAAAGTGCGCTCATCGGGTTCCTCCGTGAGAACTGCGACATCTTCGCATGGAAACCTTCTGACATACCAAGTGTCCCGAGGGAACGCGCTGAGCACAAACTAAACGCTGACCCCAAAGTGTGACCAGTAAAGCAGTCGCTACGTCCCTTCAATGAAGAGCGCCGCCGAGCAATCGCCGAAGAAGTGCAACGCCTGTTAGCCGTAGGCTTCATTCGGCCAATAAAATACTCCAAGTGGCTAGCAAACCTAGTCCTAGTTCTGAAAAAGAACAACACGTGGAGAATGTGTATCGACTACAACAACCTCAACAACGCCTGCCCGAAGGAGGAGTTCATCCTACCACGCATCGACCAGATCATCGACTCGACCGCGGGATTGGAGTCGTTGTGCTTCCTCGACACGTACTGTGGGTACAACCAGATCAAAATGGCGGTCAAGGATGAGGAGACTAGGGTGTTCATCACGCCATTCGGCACCTTCTGCTACACGGCCATGATGTTCGGCATAAAAAACACCGGTGCCACATACCAAAGGTGCATGCAGGAGTGCCTTGCGAGCCAAATTAGCCACAATATTCACGGCTACATTGACGACGTGGTGGTAAAGTCCACCCGCCAGGATGACCTGCTCGTTGACCTAGCCGAAACTTTCGAAAACATGTGGAGGTACAACATCTAGCTAAACCCAGGAAAATGCACCTTTGGCGTCCCAACTAGATAGCTCCTAGGATACATGGTCTCCAAGCGAGGCATCGAGCACAACCCCACCAAGATCGACACCATCGCATGACTTGGGAAACCTGAGTGCCTACGTGACGTCCAGAAGTTGGCCGGGCGAGTTGTGGCTCTCAACCGCTTCATGCCCCGGCTCGGCGAGAAGGAAATGCTCATCTACCGCCTAATGCGCAAGAACCCCACGTTCCAATGGGATGCGGAGGCGGACGACGCACTCAAAGCGCTCAAAGAAGTGCTACTCGCGGCACCACTCCTCGCTGCCCTAGTCGACAAAGAGCCAATGCTAGTCTATGTGACAGCCTCCACTCGAGTTGTCAGCGCCGTGATGGTCGTCGAATGGCTAGAGGAGGGCAAGGAACGCCCCATACAGCGCCCCGTCTACTACATCAGCGAAGTCCTGACAGACTCAAGATAGCGCTAGCCGTAGTACCAGAAAATGGTATACATGGTATTCCGAGCTCAACGGAGACTCCCACATTACTTCCAGGAGCACCCTATCACGGTCGTCTCCTCCGCACCACTGCAAGACATAATACAAAACCGCAAGGCGGCCGGGCGAGTCACCAAGTGGGCCATCGAAATCGGCATCCACAACATCAAAAACGAGCCCTGCAAAGCGATCAAGTCGCAAGCCCTGGCTGACTTCCTCGCAGACTGGGAAGAAGCACAACAGCCGGAGAAGCTACCATACCTCCACTACTGGTCGCTCCACTTCGAAGGGTACAAGAACGCTGACGGCGCAGGGGCCGAGGTCATCCTGTCCTCCCCTAAGGGAGACAAGCTTCGCTACGTGCTACACCTCAACTTCAAGCCCTACACCAACAACATGGCAGAATACGAGGCCCTCCTTCATGGCATGCGGGCCGCCAAGGATATGAACATACACCGCCTATAGTGCTACGGTGACTCCAACCTAGTCACCGGCCAGGTCCCCAGAACCTGCGACGCCGTCTCTCCGATGATGATAGCATACCGCCAAGCGGTAGACCAGCTGGGAGGACACTTCGAAGGTTATTCAGTCGAGTGGATCGACAGATACAAGAATGAGGAGGCAGATGCCCTTTCCCGCATCGGGTCGGCTCGACAAACGCCACCTGCAGGCGTCTTCCTCGACATCATTCACAAACCTTCGGTCTGCCCACCGAAGGAGATCGACATCGGGATACCACTACAACCCAACCCGGCCCTAGTCGCCATGATCATGGACCCCAGCGACTGGACGGCACCATACGTCGCCTTCCTCGAGCACAAGATCCTCCCAAGCAACGAGACAGAGGCATGAATGATCGTGCGCTGCTGCAAATCCTTCGTCATCATCAACGGCGAGCTCCACAAACGCAGTGTGACTGGCATGTTCCAACGCTGCGTACAGCCAGAAGAAGGCCGCGAGATCCTCCAGGACATCCACGCCGGTGACTGCGGCCACCATGCTGACCCCAAGTCGTTGGTCGCCAAGGCCATGCGACACGGTTTCTACTGGCTCACCGCGCACGCCGACGCCACCGATATCGTCCAACAATGCGTCGGGTGTCAGAAATACGCCAACCAGATGCACCTCCCTGGTTCAGCACTCAAGACCATCCCCATCAGATGGCCATTCGCTGTATGGGGCATGGACATGGTAGGCCCATTCAAGAAGGCCCCATCCGGCTTCACCCATCTCCTGGTCACGGTCGACAAGTTCACCAAATGGGTTGAGGCCAAGCCGATCAAAAAGTGTGATGGCAAGAGGGCCACCAAGTTCTTACGCGAGCTCATCTATCGGTGTGGCTACCCGCACAGCATCGTAACGGACAATGGCACTAACTTCGCCAAGGGCGCCATGGCAGTGTTCTGTGAGGAGCACGGCATACGACTCGGCCTCCCCTCAGTCGCCCACCCGGAGTGGAACGGCCAAGCAGAACGCGCCAACCAAAGCGTCCTCCATGGGCTCAAGCCATGACTTCAAGTGCCCCTACAGCGCACCCCAGGATGCTGGGTTTAAGAGCTCCCTCTGTAATATGGAGAATCCTCACCTCCATCAACCTCTCCACGGGGTTCACACTCTTCTTCATGGTGTATGGCGCCAAAGCCATAATGACAACCGATTTGGAGCACGACTCACCTCGAGTCGCCAACTACGTCGCGGCCACAAACGAGATCGCCTGCCAAGACAGCATCGACCAGATCGACGAGGCACGCTACCTGGCATGCTCCCGCACCGCCATCTCATAGGAGGGGCTCCGCCGCTACCATAGCCGCCGAGTCCGGACCCGCACCTTCCAGGAGGGCGATCTGGTCCTACGACTGGCCTAGGACAAGAAGGGCATGCACAAGCTTTCCCCCCATGGGAGGGGCCATTCGCCATAGGGCGAGTCCTTGGCACCAACGCCTACTACCTCATCGACATACGAGGCGATGGCCAGCTCGAGGTCGGGAGGCCATGGAATGTAAACCTTCTCCGAAAGTTCTATACATAGAACTCAAACTTGTACCCAGATGATATATAATGAAATTCATCCGGATCACACAAATTGTGTCTACTCGCCATACTCTTGTGCCACTCGCACTCGTACAATTAGCAATATGCTACCCACGAAAGTCAACCCTTGGTCAAGCGACCGACACGGCTAAGTAGTGCAGCCCAAGGGCACCGAAAACATTTGAGCCTTGTGTCATCCACAAATAAGCCAACCCGGAGCCACCATCGGAGTCGCCTAGCTCGACTGGCCCACTTTCCAAGACGACCGGTCTACGCTTCTCACAGCGACTTGTCCTTCCCATCCTTGTGCAAAGCAACTCGAATGGTTAAGTACCACGCACGGGGAATCCGGAAAGTGGAAACCCTCACGCGGCTCGGGAACACACCAAGTAAGAGAGATGCCTTGGACTCGCCCAGCGACTGGTTCTCCGAACGAGGGGAGGAGACGCGTTACGAACAACGCATCAGCAACTCGCAAGAGGCACGCGCCCAAAACAATCCCACTCGCGCTCGGGGACTCGCCCAGGGACTCGCCTACAAACAATCCCCCTCACGCTCGGGGACTCGCCCCTTTCAGAAAACGCAAAAGACAAAGAACAAAAACCAAAGCAAACACACACGTATAGAAACGAGTTATACCCCATTAAAGGGCGGACGCGCTCGGGGACTCGCTCACACAAAAGTTAAACACTACACAAAATCAAGCGTGCATTGCGTGTCGATTGACTCCTCTTACTCTCATACAAAATATTGTTCATTTTACAAGAAGTCGCCACTTGGCATATCTACAAATCGCCCAGAAAGGTTGTCTATTTCGCAGGCCCCGATGATGAAGCGTCCACACCACCCTTGACACGAACGAATGGCTGCCACGGGTTCATCGGGTAGGTCGACAGCCACTTCAATAGCGCCGACTAGAAGGGATGCTCCGACATCAGATAACGATGCTCCGGCTCGGCATCGCCTGGCGCCACCATCGTCTCTTGGTACGGCAGAAGGTCCCCCATCGCCAACACCCGATCAGCGAAGGGGGCGGCCTTGGCGGTCAGCTTCAGTACCTCCGACATCTCCACCGTACCAGTCGCCGCGGGGTAGCCGCTGGTGATGTTGTCGAGGTCGAAGTCGGCGGGGAAGCGAGCAAGCCCCAGACTCAACTCCGTGGTGGCCCCGCGCCTGAAAGCTGAGTGCGCCATCCACTCCATGGCGCTGGGTACCTCCTCTAGATAGAGCCACACTTCAATCAGTCCCCCAGGAATAACCTCGGTGGGGGACATTCCTTGAAGAACTGCCTGGACGCACAATGCCGAGACAGTGGCCACGTTCACCATGGCAGGCACGCACTGTGAGGCGTTGAAGGTCTGCACCACCAGGTCGCTTTGCCCTATCACCGCTGCAACTTCAGACATCAGTGACACTACGGATTCCCCCACTCGGGGACTCACCGCACACGTTAAGCAAAAAAGACACAGCGACTCACCAAGGAGCTTCCGACAGTTCTAGGTGACGTGCTTCTCTAGGGCGGCGTGATCACTTTGCAGCCCCAGGATGATCAAGTCTGCGGCCTTCCGCTCATCGTCAGCCGCAGCGACCGCAGCCTTTGCCCTATCCTCAGAAGAAATTGAGGCCGCCTTCGCCTCCTCCAAATCCTTGACCAGCGAGTCGATACGCCCATTCTCCACGTCCAGCTCGGCAATTGGGACATATCCTTCTCAGGCCCTGGCAATCGCAGTCAGAAGACCATCTGAACAGGGAAAAAACGACTGTCAACACTACGGAACACCAACAGCTCACAGCCAAAAATGTATCAAGTACTCACCAACAGTCTCCTGGAGTCACCGGTTTGCCTCGTGCGCCACGCGCAGATCCCGCTCCAAACGCTCCTTTGCGGCCTGTCGATCTGTCGACTCCATCTGCAAGCCCTACAAGAAGAACAAAAAGTTAGCACTTACAAAAACAGAAATGAGTTCCTTGCCGCTGAAATTCAGCGACCAGGAACTCAGGGACTAGCGACTAGAAGAAATTCGGTTCCTAGCCGCTGAAATTCAGCGACCAGGAACTGGAGACTAGAAGAAATTTAGTGCCTAGTCGCTGAAATTCAGCAACTAGACACTTGGGGACTGGACGTACCTGAATGGCGGCACCAAGCATCTTGTGCAGTTCTCCGGCGTCCGCCGAAGGGACCATGAAGGAGGTACGCTCGCGACGAGACCCAATGTCTTCGTCAACCATCTCTCGGCTCTGTGGAGACTGGTTTTCCACCACGCCCGGAAACCCCTTCGCCATGAAGCACGGAAACGTCACTGACGCTCTAGCCGGGGCACTGGTCGTCGAAGCGCTCGTGGGTGGCTCCGATCGGGTAACCGCCACCTCTTCGACGAACGCAGCAAGATCACTCTCCTTGGTGCTATCCATCGCCACAACATCGTCGGCACCGCCCCTCCGCTTCTTCGCGCCCTCCGTAGGCACGGCGTCGTTAGCAGACTTCCTCTTCTTAGGGAGATCACCCTCTCCTATGGTGGCGACTGGCGGAATCTTCGCCACCAAAGGGCGACCAATCTTCTTGACGCCAGACCTGCCAAACCTCCAAAGTCAGCATAGAGATAACACAAAAACCGAACATGATTTGGAAGGAAAAATTCGAAGCTTACCTGGAGACCGGGAGCACGCGCAACCCGGTGCTGATGTGGGCGGCCTTGTCTAATTCTGGCCCCAGCTTGCGCGTGAGACCTCTATCGAAGACATCTGAAGCCCACAACACCGCATGCTTCCTTGATGACGAAGCCACGGTCGCTGGAATCTCCAGTTCCAAAGACGCGGCCGCTCCTGAAGGTTGTAGCGACTTTGAGGCCGCGGCCTCGCCCGCCTCCTGTTCTGGCGCCGTTGAAGCTGTTGGTGCAATCACCGCCAGAGGAACTTCTTCTGCCGCTTCCGTGTCCTCAGCCTCCAACCCCATCATCGGAATCGCGCCCTCCGGGATCTTGTGCAAAATTTCGGGGGCGTCATCATCATATTCGTCATCTGATTCAAGCACCACAGCCGACCTAGACGGCGACGCCGGCTTCTTCGCTGCTGACTTCAGTTTGCATGCGGGCATTACCGGCGTTGCCGTGCGCTAAGAAGTGTGCTCATGCATGATCTTGTTGCCTCCTTTGGTCTTCTTCGAGGCTACGAATCGCCTTGAACTCGTGCTGCTTCTGCATACGAGTCTTGTGGGCCATAGGCGCTGGGGGAGGAACCTCCCCCTCTTCCTCGTCACCTTTGGAGGAATCTCATTCGGAGGCCTCTTCAAGCTCTCGGGGGACCTCTTCGTCGAGCCGAGGGAGCCAACCCTTGAGCACCTGGAACAACTGAGAACAGCCACAAATAAGTATCGGACGATGTGACTTCAAATTGCACCGCAGACATTGCGACTAAAAGGAAATTTGAGGAAGGAAAACTTACCGTGGGGGCTTCGTTCTTCACGGGAACGTATGGGGCGAGCCCAGCCGATGTGGTTGTGAATTCCGCGTCGGTGATCTTCTTCAGGGCAGCCTTGTAGTCTTCGGCCTCCCACGATTCTTTGCTGGTCCGGGAGGGGTCGTGCTTCCTGTTGTACTCATACATCCAATGCGGCCGAGCCGCTAGCAGGACTAGACGCCGCTTGAGCCAGTAGTTGTAGAGGTTGATCGAGGACAGCCCCTGGTCCTTCAGCCTCTAGATCTGGTCCATCATCTCCGCGACGGCCATCCTCTGGTCTTCGGGGAGCTTGTTTGCCGCCAGCCGGCGAGGTTCACTCCTTTCTGCGATGAACTCGGGAAGCACTACTTCACCGGAGGGATTGGACTCCTTCACATAGAAACAACTCTTCGTCCACTCGCTCGTGGCCTTATTTGGAAGAAGGAGCTTGATGAAGTTGGCCTTCGGCTTCAATTGGAACGTAACACCACCGGTCGCCAACATCAGGCCGCTGGACGCCTCACGCCCGATGCGGCCGTGGAAAAGCTCCAACCACAGCGGGAAGTACGGCCTACAACCAAGATAGCATTCGCAGAAGGCGACAAAGATCGAAAGCTGCTTCATGCTGTGCGGACCAAGATCCGACGGCTTGATTGCATAGTACGCACAGAAACGCCGGAAGAATAGTGAAGTGGGGAACCCCAAACCCCTCTCTAGGTGACTGGGGAAGCAAATGAACTCGCCGGCCCACGGTTTCGGCTCGATCTCGGAAGGAGCGGGGATCCGCCAGTTCCCCTTATGGAGGACTCCGGCGTCCTCGAAGGACTTGAGCTGAGCCATGGTGCACTTGGATTTCCCCCCCCATGAACCTTTTGGAGGTGCCATTAGGAAGGACGTGGTCGCTCAGTGTGAAGGGGTTGGACCGAGGGAATACATAAGAAATTGGTGCGCGAGAATGAAGAATGCAAGAAAGGATCTTCATAACTGATCTGTTACTCCCCTTATAAGGAGGTGCTACCCGCCAAACTCGAGTAGCCGTTGCCCGCGGTAATTACGCCGAAGTTACCGTTGGAATATCCAACGGATAGTTTTGACTAAATTGATGGTCCAACTCCTCCATTCGACTCACTTGCAACTGACCCTTGTCCACTCGCTGAAGTAGCGACTTGACAGCGGTAGCATTTGCCAAAGCAGCGACTGGGGACCTGGGGAAAATTTCATTGGTTTTGGTGGAGTCCACCACCGATTCTACTAGGCGTCCAAATTGGACTCGCCTACTCCGACTACCAAAAAGACACCTGCATATGAATCAATGATGGCCTCGGGGACTAATGGTGGGGATATGTCGAATGGGGTATGTCCGGCAGGACGTTCTGATTGGGCCAAAGGTATCGCGAGTGGGCCTGCAGGACGGCGACTAGAATGTGACTAAGGAGAAGGCCTGGTGACTGGAGACTGGATGCCTAGAAGCGTACTCAAAGCCAAGTCGGATTAGGTCAAAGCCTCTGAATCCATATCTTTTTTGATTGTAAATTGTAAACCCTAGCGAGGTGCCTCATATATAAACCTCCCTAGGATATCCTAAGGACTTATGTTCCATCATACACCCCTTCAAGCGACTCGCTTCTTAGACGCCGAGCTCGCCGCCATTGTAACTCGCTCTCTAATAATCCAATCTAGCAGGAGTAGGTCTTTACCCTCCGGGGGTCCGAACCTCGATAAATGCATGTGCATCCGCCCCCATCTCGCACCGAATATGGCCCCAGCTGTCACCCCCGATTCAATCAATCGCTGCCTACTGCAGCAACTGTCGTGGCCATTTCCATGACATAATTTTTGGAAGCTCTTTATGAGACTTGAATACCTGCTTCCATCTATGAATGTCTTTGTTTTACTTTTATGTTGAGTCTTGATGTCTATGCACTTCTATTCTTGTAGACAGTTGTTGGGCCTCCAAGTGCAGAGGTTTGTCGAACATCAGCAAGTTTTCCCTTAAGTGGATTACCCAAGGTTTATCGAACTCAGGGAGGAAGTGGTCAAAGGTATTCCCTCTCAAGCAACCCTGCAATCAAGATACAAGAAGTCTCTTGTGTCCCCAACATACCCAATACACTTGTCAGGTGTATAGGTGCACTAGTTCGGCGAAGAGATATTGATATACAAGTGGTATGGATAATTATAAGTGGTAACGGTGCCAGAAAATAGCTTGCTGGCGTGTGATTGACGTGGGAAAAGACAAAAGGAAAACTGAAATAAAGATGGAAGCAAGCAAACATGTAATAGATCTAATTGCAAACGGTGTATCAATGCTTAGAAACAAGGCCTAGGGATCATACTTTCACTAGTGAACACTCTCATATAAATATCTTCTCTTTATGATACTACTCTTAACTACTCTCCGGTTGAACACTCTAATCGATGGTAGGGCTATAACAGCACACCTCAAAGTTCATCTTTCCTATCTAGATAACCCCACACTGTCACCTTGAGCTCTAGATGGTTCCAACAAACACCACAAATTCATAAAGACATCCAACTCCAAATATAACTCATAACAAGTATTTGTAATCTCTAGCCTAAGTGCCACCATGGTGTGCACGCTGTCACTTTCACACACATGGGGAGAGCAGAGATCTATTAAAGCACTTAAGTAGCAAGGTAGATCTATAGATTACAATATCATGATCACAATATGATCATGCATAGAGAGAGAGATGAACACATAGCTACCTGTAGAACCCTTAGCCTCGAGAGAGAACTACTCCCTCCTCATCATGGGAATCATCAACTGTGATGGAGATGGCGGTGGAGATCGATGGCGATGGCTCCGGGGGCACTTCCCCGTCCTGGCAGGGTGCCGGAACAGAGACTTTCTGTCCCCCGAATCTCCCCTTCATTGGCAGCGACGCTGTGGAACTTTTCATGGCTGGAGGCTTGATGACTTAGGGTTTATGCCTCGGGAGGCTTCTTATAGGCCAGAGGGCAAGGTTGGTGGGCGGCCAGGGGGCCCACACCATGCCCTGGCGCGGCATGGGGGGACCCGCGCCATGGGGTGGTGTGGCCACCCTGTGGCCCCTCTCCGACTCTCCTTATGGCTCCGTGAGTCTTCCGGGAAAATATCAACTTTGGCTTTTGTCCGGTCGAATTCTAAGAATATTGATTTTCTGACTTTCCTTGAACCAAAAAAAGCAGAAAACAGGCAAATGGCACTGTGGCATTTGTTAATAGGTTAGTCCAAGAAATCATATGAAAAGTACTCCAAAGTGTGGACAAAACATAAGAAAGTAGATAAAACCAAGCATGGAACATCAAAAATTATAGATACATTTGCAATGTATCAACATCCCCAAGCTTAACTCCTGCTCGTCCTCGAGTAGGTAAGTGATAAAAAGAAAGAATAATTTTTTAGGTGACATGCACCATCATAAACTTGATCAAAGTATTTGTAAAACATTCAAAGCTGGGATCATTGTACTTCAATCATAACATGAAAGACAAAGTTCTAGAAATAAGACAAAGAAACTATGTTGTAACATGAAAAGGCACAAACAAAAGATTCATGAATAACAATGCTTTGCAAGACGTTTGTTTGTTTCACATAAAGAAAACATAGCATAGTAGCATTCAGCTTGTCCTTCATAGAGTAGCAAATATAAATGCATAGGACACATTCAAAGTTCATAAGAGTGACTAGATACAAATAGTTTAAAACAAGCAATATCAAGGTATGCATCAATCAACTAGTCTTGGGACAATGCACATAGAACTAAGAATTGCCACTATCTCTAAAAGTAGGTGCATAAAGATAGAAGGTGGAGACTCAATATAATGGTGGAAGAAAGGCCTTCATAGAAGGAAGTAGAGATTCAAATATCATAAAGAGCTTCCAAAAATTATGGTACTTATAGCTGTCATCTCTCATTGCCCCTATCATAAGCATCTTGAAGGTGATTAAGGATAAAGTGAAACAACTCAGAGGATATGCTTGACAAGTTATAAACCGAAATCTCATGCCCCTTATTTACGAAGACCGAACCTCATGCTACTCAAATTTAGTCACAAGTAAGCTCTTGTCATTGTAAGTACATATGTATCATAAAGAACCGCCAACGGGGTACCCCTTGCACATGATACAGGAGTTATCCCATAATCAAAATGACAAGGCAAGCAGACAATGAGCATCTCGGCGATCATTTTATTTGCTATTTGCATAGGTTTTTATTGAGGATGCTTCATAGATTGCTCATTATGGTGATGCTGCAAGTTTCCACCATGATTAGGCATGGCTTAGGCCAGCGGCCCAGGCGTTTCTCTAACACACATACAAACTCCATGATCTTACAAGTTCCACTTTTATTTCACACCGTCGGGATCCATAAGCAAAAGAACATGATATCAATGGGGTACAAAGTACAAGTGCAATGTTGAAAGTGTTCCCCATGATACATGGTTCTCCTAACTTCAACTTATAAAGCACATGCATATACGCAACAAAGAAGGACCCAATGGTTCAAGTTTACTAAATGCAAGAAAGTAAAGTGTGCCATCAAGTTCATGTGACCTTTAATCACTAGTTTTCTCATACCAAGTTTAATTTGGAAGATAAACAAAAGCATGAATATACTTGGAATTGCATAAGCTAGTAGGTAGGTATGGTGGACTCTTTGGAATAACTTGGTTTAGAGGATTGGATGCATGAGTGGAACTCATACTTGGTTGTGGAGGCTAGAAAAAGACTGGGAGCGACAAACTAGGATAGCAATAATGGCCATAATCATGCAGAGAGACAAAACATCATTCATCAAAGTATAAAGTGATACTACAAGTTGAAAACTAAAGGATCATAAAGGCTATGGTGACTTGAGATAGTCATAACATGGTGTGAGCATGCGCCAAGTCAACCCAAATAAAGCATCAAAGAAGAATACCACTATATTATGCTTTAATATGCTAAAACAACGCATGATTCATCCAAGGCACATTAAGCAATCTCAATTGTTTATAACAAGTCATGCTACAGTAAAGAATACTAAGCATAAAGCCAAAACAATGTCAAGCATGGCATGACAAAGCATAGGCCACAGTCAAAAACAAGCTCTCTTTACCACATAAGTATGAACTTTCCTACTCTTTTCCAAACCAAACCAAACTATTTGAAAACCAATGTAAGAAAGAGGGGTCCAACCAATTTATTCAGAAAACTAAGAAAACCAAGCAAACTAAAACTAAAACGAAAACAAAAAAGAAGACGCTCTAAGAACAACACAACTGTGCATGAAACAATAAAAATGAAGCGTTTGGAAGAAACCTGGGATTTTTATTGATGAAGAAGGGGATACCTTGGGCATCCCCAAGCTTTGACGCTTGTACTTCTTGGATATTTCTTGGGGTGACACATGTGGCATCCCCAAGCTTGAGCTTTAGTCCATCCTTCATCTCATTACTCATTCCTTCCATACACCTGAAATTTTTCCTTCATACAAAACTTCACACAATCTTTATTAGCAACATTAGTGCATTCAAGATAATAAGTCTTAAGGTTAAGTTTTAACACCAAATAAACTTCCATTAGAACACTAGCTACTGTAGAACTTCCCTCAAAAATCTCAATTCCCCAAAAGAACTCAAAAAGGAACCAACAAGAAGCAAATGCAAACAATGGCATAAATCTGTCAAAACACACCAGCAGGTAAATACGAATTTTTTCAAAGACCTTGTGTTACTCAAATCAAAAAGTGTTGAACTAACGATAGTTAGATAACAACCTGGGGCAGAAGCACAAAAATTCACGCCTCAAAAAGACATTCAGAGATTTTACACAAATTTTTACGGTGAAGCCCAGAAATCTGTTTCAGGACAGTAACTTTCCCAATCATTACTTCTCTCTCATTAGAGGTTACTCTTGGCACAAAAAGCAAATAAAAAGGATAAGCAGCGGTTATTACTGAAGTAATAACTTCCAAGACTCAACTAAAACTTTTGGGTTATCTCCCAATAAGTACTTTTCTTTAATGCCTTTAAGTTAGGCTTGATAGTTTGAGAAGATGCTCACATAAGAAATATTAATTGAAGTAAAAGAGAGCATCAAGAAGCAAATTCAAAGCACATTTAAGTCTAACCCACTTTATATGCATAGGAATCTTGTAAAGAAACAAGTCATGAAAGCACAAAGCAATAAGCATAGTAGAGCAAAACAAGTGAAACTTCAAGACTTTCAACATAAAGAGGGGAAACTTAATATTGTTGAGACACATAAAACCATGTTTCCCTTTCTCATAATAACTTTCAGTAGCATCATGAATAAAATCAACAATATAACTATCACATAAGACATTCTTATCATGAGCCACATGCATGTAATAATTATTACTCTCCACATGAACATAGTTATTCTTATTAATTGTAGTGGGAGAAAATTCAACAAAATAGCTATCATTATTATTCTCATCACCATAATCATCAAACATAGGAGGCATATTATCATCAAAGTAAATTTTCTCCTCCATGCTTGGGGGACTAAAAAGATCATACTCATCAAAACTAGCTTCCCCAAGCTTAGACTTTTCCATAGCATTATCAATAATTGTATCCAAAGAATTCATACTAACAGTATTGCTATTAGCATGCAAATAAAGTTACAGAGGTTTTTTAATTTTCTCTTCAAACACTTCATGTCCTATCTCAAGATAAATACTATAAAGCTCTCTAATTTTTTTCTTGTTTTCCATTAAGCCTAACTAGTGAAAACAAGAAACAAAAAGAGGAAATTGCAGAATCTAAAGGAAATAACTTCGAGCAATGACACCGGAGGATGTGAGTACCTTTTACCATACCTTCCCGGCAATGGCGCCAGAAAAGACCTTGATGTCTATGCACTTCTATTCTTGTAGACAGTTGTTGGGCCTCCAAGTGTAGAGGTTTGTAGAACAGCAGCAAGGTTTTCCTTAAGTGGATTACCCAAGGTTTATCGAACTCAGGGAGGAAGTGGTCAAAGGTATTCCCTCTCAAGCAACCCTGCAATCAAGATACAAGAAGTCTCTTGTGTCCCCAACACACCCAATACACTTGTCAGGTGTATAGGTGCACTAGTTCGGCGAAGAGATAGTGAAATACAAGTGGTATGGATAATTATAAGTGGTAACAATGCCAGAAAATAGCTTGCTGGCATGTGATTGACGTGGGAAAAGACTAAAGGCAAACTGAAATAAAGATGGAAGCAAGCAAACATGTAACAGATCTAATTGCAAACAGTGTATCAATGCTTAGAAACAAGGCGTAGGGATCATACTTTCACTAGTGAACACTCTCATATAAATATCTTCTCTTTATGATACTACTCTTAACTACTCTCCGGTTGAACACTCCAATCAATGGTAGGGCTATAACAACACACCTCAAAGTTCATCTTTCCCATCTAGATAACCCCACACTGTCACCTTGAGCTCTAGATGGTTCCAACAAACACCACAATTTCATAGAGACATCCAACTCCAAATATAACTCATAACAAGTATTTGTAATCTCTAGCCTAAGTGCCACCATGGTGTGCACGCTATCACTTTCACACACATGGGGAGAGAAAATATCTATTAAAGCACTTAAGTAGCAAGGTAGATCTATCCCCCGAATCTCCCCTTCAGTGGCGGCGCCTTTGCGGAACTTTTCGTGGTTGGAGGCTTGATGACTTAGGGTTTATGCCTCGGGAGGCTTCTTATAGGCCAGAGGGCATGGTCGGTGGGTGGCCAGGGGGCCCACACCATGCCCTGGCGCGGCCTGGGGGACCCGCACCATGGGGTGGTGTGGCCACCCTGTGGCCCCTCTCCGATTCTCCTTCTGGCTCCGTGAGTCTTTCGGGAAAATATCAACTTTGGATTTTGTCCGGTCCAATTCCGAGAATATTGATTTTCTGACTTTCCTGGAACCAAAAACAGCAGAAAACAGGCAACTGGCACTATGGCACTTGTTAATAGATTAGTCCAAGAAATCATATGAAAAGTACTCCAAAGTGTGGACAAAACATAAGAAAGTAGATAAAACCAAGCATGGTAGATCAAAAATTATAGATACATTTGCAATGTATCATATCTCCGTCTTCTATCTTTATGCACCTACTGAGAGAGCATAGTGGCCATTCTTAGTTTAATGTGCATTATCCCAAGACTTGTTGATTGATGCATAACTTTGATATTGCTTGTTCTTAAACTATTAGTATCTAGTCACCCTTATGAACTTTGAAGGTGTCCTATGCATTTATGTTTGATACACTATGAGGGACAAGCTGAATACCATTCTCATTATGTTTTCTATATGTGAAACAAACAAACGTCTTGCAAATCATTGTTATTCATGAATCTTTTGTTTGTACCTTTTCATGTTACAACATAGTTGCTATGTCTTATTTTTAGAACTATATCTTTCATGCTATGTTAAAGTACTATGATCCCAGCTATCAATGTTTTACAAATACCTTGATCAAGATTATTACGGTGCATGTCACCTAAAAAATTATTCTTTCTTTTTATCAATTACCTACTCGAGGACGAGCAAGAGTTAAGCTTGGGGATGTTGATACGTTTCAAACGTATCTATAATTTTTGATGTTCCATGCTTGTTTTATATCTACTTTCTTATGCTTTGTCCACACTTTGGAGTATTTATATACACTTTCTTGGACTAACCTATTAACAAGATGCCATAGTGCCAGTTGCCGTTTTTTCTGCTGTTTTTGGTTCCAGAAAGTTAGAAAATGAATATTCTCGGAATTGGACGGGATAGAAGCCAAAGTCAATATTTCACCGAGGGGAACACGGAGACAGAAGACGAGACGGAGAGGGTCTAGGGGCCAGCCACACCACCTGGCCACGCGGCCAGGCCTAGCCTGCGGATGGGGGTGGTGCGGCCTCCCCTTTCGCCTATAAGAAGCCTCCCATACAGAAACACTAAGCACCCGATCAAAATTCCACGAAAGAGTCTGTAGCCGCCGCCATCTCCATCCCTAGATCGGGAGGGATCTAAAGCTATTTTTGGCACCCTGCCGGAGGGGAGAGATCACCCTGGAGGCCTTATTCATCACCATGCCTGCCTCCGGTCTAATGGGTGAGTAGTTTATCCCTAGACTACGGGTCCATGTAGTACCTAGATGGTTGGTTCTTCTCCTTTGTGCTACCATGTTTAGATCTTGTGAGCTCTGCTCATGATCAATTTTATCTATTTGTAATCATACATGTTGTGTTTGCGGGGATCCGATGGATATTGACATGCTATTTTAGATTGATTATTGATTCTATCATGGCTTTGGTATTTGTGATCTTGCATGCTTTCCGTTGTTAGTAGCTATATTGGCCGAGTAGATGCTAGCAACTCCAAGAGGGAGTATTTATGCTCGATAGTGGGTTCATGCCTCTAGTAATCTGGGGAAGTGACAAAAATCTCTAAGGTACTAGATGTGATGTTGCTACTAGGGAGAAAACAGCAATCCTTTGTTCATAGAACAATCGCATTGTTTACTTTACACACTTTCCTTAATGCAATTATTTGTTGCTTGTAACTTAATACTAGAGGGGGGTCGGATGATAACCTGAAGGTGGATTATTAGTCATAGATGCAGTTGGATTACGGTCTAAGTATAATGTTGTAATGCCCAATCAAATATCATAGGAGTCAAGATGATTAGTATATGCATGTATGCTTTCTCGATGTTTGTCAATTGCCCCGCTATAATTTGTTCACCCGACATGTCATCTATCTTAAGGAGAATCACCACTAGTGAACTATGGACCCCGGTCTTTTCTTTTACCATCAATCTACAATCTACTATTTACTATTTTCTGTTTACTTTGTGCAAGCAATTACTATCTTCCACACAATATGTTTAATCCTTTGTTTTCAGCAAAACCGGTGAGATTGACAAGCTCACTGTAAGTTGGGGGCAAAGTTCTATGGTTGTGTTGTGAAGGATTCCAAGTTGGAAACAACACCTTGGAGGTGTTTCCTTGCTCCTACTGGTTCGATAACCTTGGTTTCATAACTGAGGGAAAACTTGCTGTTGTGCTCATCATACCTTCCTCTTGGGATTCCCCAACGAGCTTGAATATATTTTGAGCCATTAGCCGCCTGTGGTGGCCCACCCGGCTACGCATCACCACGTTCCCTGCATGTGCCCCATGTCACATGTCCTTCTAGAACATGCGCTTGCATCGGTCGGCCAATATATATGTCATCGTGCGTACTACCACTACAACAGAAATCGTACTTAGTGACATACCCCTTTTGTCACTTAATATCCATAATTTTGTCAATGAATATATGATGTTGAAAAAAATGGGTTGTCACTAATTTTGTCATAAAAGCCGCGTCATAAAAAATCCATAACCATGGTTTACATTTTTTGTCATTGTTTAACTTATATTAGTTGACGATGTTAGTTTTGTCAACAATCATGTGCAATCGGTGACAGAAATATTTGTCATGATATATATGAAAAGTTTTTCATCATAAATTAGAAGGGAATGTAGGACATGTCATCATTACAAACGTGGTTTTTTATTAATTTATTGCAATTTACTGACGTGTCATTATGACCAATGGGACCGAGTAGTTCTTACAGTTGGACCAATAGCGTGTCCTAGAGGGTTCGGACAGGTGGGACCCGTAGGGTTCGGACAGGTGGGACCAAGACGGTTCGGACAGGTGGGACCGAGATGGTTCTGACACGTGGCCTGATTTGATGACAGTGTCAGTATTTTTGTTACGTTAAAAATTATGCAGAAATTGAAAAACAATATCATACAAACAAATAAAATTTAGAACCAATATATGAAATGGTGGCGATAAAATTTTGTGCAATAGTTTTAACATGAAGAAACAACTAAGCAAATCACATTGATGAAAAATTTCATTAAGATGGAGGTGTTGTTGAGTTGTTGCCCTATTGTTGCTGATGTGATGTCATTAAGATGAAACTAAGTGAGGCTTCTAATTCTTGCTGCTTCTTTTCAGTTGCTCTGTTTTTCTCTTCATGTGCCTTCATCGGAGCTGTATGGTCCTCTTCTTCCTTTTTCATTTCTTCAAATCTTTTATTCTGGGCTTCCATCCTTTCCTGCATCTCTTGTTTGTACCATTCAGCTGCGAGGAGTGATTGTTCGTCCTGTTCAGCAAGCTTGTTTTCTAGTTCTCGGATGCGTGTTGTGGTCACAGAGCTCTTGCTTGAGATTGATCAAACTCCCAAATTTGAGAGGAATGTGTTTGTGCTTAAGATCGTTGTGCTCTTCTCCTTCAAGACTTCTTCAATAATCTGCAATTCTGTTTTTTTAGTCTCATCTTCTAGGCCTGGTACATTTTCTTGGTCATCATTGCATCCTACAAATAAGTTCAAATGAAAGCATAAGAAATATTGAAGTAGAAAGCTTATTCATTCCAAAATATTAGCAGTATTAAAAATGTCACACATAAGCATCTTTGGCTTCCGTAGTCATGGTGCCTTCCTTGTTAGTGTGGGTATATCTATAGAATTCAATTGGAGATGTCACCTCCTCCAAGTTCTCCGTGTTCCACAGAAAAATTGAAATTACGAACATGAGTTAGCAAAATTTATACTGAGTTTGGTAGAACAATTGTTTCATATACGAACTCAAAAACGTACAAGAGCTTCGTAGTGTGCAACGAAGCATCTCGATCCAGTTGTATGGTTCTTCTTCACAGTTTCTCTGTTCGCTTGATTCTTCAGACACATTTCCTAAATTTGAGTATGAACTTGTGAGTTTTCTGTGCAGTAGAGATTTATGTGCTGAGTATTTCCAAGTGTAAATGTTAGTACCTGATAGTGGGCATCAAACCATCTGTCCACAAGAACCTTCCAACTTCTCTCTAGTACATTTGTTGGCTTCATCTTATATGCTTCCTGGGGCTCATATCTTTAATCTTGTCCCAATTCTCCTTCTTAAGCTTGTATCATAGTTGGCGCATACTACTTTGTATAATATTAGTGCACACTGTCTTGGTCAGTACATCATTTGTGTCCATTTCAAAATTTCCCTGAAAAATGGAGATGCATATTATGTAGTTATATAGGTAGACAAGATAAATAGCTATGATGTAAAACTATAGAGTTAGGGCTCACCGCTACTTTGCGAATAGCACCTGGAATAACATCTTTCAGAGTCTCATATTTTTTATTGAGTCCAGTTGGATGCCAGATGTACTTTGTCTCGGATTTGTATTCCGACCTCAGAGCTTAGTTTTGCTGCTTGAAGAGGATTTTTGGGCCTTCTAACCCCCTTAGTAAATTCAATTCTCAATTTATTCCCACCATTTCTTCTAGTGTAGTCACGCAGACCATGGCCCATGGAAATTCCACGTTCCCTATGCTTTCGCTTTGAACCGGAAGAAGTTACCTCTGAAACATGGTAGGAAGAAAGTTAAATTAGAGTATATATTATAGGACTAACCATTAGTACAATTATTGAAGTGCAATTGTTAATACCTTTATGGTTTGTAATGACAAGTTGATAATCATCAGGTGAGTTGCTTCATCTAGATGTTAGGTTCAACATTGGTGAGATTTGAACTTTTGTGTTCTCACCCTCTGGGCATGTAGGGGTCTGACACACGATAGTTTCAGTTGCTTCTGTGACATGAGGTGCCCTTGATCTAGTGGTTATGGTAGATTGAGGTACAGTTGTTGTTGTAGACTTCTTATGTGCTCCGGTTGATGTACCATTAGTAGCCTATTTAAAAAAACAGTTAGTAACAAAAATGTAGTATTTTACAGGGATTAAAATTCAGTGAAAAGAAGATATGATAACATTTGTTTTAGGGTTACCGACGTTTTGGTCCTCGTCATCTGAATTCGGCTCATCATTAGTTGTGGCCATTTCTTCAGCACTGGGTTCATATGTAGGGTCTAGTTGAGTGTGGTTAGCATCCTTTTGTTTACTTTTTTTGGTGGCCTCTATCAATTTTCTAATTCCGCTGTACACGAATTTATGTGCTACCTCTTCTATATTTTCTAGAGGCAAACCTCTGGCAGCTTGCGCTTCTTTCAAAACTTCCATCATACATGCTTTATTTTCTTCCAAAGTTTTGTACTTGTTTGCCTCATATGGATTAGTTGGTTGTTTTTTGGCGCCTAACAAGGGATGGTCACAATTGTATTACAGCTCAACAGCAGATTACATCATAAATTACAAAGTCCCCCCAATTTTAATTTCTAAAATAACCTACCCAAGGGCATACATATTAAGAGTGTGTTGTTGAACAACAAACTAAAGTAGGTACAGTAGAAGTAGTTATATGTACCTTATGAGCACATGAGTGAGCTATACTGTTTATATCTCTACAAATGTGATTTAATCTAGGGAGTAGACTGAACTCAATCTATCTACTGCAAAACAATATCATTGCGTGTGTGCGAGAAAACAATGTAGGGAGTAGATCGCTATTATTATAACTAGAATGACGAAAACAAGATGTTTAACCACTTTGTAATGAACGGTTCTAGCAGATCTACTACATATGAGAAGGATCGAAGGATTGAATTATCACTAGACGGTCGTTTGACGTTGGGCTTCTTCTTTGGTGTAGACCTCAATGGTTCCCATGCCTTACCGCTGTGAAGAGTCCCGATCATGGTATCGGCCAAGGAGATCACCGATCCGATGCGGCGATGAGTTTGATCCTCCGTGGACAATATCGGACCCGGGGGAGTAGAAGGATGAGGCGCCAGAGGGCGATGGGTTTTGGGAGTTAAGATGAGACACAAATCGTGGGAGGGATTCGTGCGCCATTCTAATGTTGTGGGGTTTCAAATTTTGGAGGTGGGATGAGACAGAAAAAGTAGGGAACGAAAATGTGTCAAAAAATTTAGAGGGAGGTTCTGTTTAGTTGCTAATTTAGATGTTAGAGGCAAAACATTTCTTGAAAATTTGGTTTACTTCATATATGTAAGTTTTACATAGTTGGTCTAAAAAATGAAATCAAGAACTGACAAGTTGAAAATTAATATTACATTAAAAAGTCCTATTATTAGACCTGTATGATGCATACATTACCCATCCCTAAATCATATCTAAGAATAGTGAGATATTAATATTGTTTAAATTACAAGTTTATAAGCCATGTTTTGATCTATTGATGCAAGTTAAATGGACTCAAATTTGGCACAAGGGTTTATCACCATGTGGCTAGTGATGCTAGCATTGTATCTAGCCATTTTGGTTTGAAAATTTCAAACATTTCATCCTCAAACTTGAAAACAAGGAACCATTTGTGAAGCAAGTACCAAGACTACAATTTGATACCTTCAAGTTGCATGCTTGAGTGGTTGTACATCTCATTGGGACCACATAACAGTAGTTATACCTTTCAAATGCTTTCGCAATCTCTCGAAAGACTCTAGTCAACCCTGGTTTGACCAAACCTTGTGAATTACATAGAAAAATGAGAAATTCTCAAAATCTCTTGAAACCTTCAAATTTGATCACTGTGTGGCAAATACTTTGCATGAAAAATGATAAACTTGGAAAATGTGCCCCTAGGAGTCCACTCTACAATGTGGTGTAGTTTGGTCAACGATCATGTCCGACTACTAGAAAGAGCCACTTGTGTACCATGTTTTCATCTACCTTTCTTCAAATGGACTCAAATTTGGCAAGAGGGTTTATCACCATGTGGCTAGTGATGCTAGCATTGTATCTAGCACATTTGGTTTAAAATTTTCAAAATTCTCATCCTCAAACTCAAAAACAAGGAACCATTCATGAAGCAACTACCAAAACTACAATTTGAGACCTTCAAGTTGCATGCTTGAGTGGTTGTACATCTCATCGAGACCACAGAACATTAGTTGCACTGTTCATATGCTTTCGCAATCTCTCGAAAGACTCTGGTCAACACTAGTTTGACCAAACCTTGTGAATTTCATAGAAGATTCTCAGAATCTCTTTAAACGTTTAAATTTGATCATCGTGTGGCAAATACTTTGCATGAAAAATGAGAAACTTGGAAAAAAATGTCCCCTAGCATTCCACTCTCAAATGTGGTGTAGTTTGGTCAGCGATCATGTCCGACTACTAGAAAGAGCCACTTGTGTACCATGTTTTCATCTACCTTTCTTGAAATGGACTCAAATTTGGCACAATGGTTTATCACCATCTGGCTAGTGATGCTAGCATTGTATCTAGCCATTTTGGTTTGAAAATTTCAAAATTTTCATCCTCAAACTAAAAAACAAGGAACTATTTGTGAAGCAAGTACCAAAACTACAATTTGAGATCTTCAAGTTGCATGCTTGAGTGGTTGTACATCTCATAGGGACCACATAAAAACAGTTGTACTTTTCAGATGCTTTCGCAATCTCTCGAAAGACTTTGATCAACCCTGGCTTGACCAAACCTTGTGAATTTCATAGAAAAATGATAAATTCTCAGAATCTCTTGAAACCTTTGAATTTGATCACTTTGTGGCAAATACTTTGCATGAAAAATGAGAAGCTTGGAAAAAAATGTCCCCTAGCATTCCACTGTCAAATGTGGTGTAGTTAGGTCAACGATCGTGTCCGACTATTAAAAAAATGTCCCCCTAGCATTCCACTCTCAAATTTGCAATCTCTCAAAAAACTACTAGAAAGAGCCACTTGTGTAATATTTTTAATTAATTATCGCATATTCGATTTTACGTTAAACAGATATTTGACCACAAAGTCAAGGGTTGACCAATCTTGATGAGAATCAGCCCACAATTGGACACAAAAGGATAATACTTATTACTTACCCAAAAAACTGTACACACAAATATCGGAGCATTAGTATATATTGGTGCTCGTAACAATCTCGCCCTCCCTCTTTAACAAATGCCTTCTCACATCTCGTCGCTGTCTTGTTCTGTCACGACCTCATTCTTTCATCTACCGACGGTGAACAGTCTTTCACCACCAGGAGAACTATGGCGATGACTGCCGAGGTACATATGTCGTCTTGACCCAACGTGGTGTGAACTCCACTCGTTGAGGTTTATAGTGATTTCGGTTGTGAAAGTGGTCGACATATCTTGTAGATCTGAGCGATTACGCTCAAGATCTGACTTCACACTCACGATCTAATTTATCATGTAGTGTGGTGTTTGTTTCGACACGAAGGGTTTGTGCACTGCCGCGACTCAGAAGCACATTTTTTCCGCATTTACCATATGCCAAGGATTCAAGGAAAGGACGGTACGATTATCTTATGAAAAAACATATGAATGTGCAGATCTTTTTATACTCTCTACGTTCCTTTCTATAGTGTCTATAGTTTTTTTGAGAAAAAATCAAAAATATAAGGTATATTTAAAGGGACTATCATGTACATAAATAGATTTTGAGGGGTTACCTGTTACTATTCCATGTAAGTGCCTTCCTCTCATTGTTTCAGACATGCTACGTAGATTCTCCCATGCTATTCAAGATCTATTTTGTTCAATAAGTATTCAGTGAAAAAGCATGAAAAAGGAGATGCTACATGTCCTTTACTACACCAGCTAATTTTGAATTTGTGCTGATGGTTATCAATGAACCAAATTTAACTTTCATCAGTGGTGATGGTTGGAAAGAATTTTGTAGAGTGTACAAACTTTAAAGGGAACAGCAGGTGAATTTCACCATTCAAAAAATTCTTTGTGAATCAAAAAGTGTTGTCTATGGAAATTTCCCTATAATCCATCCAAGTAATACTTCTATCTTAATATTGTGATTTAACTAATGTGCCAAAAGCTCAATGCATAACGAATTTTGCCACATTTTGTTTGTAGCATACTACCATTTGGTAGTTGAGGGGAGAGACATAGTTGATCGTCTCATTGCAACTGCGGGAACCCAACTTAATTGGAGAATGATGAAGAAGGTGTGCACAGAGGTAGGAAAGCTTGACGTGTTTGTAGACCATCATGATGCTGGAGACTATGATCTTGGAAGAGCTTATGGATTGCTTCATACCTTGAATTGGTCCAACTGCACCAAGAAATTTATGGTATTTTTTATTATATAATAATTCAACTAACTTACATAATGTTTTTGAATTGACACAAACACCATTGTTTCCAAATTTTCAAAAGAAACTGCCTCGTCGTATTCTTCCAAACGACATGGACCAAGAAGGTGCTATTACTATAGTTTGTGATCCTACAACGATGGTGCAATCGATGTACACCATTTCTACTAATGATGGTCGTGCGTGCATCAACAGATGGGACAAATTAATGGAGAAGGAACATATATTTGATATTGGACACAAGTTGTTCATGATGCTCTGCCTTGGTGATCATGGCGGCTATCTATTTGTCTCTCATGTGCCAGATGTTGAACTTTGTCAATAGTTTTAGGACATTACAATGTTGCCTCAATTAGTAATGTCATATTTGTCTTGAAGACTATTATTTATGCACGATTTGCAAGATGTGTGTATGGTTGCAATACATTAAGATGGCTACAAGTTAATATTTTCAATGATTGAGTTTGCAACATTTAATATGTGCACTTACAATAATCTTCATAAATTTACTCATCTTACTATATAATTAGCAAACGACGATGCACAAGTAATGTGTATGACACGTTCATATATGTGCAGACTAGGTTGTTCAAACAGTGGTACGTAATGAATAGAAGTGCGCATTTTTTCTAGACACGTTTGAATGTGCCACTAGTTACTACGGTAGGTAGAGAATACAATTAATTTTTATTCTCCTAGTTACCGTGCTACGATGTGACTTTCTCCTTGATAACCGAACAGACGGTCCAATAAACTATTGATAAACTGCATCCCCACAAAAGCCCCAATTTCTCATCCCCATTTCTTCTATGGTGGTTCTAGATAGCGCCGCTAGCCTTTCTTTTCTTCTACGACGATTCCAATCCACTCTCCCTCTTCTTCCTGCCCGTCGATCCTCTTCCTCCATGGGTCCGAGAGGCTCAGCATTGCTGCACTTGGACCTCCTAGTGGAGAACATGGACGATGGAGGTTCATTAGTTCCGTGTCCATGGCGACACTTGCATACAAGCAGTCTACACCAACAAGGGCAGCACTGTCGACAACGTCTTCGCCATGTACTTGGAGTGTCTCAAGGACGAGGAGGACCGGTTTGTCAGCCTTGATTTGGAGTACGACATCATACAGGAGAAGATTGCGGTCATGCAGATTGCAATGAAGGAGCACGTCCTCGTCTTCTACATAATAAGGTTTTATTTGTTGCGTTCATCTGATTATGCCGTAGTTTTTTATCCTTTTTTCGAGTAAGGTAATGTTGTTCCTGATGTAGTCATATTTGGCCCATTTGCCACCCAAAAGTGGCCCAAAAGCTGTCCATGGACCATTTGCCACCCCAACCTGTTGGCCCAATTGTAGGTATAGAATGTTGTAACCAAAATTTCTAAATGAACAAAAAAACACCAGGCAGGTTCCTTGTTGCAATATGTGCATCTTTTGGAGACAATAACGCTCTGAATTGCTTGTGTTATATTTGTGAATGCCTAAGTAGGAAATTATAGTCTTATCTATAAACTTACTTTGGAAATCAAAATTGCTTGTGTTATATTTCTAAATGTGCTTCTTCAAATCAGATTTGCTAGTGCACCTTGAAATAATCCTAGTTGTAATGTTACTTTGGATAGCCATTTCAATCTTTAAACAAGGTTAAATATTTTCCAGTACTAAAATGGCACAATTCGAGCATGCCATTTCATTCTTTTAATGGAGAATCATTTTATTTGTTACTCCAACATATTTTGAACTGCCTGAGTTAAATTATGCAATGTAGGTGCAAGGACTATGCTGCTAGCCTTCATGATTTACTTTGGCGTAGAAATGTAACTTTTGTTGGTGTGGACATAAGGAAAGATAGCAAATTGATGAAGAAAGAATGGTTATACATTCCACAAGGCAAACACATCGATATCCAGGACATCTTCAAACTGAAAGGTCATGGAGATAGGGCTGGGATGGTTGCCATGGCTGCAAACCTCATCCACCCCAGGTACGGAGGCATGAAGGGTTACTTTGTCAAGTGCCAAACGCTAAGGCCATGACTATTCAGAATGGAAGCCTCTTGCAAAGAAGAACCTGGAGTATGTTGCCACTGATGGATATGTCGCGTATGAACTATTTCGCATCATCAATCTAGTTTCCCAGGGTACTCCTTCAAACAAGGGGGCAAGCAACATCGTGAATATTAGAATTAATCTACCATAACATATGCAAGAAGCTAGTCCTGTTTGTTGGAAGTAAGTATGTGTTTCTAACTCTAGAAATAATGTAACGTGTGTAGAGAAAACTATGTGCCCTGCCTTTTGATGTATATAGTTATCAAGATGCATTGCTATTAGTGGTTATGGTTACAACACATGAGTTTGGTTCATAATCCAGCAAGTTTTCCCTAAATTATGAATAATGTAGTACACATATCTAATCCTCAACATGATTCAAGTACCAAACTTAATATCTTCCAAATAAAAACATGATTCTGCTTGATCAGCCAATTTGAATGGGGCATTCTTGTACCAAAGAACAGAAGTATTAACACTTTTGTAGTGTCCATCATCTTTCATCTTTGATTTTTTGCTATCTAGATCAAACTAGTCGCAGCGAAACAGGAATACTGATCTGGGACCATGCTTGTTAGGCACATACTTGAGCTCTAGAACTTCCTGCAGAACACCATAAAACTCATTATCTTGTTGAGCACCAACAGATGCCTTATTCATTACCCTACAATTTTGAGCTCTTAGCTTCTTCTCTAGAGTGACCGTACGAAACCTACCACCATTTACATTGCAAGCAGAGTGTATAATTACACGCTTGTCTGGCCCATCTGCAAGTGACTTCGAATGTTCAGATGCATTGTTCAGTTTAGTCACATGGTTTTAAAACCATGCTGGGAACACTTTCTTGAGTGCCTCATCTATGTTATTAGCACCCCTAACAAGTAATTCTTCTCGACAAATGCTAAAATAAACGAATAAAAATGAGATAATATGATATTAAGTATAATTGCTAGCAAGTATTTATGCATAATCATGTACAAAAAACTTACTTCATATAAGGTTCTGCCTCTTCACAATTGTCCAAAACATACCAAACCATGTTATCAAATTCCTTCTCAAAAAAATTCAGATATGATTTTCCAAACCCTTTGGCTCCATCAGAGAAAACTTTGAACTCATCAACACTAACTTACCTTTGGATATCTTGGTTCCTTTCAAATTTGTTAAATCTTGTTTCCATGTCATCATTAAAATATCTATAGATAAATGTGACGCACTCATCGACTATATACCCTTCAGCAATTGAACCTTCAGGCCTTCCTTTGTTACGAACAGTAGAATTAAGATAACCTAGTCTTCTCTCAACTAGATACATCCAGCCATAATGGACAGCCCCCCTTAGAATAGCCTCCTCAGGAAGATGAACAACTAAGTGCACCATGATATCAAAAAATGCAGGGGGGAAGATCTTCTCAAGTCTACAAATAATTAAAACTATCTCTACCTTCAGTCGTTCCAGGACTTTTACATGAAGAGTTCTGGCACACAACTCTCTCAAAAAACTCCCCAAATCAGCAATAGCCTCATACATTTCTTTTGGTGCAACACCTTTCAAGCCAGCTGCCAAAATACGCTGCAGAAGAATGTGGCAATCATGTGTCTTCATACCTTTCCTAGCTTTTCTAGCTTCAATATCCACACACACCTTTCCCAGTTTGAAAAAAGCATCTGGGAACCTAGTTTTTGCCAAAAACCTACAAACACGTCGCTTCTTTTCCTTTTCAAGCATCCAGGGGCATGTTGCTTCAAACAACTATCCCTTTCTTCTTCCATCCAAAATTTCCTCCTAATGTTCATTTTCTTCAAATCAACTCTAGCACTGACAGTGTCCATGTTTTTCCATCAATTTCAAGAAGTGTACCTACTATGTTGTCACATATGTTCTTCTCTATCTACATCACATCAACGTTGTGTGATAATAAAAGTGCGGACCAATAAGGTAAACCATGTAAGTTGACCCTAAGGTGTCAGGTTGGTTCACCTTTAACAACACGCTTGTGCTTCTTACAAGTTGGATTTTTACCATGTATATAATCTTTAATTGATTCTAGCTTCTCCTTTTTTCTTCTGAATTGAATTGCCTTGGCGGATCCTAATTACCCACAAGTATAGGGGGTGTATCGCAGTATTTTCGATAAGTAAGAGTGTCGAACCCAACGAGGAGCAGAAGGTGTTGGCGAGTGGCTTGGAGCAGGAATTCTCTGTAAATACTTAGCAAACGGATTTTTAGGGGGTTTTGATAATGCAGATAAATAAAGTGCGACTAAATAAAAGACAATAAGAATAAATGCAGCAAGTGGCCCAATCCTTTCTTTAGCAAAGGACAAGCCGGTTGTATTACTTAAGATGACCAAACATTATCGAGGACACACGGGAATATCATCAAGTGCTTTCTCTTCATATAGTTGATTAATCTTCTTTAGTTTGCTAAGTGTTGTGTGGGTGAACCTGTGCTCATGTACCAACCTTCCTAGTACTAATACATACTTGTGATTATACCCCCTGCAAGCATCCGCAAGTACAAGAAAGTAATTAAGGTAGAAACCTAACCACAGCTTTAAACTCTAAGACCCTGACATCCCTTGTGCAAAGGTTTCCTAACGGGGGTTCAGGTTTTTGTCACTCCGGCAACCCCTACGATTAGTAGCCAAATACACAATAAATTCCCCTAGGCCCATATCGGTGAAGTTTCATGTAGTCGACGTTCACATGACACCACTAGAACAAATACACCACAACTTAAATATCAAACTATTGAATTTTTCTCAACACAATTCCACTACTAACAACATGACTTCTCCCATGTCCTCAAGAAGAAACGAACTACTCACAAGACATCATATGGATCAAGATCAGAGATGAAATAATGATATGTAACAATCTAAATATAAACGATAATCCAATGGTTCACTCAATAGCATCAACTATAAGGAGTAATCAACACCGGGAAAGTTTCCCCTAAGAACTATGCAAGATTCAACCCAATTGTTACAGCGGTATGAAGTGGTGATGATGGTACTGGTGGAGATGATGGTGGTGATGATGATGATCCTAATGAAGTCCAGCTTGATGATGGTGTTGATGGCGACGATCTCCCCTCTCCATGAAGGAATTCCCCCGGCAGAATTCTGTCTGCCGAAGAGATCTTTCTCTCTCGGTGTTTTCCGCCCCGCAGAGGCGGCATAATCTTTCTGTGGTCGCTCCCCAGGTATTAGGGTTCCATGGGGATAATATACGCCAGAGGGTAGAGCTTGGAGTCGGCTAGGGCGGCCACACCACCTGCTAGCGCGGCCTAGGGCTACCCACGCCAGGGGGTGGTGTGGGCCCCCTGTGGCCCATCTCCACTCCCCCTTCTGGCAATCTTCGTCTTCTGGAAAAAGAGAATTTTCCATGTATTTTCCTGGATTTTCTGATCTTCGCGAATTTCTCCTCCAAACATCACCTTTTCCATCAGTATCCTGACTGCAGCGGTCCATGCTCCAAAAGTCATCAACCATGCAAAAACAGATGAAATAACATAAGTATCATCTCTTAATATGAAATATATCAAAGAATAACGGTAAATAATGATAAAGAATAGTGATGCAAAATGGACGTATTAACTCCCCCAAGCTTATACTTCGCTTGTCCCCAAGCGAAAACTGAGCTCAATAAACATGACCTCAGGTTTATGGAGTGAAGAGTCGATAAAAGAATACGGATAAGAAGCATCACATTCATCAATACATAAATCATAATAGAAGACAACTCACTATTATATAACTTAACTTGCAATAAGTAAAGGAAAAAAAATAAAGATACATAAAGTAAATAACAATTGGTAATGGTAAACTTAGCTCTTGGTCAAAGAATAGTTGACAATTTGTAGGAGTTAACACATAATAGGTTTTCAATGATAGCTTTCAAAGTAATAAACTCTAAGATAAGAGCAAATGTGCAAAGCAAGGAACATAAGAAACATGATTGAATAAATCATCATATGAATGAATGAAACACAACAACTCAAAATACTTGCTGTGGTAGAAGGGAATAGGTTTACTGACTCAACTAAAAAGTAAAAGAAAGGCCCTTTGCAAAGGGAAGCAGCGATTTCAAGTTTCATAAAAGAGCTTCCAAAAATTATGGTACTTACTAGCTTTCAACCCTCATTACCCCTATCATAGGAATCTTTAGGTGATTAAGGTTAAAGTGAGACAACTCAGAGGATATGCTTGACAAGTTATAAGTTGAAATCTCATGCCCCTTACTTACGAGTACCGAACCTCATGCTACTCAACTTTAGTCACAAGTAAGCTCTTGTCATTGTAAATACATATGTATCATAGAGAACCGCCAACGGGGTACCCCTTGCACATGATACAGGAGCTATCGCATAATCAAAATGACAAGGCAAGCACACAATGAGCATCTCAGTAATCTTTTTATTTGCTATTTGCATAGGTTTTTATTGATTATGCTTCATAGAGTGCTCATTATGGTTATGCTGCAAGTTTCCACCATGATTAGGCATGGCTTAGGCTAGCGGCCCAGACATTTCTCTAACACACATACAAACTCCATGATCTTACAAGCTCTCCTTTTATTTCACACCGTCGGGATCCATAAGCAAAAGAATCATGATATCAATGGAATATAAGTGCAATGTTGAAAGCGTTCCCCATGATACATGGTTCTGCTAACTTCAACTTATAAAGTGCAAGCATATACGCAACAAAGATCGACACAATGGTTCAAGTTTATTAAGTGCAAGAAAGTAAATTGTGCCATCAAGTTTGTGAGAGCTTTAATCACTAATTTTCACATAGCAAGTTTAATTCGGAAGGTAGATAAAAACATGAATTTACTTGGAATAGCAATAGTGCTAGAAGGTAGATATGGTGGACACAAATGGCATATGTTTTGGTTTAAGGATTGGATGCACGAGAAGTATTCCCTCTCAGTACAGGTTTTTGTCTAGCAAGGCTGGTAGCAAGCATAAGAGTTGAAGGACACAAACAAACATACAAGTGATAAAAACAAACATGCGATCTTCCTTGGAAGCACAAAAGATCTTAACTAGAGAATACTAAGCTTATGAGCAAATCAAGAAAGAAAGATGATGAAATTATATTTCTTTAGAGTACTATTATCTTTTCATTCAATTCTCAAAATAGTGTTGCTATTGACCAAGCCAGGTTTGCCAAAACCAACTAAATTAACTCAATGATCCCAAAGTGATACCAATACTAACAACAAGATCAATCATAAAATCATGAATTGAAAACTAATATAAGATATGCAAAAGAGTAAATGATAGAACTTCTCATTAATATTCCATAATGGCACTCATACCAAGGTATACATAGATATCTAACGAGACGGGGTACACTTCCATAATGCAAACCATCCTACATGATAACTTCTCTATTCATGATATGACTCTGCTAAAAAAGGTAAAAAGATAGAAGATAGTGATGTGATACCGCGGTACTCCCCCAAGCTTGGAACAAACCAAGGGGATGCCAAAACCTAATGATGAATTACTCCTTCGATGGTGGTGGTATTCTCTCGATGAGATTTTTGATTAATTTCCCCAAATACTCAATCTCGAAGGTGAGAGTATGAATCAACTCCGAGTTTTGCTCAATGCGGCTCATGATCATGTCGGGTTGCGAATCCCAGCTCTTGCGATTCTTTCCCCACTCTTCCTCCTTGAAGTCTTCTTTTCCTGCATGGTTAGAATGAGGCATATCCCAATTGGAGGGTAGTTTCTCCTTGGGCATATTCTGGAATTGATGCTCATGGATAAGGGTATGGAAGGGATTCTTGGTGCCTGGAGGAGGTGACCGTGGAGCCAAACAGTGACGCGGAGGCTTCCCTCCTTGACATCCGTGTAGTCCTTTTGATATTGTCAGGGTTTGCCAACACTCTAATGCTTGCAATGGTAGTGCCGGTGTGCGGATGCTGTCTTTTCTTTGCTTCCTCTCCATTTTTACTCTTGATCTCCTTCTCCTGCCCGGGGTCTTGGACAAATTCCTCCATGGGATCCTTGCCCTTATCGTTGGCGGAGACCATTGTGCTTCTAAACTTTTAAGAATAGTTCCTGGCATAAATAGATCGAAACAAAAACATGACGAGAACATGATATACGAACCTCGGAGGATCCGGGGGTCATATATTACGAAGTTTTACAACAAAAGGAAGGTACTAGGAGAAAACGGGTCAGAGACGGAGTCCGAGGTGGCCACACCACCTGCTGGAACGGCCAGGGGGGCGCGCCAGGGGGTGGTGTGAGCCACCCTGGCTCCGTTTCCATCCCTCTTTCGCTTCGTTGCTTTACTTGTTGGATAAAAATTCCAAAAATATAACTGGACAGAATTTTCGCGGAACTTTTCTTACCAGAATTGTTACCTATTCGAAAATGGACTCTGCAGGTCTCTAAACTTGGTATTTAGTAGATTCTTCCGGAGTCACCGCTTGAATAACATCAATATCTTCATCTTTATACACATATTGCTCGAGTCATGAAACCTTTCACTATCTTATTACACCATTTTCTCCAATAACCTGGAAGTTTCTTTCACACAATTCTTATTAGCAACATTAGTATAAGCGAAGTAATTAACCTTTTAAGTTCAATTTCAATTGAAATCCATCAAAACATAAGCTACTGTAGCAACTCTTTCCGAAAACCCAAAAGAATTCAAAAAGGGAATCGATTTAAGAGGCAAATTCAAGAGTGGCAAAAATCTATGAAAACAGACCAGCAGGTAAAGATCAATTTTTTTGAAAGTCTTATGTTGCTCAAATCAAAAAGTGCAAAACTAACGAAAGTTAAATAACAACCTGGGAAGGAGCACAAAACATTACAACTCAATCCGACATATAGACATCTCTAACGAATTTCTACGGTGAAGCACAAAAATCTGTTTCGGGAGAGCAACTTCCCCAAATCTTACTTTTATCTCATTAGAGGTTGATTTTCACATAAAAACCAAACAAAAAGGATAAGGAGAGGTTATTACCAAAGTAATAACTTCCAAGACTCAAACAAACAAAAACAAACTGAAAGCAAAAATATATTGCATTGTCTCCCAGAAAGCTCTTTCTTTATAGCCATTAAGATGGGCATAATAATTTCAATGATGCTTACATAAGAATATGAATTAACATGAAAGAGAGTATCAAGAAGCAAAAATACACATGTTTAAGTCTAACCCACTTCCTATGCAAGGGAATTTTGTAAGAAAATAAATTGTTGAAACCAGAGGCTACTAACATAGGAAGGTAAAACAAGTGCAACATAAAAACTTTCAGCATAAAACGAGGAAATCAGATATTATTGAGATGCATAAGAACAGTCTTCCCTCTCTCATAATAACTTCCAGTATCATGCATAAATTTAATGATATAAATATCGCAAGAACCATTGTAGAAATGATCACTTATCCTAACAGAAAACACAGGGACATTAGCTCTCATAACACTACATTGTGAAACAATATTAGGGATATTCTTACAAAGGATAGTCTGTCCCTCTTCTACATATTTAGTGACAAAGTCTTTCACATTTGCTAGTATAGGTTCATTATCCATTTGTTTATCCGGGTCAACAACTTTATTTGTACTTTCATTATCCATACTAGCTATCATAGAATGTTCCTTTATCTTAAGTGGTAAAGGTATTTTCCCAATGTAAGGTTCAGGTAAAACATGATTAGCAGTATAAACTTCAATATTTCCTGCAGGAACACTACAAACAATGTATTTATAAGGTGCATGATACTTATTCCACTTCTATTTAGGAACTTCAATATAGGAAGCAAAAGCCTTAAAATAAGTTGCAATAGCTTGAGAGTCTAAACCATAAGAATTTTTTATATTTTGAAAGTCATCAGTTCCCATAAAAGATTCAATGCATTCATAATCATAATTTATACCTGACTTCCTTCCTTTGCCATTCTCCCATGCTTCAGCATTGTCTTGGATACGGTCTAGAAGATCCCATTTAGCTTCTTGTTCCATGCGAGTGAATGATCCAGCACAAGAGGCATCCAATAAAACATTATCATGAAGAGAAAGCCTTGCATAAAAGTTGTTGATAATAATATTGTGAGGGAGCTCATGAATAGGACATTTGAGCATTAGTAACTTCAGTCTCCCCCAAGCTTGAGTTGTACTCTCTCCATCAAGAGGCCAAAAGTTGTATATTTGATTCCAATCTTTATGAATCTCACTAGGAGGATAAAATTTAGAATAAAAGAGAGGTACTACTTCCTCCCATTCAAGAGCTTGGCCATCCTTGAGCAGCTTATACCATTCTTCAGCTCTTCCTTTCAGTGATAATGAGAATAACTTCTTCTTGAATTGATCTGTTGTAATACCTACACACATAAATAACCCGCATAATTCGTGTATAAAGAGCAAATGATCACCGGGATGTATAGTTCCATCTCCAACATAATAGTTATCCATAACACGATCAATAATTTTTGTAGGTATTTTAAAAGTATCATTCTCAGCAGGTGGTGGTTCATCTACTACCTTAGCAATGGTAGTAGAATTAGGAAATAAGAAACTCAGCGAATTATCCATATTGAAAATAAAGCAACTGATAGAAGTACACAATACTCAAAGTAGAAGTTTCCTTTACCAGTTCCACTCTCCAATAGTGCTGCACTCCCCGGCAACGGCGCCAGAAAATAGCCTTGATGACCCACAAGTATAGGCGTGTATCGCAGTATTTTTGATAAGTAAGAGTGTCGAACCCTACAAGGAGCAGAAGGTGTTTACGAGTGGCTTGGAGAAGGAATTCTCTGTAAATACTTAGCAAATGGATTTTTAGGGGGTTTTGATAATGCAGATAAATAAAGTGCGAGTAAATAAAAGACAATAAGAATAAATGCAGCAAGTGGCCCAATCCTTTCTTTAGCAAAGGACAAGCCGGTTGTATTACTTCACATGACCAAACGTTCTCGGGAACACACGGGAATATCGTCAAGTGCTTTCGCTTCATATAGTTGATTAATCTTCTTTAGTTTGCTAAGTGTTGTGTGCGGGAACCTATGCTAATGTACCGAACTTCCTAGTACTAATACATACTTGTGATTATACCCCTTGCAAGCATCCGCAAGTACAAGAAAGTAATTAAGGTAGAAACCTAACCACAACTTTGAACTCTAAGACCCTGACATCCCTTGTGCAACGGTTTCCTAACGGGGGTTCAAGTTTCCGTCACTCCAGCAACCCCTACGATTAGTAGACAAATACACAATGCATTCCCCTAGGCCCATATAGGTGAAGTGTCATGTAGTCGACGTTCACATGACACCACTCGAAGAAATACACCACAACTTAAATATCAAACTATTGAATCTTTCTCAACACAATTCCACTACTAACGACATGACTTCTCCCATGTCCTCAAGAACAAACAAACTACTCACAAGACATCATATGGATCAAGATCAGAGATGAAATAATGATATGTAACAATCTGAACATAAACGATAATTCAATGGTTCACTCAATAGCATCAACTACAAGGAGTAATCAGCATCGGGAAAGTTTCCCCTAAGAATTATGCAAGATTCAACCATATTGTTACAGCGGTATGAAGTGGTGATGATGGTGCTGGTGGAGATGATGGTGGTGATGATGATGATGATCCCGATGAAGTCCAGCTTGATGATGGTGTTGATGGTGACAATCTCCCCTCTCCGGGAAGGAATTCCCCCGGCAGAATTCTATCTGCCAGAGAGATCTTTCTCTCTCGATGTTTTCCGCCCCGCAGAGGCGGAGGAATCTTTCTGTGGTTGCTCCCTTGGTATTAGGGTTCCGTGGGGATAATATACGCCAGAGGGGAGAGCCTGGAGTGGGCCAAGGCGGCCACACCACCTGCTGACACGACCTAGGGCTGCCCGCGTGAGGGGTGGTGTGGGCCCCCTGTGGCCCATCTCCACTCCCCCTTCTGGCAATCTTCGTCTTCTGGAAAAATAGAATTTTCCATGTATTTTCCCAGATTTTCTGATCTTCGCGAATTTCGCCTCCAAACAGCACCTTTTCCATCAGAATCCTGACTGTAGTGGTCCATGCTCCAAAAGGCATCAAACATGCAAAAATAGATGAAATAACATAAGTATCATCTCTTAATATGAAATATATCAATGAATAACAGTAAATTATGATAGAGAATAGTGATGCAAAATGGACGTATCAGATCCCTCTTCTCAACTTTACCATTGAACAATTTACTTCTCCTATAGGGGTGATCCTTAGGAAGCAACCGACGATGTCCAATGTACCCAATTTTGTTTTCAGTGGCTCATAGCAAGGATTCTCATCACAGTACACACAAGCATAAAATCATCTAGTGCTACGGCCAGATATGGGAGCATACCCTGGATAGTCATGAATAGACCATAGGAAAGAAGCTTGCAATTTGAAGTCCTCCTCTACAAGAACATCATATGTGTTAACACCTGCCCATAGCTTCATCATATCTTTAATAAGAGGCTACATAAATACATTAAAATAATTCCATGATGAATATTTCCCTGGTATAAGCAATGACACCATATAGTTGGATTGATCCATGCACATCCATGGTTGGAAGTTATATGGAATCACAAATACTGGCCACATACTATATGAACTGCTCATATTACTGATATAGGGGTTGGATCCATCTATGGAAATGCCTAGCCGTATGCTCCTGGGGTCATCAGAAAACCAACCAAACTTCTCATCAAAGTGTTTCCATGCCCTTCCATCAGCTGGGTGCCTCAAAACATCATCCTCAACAACCCTCTTCTCTTTGTGCCACCTCGTATGTGTTTACAATTCTGTTGAAACAAAAAATCTTTGTAATCTTGGAATTATAGGAAAGTACCTCAAAACCTTGTGAGGCACCCTCTTGATTGCATTTGGGTCTCTCCATCTAGAAAATCCATAGATAGGACAATTGTATTCTTCTCGTGATCTCCCAAAAACAAAGCACAATCAAACTTGCACACATGTATAATCTCATAACCAAGCCCAACTTTAGAAAGTACTCTCTTGGCATCAACATAAGATTTTGGGAAATCCACCCATGGCAAAGCATCACATAACAGGGAAATAAAAAGATCAAATGCTTTGTTTGTGACCTGGTTGTATGTTTTGATATGAAGAAGCCTCATAATAAATGCCAACCTTGTATAAGTGTTGCATCCCTCATGAAGCTCTCTCTTGGATTCTTCCAATAGCTTTGAAAAAAAATTAGGCTCATTAGGACCTTTCTTTCTAGACTTCTTCAACTCATGAACCATATTATATGCATTATCAACATAATTATTCTCATTCAATTCATCATATTCTTCATCATTGTCACTATCATATGCACCATGACCCTCACTGTGCTAACCATCACTATCATTTTCATTATTACTAAATTCCTCCCGTTGAAATATCCATTTAGTGTAATGCATGGACATACCATTACAATTTATGTGTCGCAACACTTCTTTCTGACCACGAGGTACAAGATTACGGCATCGAGTGCACGGGGATAAAATTGCTTCATCTTCTATCATATGTTGTCACACAAACATCATGAACTTATTACAACCTTCCATGTATGGACCTGTGAACCTTTTCGTATTCTTAATCCAATCACGATCCATTACTTTCAATACAACTTATAGAATCAAATTAATTATCAGTAGTAATTACAAATCATTAATACTAATATATGAATTCAATATTTTCAAATGCATAAAAAAATATACATGCGATACATGATATGAAGATAACTAGACACATCGTCCGACTGGTCAAAAACAACAATAACTATACAATCTGTTGGCATCTGGTAACCTTTAAAATTGTGTGAACCTGATTTTAAAGGAAAATCTCATAGATCAGGTACAAGCCAACATGTAAACAAAACTGACCTCCTAGCGAAGCCTACCTGTGCACCGCCTTCCAAATCGCCCACTGGTTAACTACAATAGTCGTGTCCACGACCTCTCCTACTCTCAATGGAGACCGGGATCGGATCGACGGCGACCGGGATCGCCTCCTCCTATCCTACCTCACACCGCCTCGACTTGGCAGGACTCTCACGGTAACATGGTTTTGTCAGATCTTTCGGACTAATCGCACATGTAAAGATCATCTATTTATGACATATCCTATAACAAGTAATTTCTATTACAAAACTATTCGACAACTATACATGACAAACATATTAACTCTATCATAGCGGCAACAACACTAATCAACTCGTGGTCGTGAGCTCAAATCCCGCATAAGACAATATTTTATATTTAATTTATTTGCCTCATTGTTTTATAAAGCGTCATATAAATATTGATAAACTATTTTCCCCTTCTGACAACTTGGTCCCGCATGATTTTAAGTGACAATTTAAATGCACCACGATAAAAAATTGTCACATACATCGACAAACTACCCAGAAGAGTAATCCATGACGATATAACAATGAAGAATACTAAACCGTCGTGTATTACGCTTAATCCTTGACGCCGTAACCAAACCGTTAATGATTAATATAATACATAACGGTTCACAACTTTGTCAACAAGCCATTTTTTCAATAAATATCATATCTGTTGTAGTGTACATGCACCTTCACGTCGATCTCCTAAGTTCACGTGTCGGTTTTCTCGCTACGTGTTTCTTTGCTTCCCCTATATAAAGGTTCTCCAACACCTTGGTACTATACCATCATCGGTTTTTAATGTATTGAAAGTACCATTTTTCTCGTGTTGGTGATCTATTCCGTTGGAGGGAACGGCAATTTTTGCTTCGAGGTCTTGAGCGGTGATGATTGTTTCTGGTATTCTTGTTCCAGCCGCCCGAGTGGTGGTGACTTGTTCCGGCAGTGGGAACAACATTTTGTTCTTGCGTCATGAGCGGTGGGGATTGGTTCTGGTATTTTTCTTCATGTGGTGGGGCGTCATTTTTTGTTCCCGCGGTGTCATAGTAGCATTGGCTCCAGTTTTGGTTCAATCGGCGGGAGCGCTGGTGATTCATTATGCTGACGTATCGCTTCACTATGTCGGCCAGAAACACGGACGATGGTGGTGTACGTCGGTGTCATGTGTGGGAACATGGACATCAGGGAGAATGCATACCCCTTTATTTGTTCCGTGGTGGCCGTCGGAACTGCCCATGATCGAGGATCTCTGCAAGACACATGAACATAAAAAATTTACCTAGGTTCAGGACAGCCAGAGGCTAACAACCCTACTTCCTGCATGTCTGATGATATTGCTTGATTGGAGTGGAATGGATACAGGATATTTCTTCCCGAGGCCTCCTTGGAAAGGAGAGATATTCTACCATATATCTCATGGAGATGCCTCACGACCGTTTCTCCGAAGCCATGAACCTCCTTTTATAGATCAAGGGTATACGATAGTAAGTTACGATCCTTTCAACATGTTGCGGCAGTGGGGACCGCCAACAGGTCGTGTGATGCCAATGTCATATCCCATCCTTCAGTCTTGGTCTCCTGCCTTTATCACCTTTTGGTTCCCGCGTCTCGTTCGTCCCTGCCATCTACCCCGTGTTTTGTCTTCTTATGCGATATCATCCAATCAAGGGGGCCTCCGTAGTGATGTAGGCATAGTCTCTTCCTAATTATAGCCCATGCATAGTAAGGATTTTGTTGCCTCTCTGTTTCGCCCGCTCCATAGGTGACCCAACATGGCCTCGCTAAGTCCTCTTCGCATTGGTCTAAGCGGTGATGAGGTCATGTGTGACGTTTCCTACCCAGGTACGGATGGGGTACGTTACTAATGAAGTTTCCTTCCCAATGGGGTTCGCTAATGGTGAGATGAGGCGGCAACTGGTCTCCTGTCGAGGTTCGACCATTGTCCTCGAGGACATAGCGTATCGTCTAGAGCGCGACTACATGTATGTCCTGGTCGACAATGTTGTCAGCATGACATTATGTGTTCTTCCACTTCCTATGGTTGGGATGCTATTGAACATAGGCAATAGTTGTATAGGAAAGACGGAGGACGAACGTCTCTAGCTCACTACGGTTTGTGAGAGGACGATGTCAGTCCTACGGGTTTGTGAGAGGACGATGGATCCGTAGTCCAAGGATGAACTACTCACACATCACACCGGAGGCTTGCATGGTGATGAAGAAAGCCTCCAGGGTGAATTCCCCTCTCCGGCAGGGTGCCGGGAAGAGCTTCAGATCCCTGCCGATCTAGGGATGGAGATGACGGCGGCTACAGACTCTTTCGTGGATTTTTGATCAGGTACTTAGGGTTTTCGTCCCGAGGGCAATATATAGGGGGAAGGAGAGGCCGAGGGGGTGCCGGGAGCCACCACACCACCCCTTGGCGCAGGCCCAGCCTGGCCGCGCGGCTAGGTGGTGTGGTCGGCCCCTGGCCCTTCTCCGTCCCGTATTCTGGCACTTGATCACTTCCGAATAAATAGGCACTTTGGCTTTTGTCCCGTCCAATTCCGAGAATATTCATTTTCTGACTTTCCTGGAACCAAAAACAGCAGAAAACAGGCAGCTGGCACTGTGGCTCTTGTTAATAGGTTAGTCCAAAAACTCATATGAAAAGTACTCCAAAGTTGGAACAAAACACAAGAAAGTGGATAAAACCAAGCATGGAACATCAAAAATATAGATACATTTGCAATGTATCAGGGGGAAATGACACGAGCTCATGGAAGAAGAAGGTCGAGGGGGGTTATAAACATCGGACCGTTCATAGTCCTCGAGTGGACACGTGTGGTGGGCGGGGGGTGGGGCGCTACCACGATCTCCACCCTTTTTTTGGTTCCCTTTTTATTTTAAAACAGCCACGATCTCCACTTTAGAGCTGCATTGAAAACACGCTTATGGCAGACCTCGATTCCACTGCATGCAAGTGGCGCGGAACTAGTTTGTAGCAACGTTAGATCTACTCGAGGGGGGCCCTTGACTCATGGAAGTTACTAGCGGCAGGGCCCAGTTGGAAGTGAGATTGAGAGCGCTGCGTAAAAATGAGATATGTCTTACTAAAATCAAGTGGCAATAAATTGCAGCGTCCCGTCGACAACCGTGCACTCGATGACCCCGTTGCCCTGTGCATGAGTTGTAGTAGCAGTAGTAGGCTTTCTAGACTTGATTAAACTTGACATGACCACTCGACGACTTTCTCCATGGACGGCATCGTGTTCCTACCTGTAGAAGTCTCGCGGAGGGAGACGTCCGTGCTGTCTCACGCTGTATTGTGAAGGGCACGACATGTGCAACGATCATCATTGGATCGCACAGAATCAACGGTTGGTGCGCATGATCCGCGTGACAACTAAGACAACCAATCAGGGAGTAGTAGACAGGGTGAGCACAGGTTCGGGCTTCTACGAAAGATAGAGAGAGGGGGGGGCAAAACTAAGTAGTACCACATAAAACCAAGGGCAAAACTGAGTAGTATAAAAATGGAAAGTGTCTTGTACAATGAAATACATTGTGGAATACATCAAATTACATGTCATTGCATGTCTATTCTTTTCATGAACCACACCCAGTGTTACTGCATGTCAGTTCTTTTCATGAACGACATAAGGATCCACCAGTGTCATTGGATGTGTGTTCTTCTCATGAACCACACGTGGATCCACCGGTGACATTGCATGTCTGTTCCTCTAAACAAACCACATAAGGATTCACCAGTGTCATTGCATGTCTGTTCATTTCATGAACCACACCCAGTGTCATTGTATGTCTGTTCTTTTCATGAACCACACCCAGTGTCACTGCATGTGAGTTCTTTTCATGAACCACATAAGGATCCACTAGTGTCATTGGATGTGTGTTCTTCTCATGAACCACGCATGGATCCACCGGTGTCATTGCCTTTCTGTTCCTCTAAACAAACCACATAAGGATCCACCAGTGTCATTGCATGTTTGTTCTATTCATGAACCACACCCAGTGTCATTGCATGTGTGTTCTTTTCATGAACCACAGCTAGAGTCATTGCATGTCTGTTCTTTTCATGAACCACACCCAGTGTCACTGCATGTCTGTTCTTTTCATGACCCACACCCAGTGTCACTGCATCTCAGTTCTTTTCATGAACCACATAAGGATCCACCAGTGTCATTGGATGTGTGTACTTCTCATGAACCACATGTGGATCCATCAGTGTCATTGCTTGTCTGTTCCACTAAACAAACCACATAAGGATCCACCAGTGTCATTGCATGTCTGTTATTTTCATGAACCACACCTAGTATCATTGCATGTGTGTTCTTTTCATGAACCACAGCTAGAGTCATTGCATGTCTGTTCTTTTCATGAACCACACCCAGTATCACTGCATGTTAGTTCTTTTCATGAACCACATAAGGATCCACCAGTGTCATTGGATGTGTGTTCTTCCCATGAACCACACGTGGATCCACCGGTTTCTTTGCATGTATGTTCCTCTAAACTAACCATATAAGTTTCCACCAGTGTCTTTGCATGTTTGTTCTTTTCATGAACCACACCAAGTGTCATTGCATGTCTGTTCTTCTAAACAAACCACATAAGGATCCACCAGTGTCATTGCATGTCTGTTCTTTTCATGAACCACACATTAGGATGCACCAGTGTCATTGCATGTTTGTTCTTTTCATGAACCACACCTAGTGTCATTGCATGTGTGTTTATTTCATTAACCACAGCTAGAGTCATTGCATGTCTGTTCTTTTCATGAACCACACCTAGTTTCATTGTATATCTGTTCTTTTCAAGAACCACACATAAGGATCCACCAGTGTCATTGCATGTCTGTTCTTTTCATGAACCACACCCAGTGTCATTGCATGTGTGTTCTTTTCATGAACCACAGCTAGAGTCATTGCATGTCTGTTCTTTTCATGAAGAACCACACCCAGTGGCATTGCATGTCTGTTCTTTTCATGAACCACACACCCAGTGTCACTGCATGTCAGTTCTTATCATGAACCACATAAGGTTCCACGGGTGTCATTGCATGTGTGTTCTTTTCATGAACCACACCCAGTGTCATTGCATGTGTGTTCTTCTCACAAACCACATAAGGATCCACTAGTGTCATTGCATGTCTATTCTTTTCATGAACCACACATATGGATCCACCAGTGTCATTGCATGTCTGTTCTTTTCATGAACCACAGCTAGAGTCATTGCATGTCTGTTCTTTTCAAGAACCATACCCAGTGTCACTGCATGTCTGTTCTTTTCATGAACCACACCCAGTGTCACTGCATGTCAGTTCTTTTCATGAACCACATAAGGATCCACCAGTGTCATTGCATGTCTGTTCTTTTCATGAACCACACCCAGTGTCATTGCATGTGTGTTCTTGTCACAAAGCACATAAGGATCCACTAGTGTCATTGCATGTCTATTCTTTTAATGAACCACGTATAAGGATCCACCAGTGTCATTACATGTCTATTCTTTTCATGAACCACACCCAGTGTCATTGCATGTGTGTTATTTTCATGAACCACAGCTAGAGTCATTGCATGTCTGTTATTTTCATGAACCACACCCAGTGTCAGTGCATGTCTGTTCTTTTAATGAACCACACCCGGTGTCTCTGCATGTCGGTTATTTTCATGAACCACATAAGGATCCACCAGTGTCATTGCATGTATGTTCTTTTCATGAACCACACCCATTGTCATTGCATGTGTGTTCTTTTCATGAACCACAGCTAGAGTCATTGCATGTCAGTTCTTTTCATGAACCACACCTAGTATCATTGCATGTCTATTCTTTTCATGAACCACACCAGTGTCACTGCATATCAGTTTCTTTCATGAACCACATTAGGATCCACCACTGTCATTGGATGTGTGTTCTTCTCATAAACCACACGTGGATCCACCGGTGTCATTACATGGCTGTTCCTCTAAACAAACCACATAAGGATCCACCAGTGTCATTGCATGTCTGATCTTTTCATGAACCACACCCAGTGTCATTGCCTGTCTGTTCTTTTCATGAACCACACCCAGTGTCATTGCATGTATGTTCTTTTCATGAACCACACCCAGTGGCACTGCATGTCAGTTTGTTTCATGAACCACATAAGGATCCACTAGTGTCATTCCATGTATGTTCTTTTCATGAACCACACCTAGTGTCATTGCATGTGTGTTCTTTTCATGAACCACAGCTAGAGTCATTGCATGTCTGTTATTTTCATGAACCACACCCAGTGTCAGTGCATGTCTGTTCTTCTAATGAATACACCCGGTGTCACTGCATGTCTATTCTTTTCATGAACCCCATAAGGATCCACTAGTGTCATTGCATGTCTGTTCTTTTCATGAACCACACCCAGTTTCATTGCATGTGTGTTCTTTTCATGAACCATAGCTAGAGTCATTGCATGTCTGTTCTTTTCATGAACACACCCAGTGTCATTGCATGTTTGTTTCTTCCATGAACCAAACCCAGTGTCACTGCATGTCAGTTCTTTTCATGAACCACATTAGAATCCACTAGTGTCATTGGATGTGTGTTCTTCTCATGAACCACACGTGTATCCACCGGTGTCATTGCATGGCTGTTCCTCTAAACAAACCACATAAGGATCCACCAGTGTCATTGCATGTCTGTTCTTTTCATGAACCACACCTAGTGTCATTGCATGTCTGTTCTTTTCATGAACCACACCCAGTGTCATTGCATGTCTGTTCTTTTCATGAACCACACCCAGTGTCATTGCATGTGTGTTCTTTTCATGAACCACAGCTAGAGTCATTGAATGTCTGTTCTTTTCATGAATCACACCCAGTGTCATTCCATGTCTATTCTTTTCATGAACCACACCCAGTGTCACTGCATGTCAGTTCTTTTCATGAACCACATAAGGATCCACCAGTGTCATTGCATGTCTATTCTTTTCATGAACCACATATAAGGATGCACCAGTGTCATTGCATGTTTGTTCTTTTCATGAACCACACCCAGTGTCATTGCATGTGTGTTCTTTTCATGAACCACAACTAGAGTCATTGCATGTCTGTTCTTTTCATGAACCACACCGAGTGTCATTCCATGTCCATTCTTTTCATGACCCACACCTAGTGTCACTGCATGTCAGTTCTTTTCATGAACCACATAAGGATCCAACAGTGTCATTGCATGTCTGTTCTTTTCATGAACCACACATAAGGATGCACTAGTGTCATTGCATGTCTGTTCTTTTCATGAACCACACCCAGTGTCATTGCATGTGTGTTCTTTTCATGAACCACAGCTAGAGTGATTGCATGTCTGTTCTTTTCATGAACCACACCTAGTGTCATTGCATGTCTGTTCTTTTCATCAACCACACATAAGGATCCACCAGTGTCATTGCATGTCTGTTCTTTTCATGAACCACACCCAGTGTTATTGCATGTGTGTTCTTTTCATGAACCACAGCTAGAGTCATTGCATGTCTGCTCTTTTCATGAACCACACCCAGTGTCATTGCATCTCTATTCTTTTCATGAACCACAACAAGTGTCACTGCATGTCAGTTCTTTCCATGAACCACGTAAGGATCCACCAGTGTCATTGCATGTCTGTTCTTTTCATGAACCACACCCAGGGTCATTGCATGTGTGCTCTTCTCACAAACCACATAAGGATCCACTAGTGTCATTGCATGTCTGTTCTTTTCATGAACCACACATGAGGATCCACCAGTGTCATTGCATGTATGTTCTTTTCATGAACCACACCCAGTGTCATTGCATGTGTGTTCTTTTCATGAACCACAGCTAGAGTCATTGCATGTGTTTTCTTTTCATGAACCACACCCTGTGTCATTGCATGTCTGTTCTTTTCATGAACCACACCCAGTGTCACTGCATGTCAGTTTTTTTGATGAACCACATAAGGATCCACCAGTGTCATTGGATGTGTGTTCTTCTCATGAACCACACGTGGATCCACTGGTGTCATTGCATGTATGTTCCTCTAAACAAACCACATAAGGATCCACCAGTGTCATTGCATGTATGTTCTTTTCATGAACCACAGCCAGTGACATTGCATGTCTGTTCTTCTAAACAATCCACATAAGGATCCACCAGTGTCATTGCATGTCTGTTCTTTTCATAAACCACACCTAGTTTCATAGCATGTGTGTTCTTCTCACAAACCACCTAAGGATCCACTAGTGTCATTGCATGTCTGTTCTTTTCATGAACCACACATAAGGATCCACCAGTGTCATTGCATGTCTGTTCTTTTCACGAACCACACCCAGTGTCATTGCATGTGTGTTCTTCTCACAAACCACATAACGATCCAGTAGTGTCATTGCATGTTTGTTCTTTTCTTTTCATGAACCATACATAAGGATCCACAAGTGTCATTGCATGTCTGTTCTTTTCATGAACCACACATAGTGTCATTGCATGTGTGTTCTTTTCATGAACCACAGCTAGAGTCATTGCATGTTTGTTCTTTTCATGAACCACAACCAGTGATATTGCATGTCTGTTCTTCTAAACAAACCACATAAGGATCCACCAGTGTCATTGCATGTCTGTTCTTTTCATGAACCACACATAAGGATGCACCAGTGTCATTCCATGTCTGTTCTTTTCATGAACCACACCCAGTGTCATTGCATGTGTGTTCTTTTCATGAACCATAGCTAGAGTCATTGCATGTCTGTTCTTTTCATGAACCACACCCAGGGTCATTGCATGTCTATTCTTTTCATGAACCACACCTAGTGTCACTGCATGTCAATCTTTTCATGAACCACATAAGGATCCACCAGTGTCATTGCATGTCTGTTGTTTTCATGAACCACACCCAGTGTCATTGCATGTGTGTTCTTCTCACAAACCACATAAGGATCCACTAGTGTCATTGCATGTCTATTCTTTTAAGGAAGCACGCATTAGGATCCACCAGTGTCATTGCATGTGTGTTCTTTTCAGGAACCACACCCAGTGTCATTGCATGTGTGTTCTTTTCATGAACCACATCTAGAGTCATTACATGTCTGTTCTTTTCATCAACGACACCCAGTGTTAGTACATGTCTGTTCTTTTCATGAACCACACCCGGTGTCACCGCATGTATGTTCTTTTCATGAACCACATAAGGATCCACCAGTGTTATTGCATGTCTGTTCTTTTCATGAACCCCACACGGTGTCATTGCATTTGTGTTCTTTTCATGAACCACAGCTAGAGTCATTGCATGTCTATTCTTTTCATGAACCACACCTAGTGTCATTGCATGTCCGTTCTTTTCATGAACCACACCCGGTGTCACTGCATGTTTGTTCTTTTCATGAACCACGTAAGGATCCACCAGTGTCATTGCATGTCTTTTCTTTTCATGAACCACACCCAGCGTCATTGCATGTGTGCTCTTCTCACAAACCACATAAGGATCCACTAGTGCCATTGCATGTCTGTTCTTTTCATGAACCACACATAAGGATCCACCAGTGTCATTGCATGTTTGTTCCTCTAAAAAAACCACATAAGGATCCACCAGTGTCATTGCATGTATATTCTTTTCATGAACCACACCTAGTGTCATTGCATGTCTGTTCTTTTCATGAACCACACCCAGTGTCCCTGCATGCTAGCTCTTTTCATGAACCACATAAGGATCCACCAGTGTCATTGGAAGTGTGATCTTCTCATGAACCACACGTGGATCCACCGGTGTCATTGCATGTCTGTTCCTCTGAACAAACCACATAAGGATCCACCAGTGTCATTTCATGTCTGTTCTTTTCATGAACCACACACAGTGGCATTGCATGTGTGTTCTTTTCAAGAACCACAACTAGAGTCATTGCATGTCTGTTCTTTTCATTAACCACACCTAGTTTCATTGCATGTCTGTTCTTTTCATGAACCACACATAAGGATCCACCAGTGTCATTGCATGTTTGTTCTTTTCATGAACCACACCTAGTGTCATTGCATGTGTGTTCTTTTCATGAACCACAGCTAGAGTCATTGCATGTCTGCTCTTTTCATGAGTCACACCCAGTGTCATTGCATGTCTATTCTTTTCATGAACCACAACCAGTGTCACTGCATGTCAGTTCTTTCCATGAACCACGTAAGGATCCACCAGTGTCATTGCATGTCTGTTCTTTTCATGAACCACACCCAGCGTCATTGCATGTGTGCTCTTCTCACAAACCACATAAGGATCCACTAGTGTCATTGCATGTCTGTTCTTTTCATGACCCACACATAAGGATCCACTAGTATCATTGCATGTGTGTTCTTTTCATGAACCACACACAGTGTCATTGCATGTGTGTTCTTTTCATGAACCACAGCTAGAGTCATTGCATGTCTGTTCTTTTCATGAACCACACCTAGTGTCATTCCATGTCTATTGTTTTCATGAACCACACCCAGTGTCACTTCATGTCTGTTCTTTTCATGAACAACATAAGGATCCACCAGTGCCATTGCATGTCTGTTCTTTTCATGAACCACACATAAGGATGCACCAGTGTCATTGCATGTCTGTTCTTTTCATGAACCACACCCAGTGTCATTGCATATGTGTTCTTTTCATGAACCACAACTAGAGTCATTGCATGTCTGTTCTTTTCATGAACCACACCCAGTGTCATTTCATGTCTGTTCTTTTCATGAACCACACATAAAGATCCACCAGTGTCAATGCATGTATGTTCTTTTCATGAACCACACCTAGTGTCATTGCATGTGTGTTCTTTTCATGACCCACAGCTAGTGTCATTGCATGTCTGTTCTTTTCATGAACCACACCCAGTATCATTGCATGTCCGTTCTTTTTATGAACCACACCCAGTGTCACTGCATGTCAGTTCTTTTCATGAACCACATAAGGATCCACCAGTGTCATTGCATGTCTGTTCTTTTCATGAACCACACCTAGTGTCATAGCATGTGTGTTCTTCTCACAAACCACATATGGATCAACTAGTGTCATTGCATGTCTGTTCTTTTCATGAACAACACATAAGGATCCACCAGTGTCATTGCATGTCTGTTCTTTTCATGACCCACACCCAGTGTCATTGCATGTGTGTTCTTCTCACAAACCACATAATGATCCACTAGTGTCATTGCATGTCTGTTCTTTTCATGAACCATATATAAGGATCCACAAGTGTCATTGCATGTCTGTTCTTTTCATGAACCACACACAGTGTCAATGCATGTGTGTTCTTTTCATGAACCACAACTAGAGTCATTGCATGTTTGTTCTTTCCATGAACCACACCCAGTGTCATTGCATGTCTGTTCTTTCATGAACAACACCCAGTGTCACTGCATGTCAATTCTTTTCATGAACCACATAAGGATCCACCAGTGTCATTGCATGTCTGTTCTTTTCATGAACCACACCTAGTGTCATTGAATTGTGTTCTTCTCACAAACCACATAAGGATCTACTAGTGTCATTACATGTCTGTTCTTTCATGAACCACACATAAGGATCCACCAGTGTCATTGCATGTCTGTTCTTTTCATGAACCACACCCAGTGTCATTGCATTTGTGTTCTTTCATGAACCACAGCTAGAGTCATTGCATGTCTGTTCTTTTCATGAACCACACCCAGTGTCATTCCATGTCCATTCTTTTCATGACCCACACCCAGTGTCACTGCATGTCAGTTCTTTTCATGAACCACATAAGGATCCACCAGTGTCATTGCATGTCTGTTCTTTTCATGAACCACACATAAGGATGCACCAGTGTCATTGCATGTCTGTTCTTTCATGAACCACACCCAGTGGTCATTGCATGTGTGTTCTTTTCATGAACCACAGCTAGAGTTGCATGTCTGTTCTTCATTACCAAACCCTGTCATTGCATGTCTGTTCTTTCATGAAAACCATAGGATCCCACCTGTGTCATTGCATGTC